>OX371223.1:257260794-257860794 GCA_947310385.1 Nephrotoma appendiculata | reverse complement strand
CATTGAGTTATCATCTTCCCTGTATTATTAAATGGACTATTAGTTTCTTTACATGAGAATTATAACAGAAGTTTATTGATTCCTTTTAAATTTAATAACGCGTTATTCGTCCAATGGTAAAAACCCGATGAGCACGTCATCGAAATACATAATTAAAAACAGATTTTCAGTATTTTCGACACTAACCACGTGAAAATATTTTTATAAATTGTATATCTAATATCTGCCAAATGAGTTGTAAATGTGTATTTTATCGAACATCAATGAAAGTGTATAATACATTATTTATATGAACTAAACTATCACAATTATACGTATCTATATATATTTTAACACATTACACTCCCAAAAGAGTTGAGGGAACCAAAATAAATTAATTGACTAAAACATAATATTTATATTCATATTAACACCAAAAAATAGAGATTTGAAAAATGATAAAAAAAGAAAATGCAGAGCCAAATTGTAAATAATCAAAATGACTCATACTCAAAGTTCGTTGATCCAAAAAAAAGTAAAAAAGATTTTTTTGGGGAAATTAAATCAAGTCATTTTACAAATACAAGAAACAAATTAATCGTAAACGCAACGAAATTGTTTTTTGTCCACTGTTTTATAGATATCGAACCGACAATCGTCTGTCTTTAAAATTCTACTTAACCAAGTAACTATTTCCTCTCACTGTTTTATAAAATATACTAAGAGAATGTACTACATAATTTTCGTATTATACATTTTCTAGGACTACACAAACATTATCATATTAGTCACTACTTAATTAATTTTTTATAAACGTCGATTTTCTTTTACATATTAAACATGTTTTATTTCCCATCAAAAACACCCCGAAAATGTACAATTCGAAAAAGCTTAAGAAAAATTATCTTATTACTTTATAAACAAAATTTATAGTTTACAACAAAAAACAAATACAACCGTCATATTATTGATTTTTCTTTTAGCTTATTTGTATATTGTACTCGTACTATGTCTAAATCAAATCCAAAGAGGATTATTTTCAAAATTCATGAAAACTATAAAAAAAATATTAATAATAAATAAGAAAATTCATATTACAATTTGGATTGTTAAAAATTTGAAAAAAATTTATTTAACTAATTTATTATTCATGTCAGAAAAAACTGTTAATCGAAAAAAAACTTAGATCATGTCTCGTTTAGTTTTCTTTCATTTTTTTATGGGTCATGGTCATGTCGAGGAAAATTATTTTGAAATATTAATAATATGTATTATAAATTGTAAAATATAAGAAAACCACTTTGATTTTTATTTCTCTTCCTTATAATTTATTCAATGTAATAAAATAAGATTATTTTGGAAACGCTTTTTTAATACACAAGTTTTTATGTTAAAATTGTTTGGAATGATTATTGAAATCACATTTTTCTTGATTTCTTTATACAAAAAAAAGAAAAAAATTGTTAACACTACACAATAAAACACTTTCTTATTCCCACTTTTCACAGACTAAAAATAATGTTTCCATATTTTCATTGATTTGTTTTAAATTTTTGAATGGTTATAATTTTAATTTAACTAGGTTTCATTATTTTAATACAATTTAAATTTTTTGGAGTCCAAACTAACCAAAATTCACTAATATTTCTAAACTTTTTGATATTTTTTAGGAGAACAACTAAAATAATAAAAGTGGAAAACTAAAACAAAAAGTTAAGGCAAATACCGCGCATGTACCGAATGTGTATAAGGGTATTTTTTTAAAGGGATACCGAAAAAAATTTCCTTATTTGATTTTTTTTATAACAGTTGACATTTGACAGTAATTTCGGAATTCGTTTTTGTTGTTACACGCTGTATAACAGTTTCTTCTCCAATTAATTTATAACAGTGAAAAATCCTAAACCACATACATTACAAAATAATGAGGACGATTTTGTCTTCATAGATGTTATGTCTTCTAACTGAACAAAAAGCAGAGCCATCTGCGATTTAAAGAGCCGTAATATTAAAATGTGTATTTGATTTAGAGGGGAAACTTTTTCTATGTTTCCATAAGAAACAATGTAAAATAAGCAATTAATTTTTGAATTAATATTTGTGAATGAAAATTTAATTGGGTGATTAAACTTTTTATTGTATACGATTAGGAACATATTCACAAAACACTGTTGTATGTAATATTTAATCAACGGGGATAAATTAAAGAGAAGGATAATTGTAATGGGTTTCTTTAGAACTGAGTTTTCTGTTTAGTTGTGTGGATTAGAAAAAGAATGAATTGGGGAATAAAACGATAAGTTTTAATTGCAATCTAATAAACCACAACCCTTCTAAGAAAATTTGACAAAAAGCACGAACTAACAGTGGGGTTTTTATGAATCTTAAAAATTATTACCTTATTAACAACTCGATGTCTCCTTAGTTGAATCGTTGTTTTTACGATTCCAATTGATAATAAATATCTCAACAAGTGACTTGAGACAAAAAAAACAATTAAAATTTTAGTTTTGAGATGTGTTGTGTGTGCCAAATGGCACAGTGGTTAAAGCTTTGGCATTTGGATCGGGAGGTACCGGGTTCGAATCCCGATAGAGGCAGGATGCAAAGTGAAATTTCATTAACAGATTACGATCTGTGGTGAAATGTAACACATCTATGACCCCTTGTCGGTGTGCAAAACCCACGGACCGACCCATCTTCTATGCCAGTATAAGCTGGCATGGAGCTTGCAATGTGCAGATGGAATTAAATCGGTCCAATAGCCGTACGTCTTCGAGTTGGCCGGGTAATAAATCAAAGGAACACGGTCAATTCAAATTTTATATTTTGCGAATATTTAAACATGAGCACTTGATTATAACCATTAATTGTTTTTAAACTTTGAAAGACTGAAATGCTTGAAAATTATTTCAATTGTTTTTTTCTATTGCTGCGATTTATTTCCCGTCATTATTAATAAAAAAAATTCCATTTTTATAACAATGGATCGAGGTAAACCGTTGATAAAGGTAGAAATTGGTAAAATTGTTGCATTATTATTATAATTAAAATTATTCTAATCGGCAAATAGCAATTAAAATTGGTCGAAATCATGTTACAATCAATAATTATCTAAATAATCAAGAAAATTATGCGATAAACCGTAAAGGGCGCACACCAAGAGCAACAACAGAAGGAGAGCATAGGTTAATTTTACGCGCTGCGTCGAATTCTGCTGCCACCGCTCGCAAAATAAAAGATAAGTTGGAACTTCAGCCAGTATCTGGACAGTACGGAGAGTAATTAAACAGTGTCTGCATCTTAAACGGAAAAAACTTATGAAAAAACCACATTTACTTCAGCGTCATAAAGATGCTAGATTAGAGTACTGCCGGACACATTTTAATTGGAAGGAAGAATGGCATCAGGTGATATTTTCTGATGAAAAGAAATTTAATTTGGATGGACCTGATAGGTTTCAGCATTACTTCCATGATTTGAGGAAATCTGAGCAGCTTTTGTCTCGTCGTCATACCGCTGTTGGTACCGTCATGTTATGGGCTGCAATTTCATTTCGTGGCCCCATCGATTTGGTTGTTTTGGACGGTCGGCAGACCTCAGCGAATTACATTCAACTATTAGAAATACAGAAAATTAATTTCCAAGAAATGTTCAATGGCCAACGTTGGATTTTTCAACAAGATAACGCGCCCATTCATACAGCAGAACGTGTTAAACAATGGTTCGCACACAATAATGTGGAAGTTCTGGACTGGCCAGCTGTATCTCCCGATCTCAACATAATCGAGAATTTGTGGGAATGGTTATCGCGCAAAATTTATGCAGAAGGAAAGCAATTTCAAAATAGGGATGGACTGATTGCTGCAATTGAAGATGCTTTCGAGCAAATACCATTAAATTATGTACAGAGCCTGTTTAATTCCTTATCAGATAGAGTTTTTGAAGTTGTACTCAAGAATGGGGAACCTACACATTATTAACAATAAAAAAAATTAAAATCAATCGTCTACAATCTATAAACTAATTAATAGTTATAATCAAGTGCCCATGTTTAAACATTAAAAAAAATAAATTATAATAATACAACAACCACATGAAGAATTAGGGCAAAATTTAAAGTGGTTATAATCAAATGCTTGGGAGTGTATAACCCCAAAATTTCACAAAACGCCCACCACTAATCTTTATGTATATGTACGTTTGTATCTAATTGAAATCCTCCTAAACGGCTGGACCGATTTTAATGAAATTTTGTGTGTTTGAGTGAGTTCCTGGATGGTTTATATTCACAATTGGATCCGGTAGGTGACACTGCGATCTGGTTGTAGGATTTTTTTTACTTTTTTTAGATTTTCACATATCAGAACATATAACCCCAAAATTTCACCAACCGCCCACCACCCCCCAATCTTTATATTCTTCTGTACGTGTGTATGTAATTGAACTCCTCCTAAACGGCTGGGCCGATTATAATGAAATATTTTATGTGTATTTGAGTAGGTTTCTGGTTGGTTTAAATTCACGATTGAGCCCGGCAAGTGGAGCTGCGATCGGGTTCTATGAATATTTCTTTTTATTTTTGACGAAATTTTTATTTTTACTTTTTTAAGATTTTTGCCTTATTAGATCAATTAACCGAAAAATGTCACCCCCACCACTCCCAAATATTTTATAAAATAAAAAAAAAATCATTTGTTCGAGAAAAATTCATACGCATCAATACATGAGCAAGTCACTTGCGTTGAAGCTTGGCGTTGTTCAAATGGTGGAACGGTTTATATATTGACAACCGCTGGGTGGTTTCGTATTCGCAATTGCTGTGCAAATCCACAAAGGGCAGCGATATTGGTTGTATTTGCTATTCAAAATTTAAATGATAACGATGAAATAACACGTTATCAAATGGGCCGATTCATTGACAACAATGAAGTAGTTTGATGCATTTTGAGTTTTAACATAAACGACAGAGAACCTGCTGTTATACATTTGGCCGTGCACATTGAAAACGGGCAGTGTGTTTATTTCACTGAAGAGACTGCTCTACAACAAGTATTAACTGCCCCAAAAAACACAATAACTGTTTTTTGAAATATGCACCCGACCAGGTATTTTCGATCAATTCGCGAAGACATTAATGTATACTGATGTACTACAATTTTTCTCGTGAAACAAACAGTCAAAAATGTGAGCCCCACGCGAAGCGTTCCAGTTCAAGGATACGACTGCATATTCATGGAAAATACATTAGGACGATTATACACAGTCCATCCGAAGCAAAGAGGATGCTGTTTTCGCGTTTGATGTTGGTTAACGTTCCTGAACTGATTTCCTTCCAGTACTTGCGATAAGTCCAAGGTATTTTGTACGACACGTACCATGATGCGTATCGTGAATTGCATTTGCTGAAGATGACAACCTTTGAGATCTCACACTAGCAGATGCAGTACTGAGTTCCTTTCCTCATCAAATTCGCCAATTATTCGTCATATTGTTGACGACAACTTTTCCGTCGTAAGCTTCTGTTTTCTAGAAATATAAAGTTTCAATGAGTGTGATCCCAATATCGATTTTTCGCCGGAAATACACAACGATTAGTAAAGAGCGTTAATAAAATATTTGGTATGGCTAAAGTTTTGCAAAAATGCAAAATTATTATCTGGGATGAATGTATTATGGCCCACAAGCATTCACTTTAAGCTCTCGATAGAACAATGAAAGATCTCAACGATAATACCAGGCTTTTCGGTGGCACTCTACTGTTGCTGTCCGGTGATTTCAGGCAGACATTGCCAAATAAACGCATGTTTGAAACGATCATACCTATGGAGAAATGTCAATAAATTACACCTTAACATAAATATCCGTGTTCAACTACAAAACGATTCATTGGCACTGTCATTCTCCGAACAATTGCTTAACATTGGCAATGGAAAAATTCGGTTGCATGGATATACATAATGCATCAAATTGTCAGACAATTTTTGCAACATGTTAGCCGCGAAACATTCTTTGATTGGAAGCAATTTCACAGATTTGCACGTTCAGGACTTTATTCATGCGTGGCTACGTGAGCGAGCTATTTTGGCCGCAAAAAATGTCCATTATAACGCTATTAATTTTAAAATACAGCATTGCGTGGCAATGAAATGTCGTTCAAATCTATCAACACTATTCTCGATCCTGACGAAATGTGTTGAACCCTATCCTGTTGAATTCTTTATTTCACTGGATTTATCGGGAATGCCACAACATAACTTGCGATTAAAAATTAGTTAATCAAAATGAAAATCGTCCAAATTTGAATAATATGTTATTGGTAAGGAGTTACATTCCTCTATGCATGCTCGCAGTATATTATCGGTATACATATGGTTCAACAGTCTTCTCCACACAGCTAATATGAAAAAGCGCAACTGTCAGACATTTACACACATTTAACAACAGCAATATTTTTTTGCAATCATATTATTATACCTTAAACCAATCTTACGAAAAGTACCGCTATTTTCGCAAAATATACCAACAAGAATTGTGCAGGATAACGAGAAATCCATTTATTTTTTTGATTTTGTTTTGGGCAACAACAAATCCTACAATGACGAAACGAAAATATTGTTATGTCAAACTCAATGTCAAATGTCAATTAGTACATAGTTAATCGAAAATTCGAATATCGAGAAAACGTTTGCTGAACCCGCTAATAATAGGCAAGCCAACGTTCGGGCAGGACAACATTTGTCGGGTCAGCTAGTTATTTTATAGATTAACAAGGGTTTTCGAAAAAAAAATTAATTTAATTAAGTTCTTCAAAATTCTAACAGAATAATGCTGAAAAGAGATCTTTAAAGTCTATAACAAATGATAATACGGGGTACTGTGTGTGGTTTGCGAAATCCGGACTGAGGTCTAATTACATTTGATCTGAATGTACGTGAAGTTCGATTTGATTGTCAATTGATTTTATACGGCACTAAGTTTGCAATGAGCTCACTGTTCCCCACGAATCATGATACAATTTAACAATAATTTCCAATAGAGCTAGAACACAGTCCAAACAGAAATTTAAGTTAAATGTTATCAGACCCCAATAATCCAGTTGATAGACATCATAGTTTAAAGACCACCATTCACTACAATAATGTTAAATCACAGCACTTCAAGACACTGAAGCTCAGAGCGCATCAAAAACGGTTTCTCCTCCACCCTGTACGATTTGTTTCTCAGAATTGACTACGGAATCAGCCAGTAACGGATTAGCATTCCAAACCCGTACACCTTGAATTTTTTATTCTTATACACTATATTTGGCCCATGGCCATATTTTAGTGCATAATTTATTTATATTTTGTTCAACCAATAGTTCTTGTTCGTTTATAACTAAAATTCTTTTATTCTAACAAAATTTTATTTCTTCATTTGAAATTCGAAGAAAATAGAAGGACTGTGGTGAATGTTATAAGAACACAGTTTCGATACTTTATCGAAGTTTATGTCCCTCTCTGTCTGAATAAATGTGAACTTGGCTTCCGTCTCTAAATTCGTGCAAGTATCGAAAATAAAATATTTGGTGATTGAAATGGTGTAACACTATCACAACTTTTCAATCTTTCAGACTGGTAAATGGAATAAAATTTGAAATAGGATCTAATTTTATAAAAAGAAGCGAGATATAAACATCGTAGTCTCGAAAATATGGGGGGTAATGTGTGATGATGCTATAACATGTTACCCCTGTTCTAAAACCGATTTTTTACTGTGATAAACGAATTACCCGACTACTGGTACGTAAGTTGTAGAAAAAGTATAGTATTTGACTGGCATAAATTGCCTATAATTACACTCGGTTGATTAATGATGGTTATGATTGCATTTGCCTTTCTGCTCGTATTGTAACTACATATACCCGTATCCTATTATAAACCGAAGGTTTCGCAAACCTAAACTTTTTCTTTTAGGCCTTTAATAAATAAAATCAATCGTATGTCGAACTTGGAACTTGAACATAAAAAATTATGATTTAGGTTAATTCCCCGGAAGCTTGGATTTGTTATACGAGAGTTAGAAAAGAATGATTACATTAATTTCTCTAAGTTTTATAGCAATGCAAATACTTACGGTTCAGAGCAACACATTACGGAATTCAGTTACACAACATGTTCTCGATGATTTTCCTACAATTTGCATTAACCACTCAACTATAACGTACTCGCACATAAGTAATATGTTTATGAAAATTATAAAACCTTACAATGCATCTTGTATATCTGTAGTACAAAACGTTTTATACTCACGTGGATTAATAGTCTCATTATAACAGATAACTATTTATTTATTTTTATAGAATGAATAAATAATTGAATTAAAATTTACATTTTCCGTAAGTAAAATTTTTTTTTAAGCATTATTATTTTTTCGATACATTATGTATTTGTCACTGCCACTATTTTATTATATTATTTTCTTTTATTTATAATTTATATTAACAACAGAATTAATAGGACAAATTCCAATAATGGACAACAACAAAAAAAAAGACAAATAAACAACTGTACAACAATGTACATAATGTATCGTACGTATGTGTACCTACTTCCATCCAGCTAAATATTTAATGAAAATCAATACAATAAAAATTATGAACCGAATAAAATTATTGAAAAAGTCAGTTGTTAATTTTATATTTTATAATAATTAATCAAACAATATTAAATTTATGTGAACAAATATGTTATCTGTGGACTGGTTAGTTGGTAGATACATACGACGAGTATAGGTAAAATAAATTACCCTGCGCGTATCGTATTTGGTTTGGTGGTTGGTTGGTTAGGGCGCGATATGATCGGGTGTCTTATTATAGTTAAATAAAAATGTGTTAGACATTTCATATATTTGTCGATGAAATTTAGTTGTTTTATCATGTTGATTTGGAATGGGAAACTCTGATATTTTTTTCTACGTTGTATAGTGGGCTTGGTTCGGACATGTCATTATTTCTTGAATTGATTTTATGTTGAATTTTGAATGGTTATTAATTTTATTTTCTTTAATTTGAAAACAATAACAACCTAAAAAATGTACTACCACTGTTTTATGGCGAAATAGGGATGACTCAAGAAAGATCATGGAAGGGCCTGCAATTCATTTTTAATGTGGTTTCTACTTTTTAAAAAATTGCCGATCCCGAAAATTCATTCGATAGGAACAATAGATTCATATTACTGACAAAGCGTGCAAAATCTCATGTTACTAGGTTTAATAAGACTAAAAACAATTAACTAATATTTAATACCAAGTTATAGCACCTCCCACTCGAACAGATTCATAAATATTTTATTTTTGAGTGACGTGGTGTTTCCGAAAAAACTAATTAACGAAATTAAATTTTTTAAGTTTGCTAAAATCAAAGAGAATATTAGAAACTGATTTGTGGCAATACATTTTTAAGTTTCAACTTTGATACGTCAAGTTTTGCCAGGATTTTTATACTGGCCGCCAGCACGTGATTTTCAACGATAGAATCAAATTTTAGCTTAGGATTTTGCACTTAACCGTTTGGTAAATTTTATTATACCACATTTATTTATTCGAACTTACATAAGAAATGTATAAAGTATAGAGTAACGATTTATATTTCTGCCAAGAAATCAAACCCTAAGCGACAAAATAGCACGCAACTTACACTTCCTTATAATGTTTAAAAACATATTTCTCTAAAAACTGATTCCTGACCGCGCTAACGGTCCCGACCAGTTGTTTATAAAGCTAAACCTGTTTAAGCTAAGCTTAAATTGTACTCTAGCTAAAACCAATTTAGTTAATCTTTGAGGGTAGCGAAACTTTATAATAGCTTCGTTCCGTTTTGACAAGAGGCTTCCAAATTTTACCTGGTTATCATTATATTTTATTCTGATGAGAGAGTGAAGCCGGTTGTTTAAGATCCTAAAAGGTCGAATCAAATATAAGTCGGTGAACCGAAACACCCCAGTCTCTTTATCTAGTTTTGTTGTCAACTTCCAATTTATTTGTCATAAGATTATATTTTGTTGCTAAATTTGGTTTTGATTCGATTTTTGGTTTGGTTTCTGCTGCAATGATATGTTAAGAACGAGTGACCATAATGAGATTTAAAAAGCGTATTTGTTAGACCTTGAGCTACCCATCTAGAGTCCAAACCGTTTTAATAAAGCATTTAGTTAGTCTACAGAGAGTCTTTAATTATGCACATAACACCAGATCTTTTCTTAAGTTAAGGTATCACCACAGTGTGTAATCAAGATCCAGTGAAGCCTATACATTTTTTGATGGGGCTCTTAATTATTTGTACGTCAATAGAACATGTTCTTTATTCTAAATTAGATTTTCAATCCGTTTCTCGATTCGGGTTCTGCCAGCATTAAAGTGTTTTATCTAAAGAATGGAGGCTAACCATTTTTTAGGCAATTTATATACACATTTGTTGTTAGTTTCTTGAATTGAATTCTAGTAACCTTTTTTAAAGCTGCCAAAATCCATCGTTGCCATGAGAATGCATGGAGCTTCAATATTTATAAAAATATTTAGTAAGCCTATAAATAGCATTTAATATTATATTGAAATTCCTTCTTTTCTTTCTGGAGGGAGTTCTGCAAACTTCATATTAAATAATAAATAAATTGACTTTTGCTGTGTGCTCTACAAATCAAAACCAGCTTGCTGGGTTTTTACTAGGCAAGGCTAAGAAATATCGCTGAACTATCTAGTCTTTCCCTTTTTTGGGAAAACGATCACCATATCAAATATTGTCGAATAACATGATGTTACTTTAGACAGTAAATTTTAATGGAAATTTCATTTTTTTATCAATTATTTCGAGTTGTTAGCATCGGTCTTCTATTCTTCTCTTTTGTTGATCTGTTATTGGTTAGAATAAGAAAATCACCTTTTCGATAAAACTGTAGTCGCTTTTAATTGTGTTATTGATGAATATTTGACATTTTTTATTTGAAATACTAAAATTTTGCTTACTCTAAACTAAGGAATGCAATATGGAACAATTTAAAGACTAAGGCTGTGTCCCAAACACCGACTTATTCAAATAAGTCACCTCGCGAGCAGACTTATTTGAATAAGTATGTCTACACAGAAATGTCTCCAAAAATGTGCCTTGACCAAATGTAATCATGCAGTTTTTTTTTCAAATCTAGTGGCAACGACCAACATGTCAAGGAAATTTTTTCTTCCATATAACAGAAATTGCATTTTTTTTTGATATTACTTCACAAATAAGTCAGTATAATGAATTGGAACGACTTGACCGACTTATTCAAGATGGCGTCAAATAAGCAAATAAGTCTGTAATAAGTTGGTGTTTGGGACACAGCCTAATTATAAAAATTAAAAATTTTAAAAATTTGATCGCACAGATTTTTAAAATTTTTAATTTTTATATAGCAACAAAATTTTTTTTATTTTGCGGTTAGTTAAACTACTACGCGTACGATATAGAGTTGAAAAATAAGATTTGATTTGAAAAAACTAAATGTTTTATTAGAACATTTTTAACTTTCTTATTAGCGTTTCATATGTTGTTAATTTTGACCATATATTTCGACACTAAAGATATTCTCATTGTAACCTTGAAAGGAAGGTGCTGCCATAAAATTTGCGGCAAGCATATTTACTATAAGCACGCCTCTAAAAGACAGTCTTATCTGACTTCTCTTATCCTAAACCAAGTTCCGGCTTTCTCGAAAACATATCGTAAGAGCGCAATACATGGGAAAAAATTATCAACTGGAAATTCTGTGACATTGTAAAATTTCCGAATTAAATTCAAACTAAAAAGTTAAGGTCGTAATCTTAACTATGTGAAAATACCATTTGATAAATTAAAATCGTTAAATAACAACGTTCAGCTGGTTTTCTCAGTAACTTAATAAATTAATTGCAATTTGATCGAGTTTTTTTATCTAAAACTCGAATTACCATTTTGTTAAAATATATAAAGAAAAAGAATATTGTTTCATTTAATTTCTGTGAGTGATTTAATGAACACGTGTTTTGAAAATATTAAAAAAGTGGAAAATTTTGAACATCGTGCTATGATTATAATTTGAAAGAAAAAGGCGATCATACGGTTTGAGGTTACTGTCAGGTGCTCGCATCAACAATCATTGACAGTAATTTCGAACCAGAAGATCACGGTTATTTTGTCCAATAGCACAATGTTCAAAATTTTCCACTTTTTAAATTTTCAAAACACTAAATAAAACAATTACATTTCTATTACCGATATTTCATATAGATTAAACCAAACTTATTAAACACTTCTTGTATAAAATACAATTTTACGCAGAAATCTTAGCGTAAACAAGCCTTAAAAATTAGAATTATCATAAAAAAGGCTTAAAAATAAAAATATTTTTCACAATAATATTTCCTGCCATCTGTATCAGTAACATAGTATACCTCCTATTTTTAATACATTGTCATAAAAGTAACGGGAATTGGTCAAAAAATGTAAAGGGAATATTATCTGTGCGTGTAAAAGAAAACTCATCGATTTGTGGAAAGAAAACTCATGGATTTTGCACCGCGACAATGCACCATCTCACAAGGCTATCATTGTGAACGAAATTCGGGACAAAAACAACAAATATTATCGAACAACCACCATATTGACCTGATATAGCTCGGGCCGACTTTTTTCTCGTTTCTTCGTTCGATATTTTTTTTTTATTATAAACATCGTAAAACACACTTGAGATGATCTGACAAAATAGAGCAGTGTAAACAAACTAAATGACAACCGCACTCAAACTTTACGTCAAGATAGAGGACAGTTGTGTCAACTTAGCGACAAAAAAAGTGGGCTTTTTAAATGACCAATTTCCGTTACTTTTTTGACAGAATGTATCATGATGATATAAAAATCTATGTATTCCTCTTGCACTACTATTTGCTTTTCCGTTTATTCTTCCAATACTTCTAGTGCATTACTGGTTTCATAACTATGGTTTCGAGTTAACCATGATTTTGTTGTAATGTGTCACCCCCAACCATGGTTTGCAACTCGGTTACATAAAAAATGGAAATTCTGAACACTAATAGCTTACCAAAAAAATCTAGTTTCCTACGAATTTTCTGTATATCATTGAGATATTTAGTTGGCGGGAACATTTGTTTTCTGTTCTGTCAATATAAAAGTCATTTCTGACAATTTATAGGTCAATTAAATGTCAATCGTGACATTTTTGTCAATGTCTACTCTATTAGTATTTAAAACCAAACGAGAAGACAAAAGAAGTTGTAGTGTGTCTTGAGTTCTCATCTTGCAAACCATAGTTTCATAATCTTAGTTACGAAACCAGATATGTGTCAATGGTATAAGATAACTCGACATTCAATCGCAAATTTTAACAGAAATAATAATTTGTTCGCTTTTATGCATCGCGATTTCTTAGTAAAAAAAAAACAAATTATTGGGTATACAAATAAATCTCGGAAGCATTTTTGGATGAAGATTCGTGCCAAACGCAGGAAAAACTTACGTACTTACATTAGGAGTGACACAACGAGCAATTTCACATCATTTAAAATCATTGGGAATGATTCAAAAGCAAGGAAATTGGGTTCCATATGAACTGAAGCCGAGAGATGTTGAACGCCGATTTTTTCATGTGAAATGCTGATTGCCAGGGATAAATAAAAGAATTTTTTACATCGTTTAGTCGCTGGTGATGAAAAATGGATCCACTATGATAACTCAAAAAAAGAAATCATAGGGACAACCTGAACATGCTCCAACATTGCCAACCAAGCCGGATATTCATGGAAAAAAAGTCATGTTGTGTATCTGGTGGGATCGCTTGGTATCGTGTAATTCACATGTTGCGGCACCGGTCGAAACAAGTATTAATCAGGACAATCCGGACAATTTTAGTGAATACGGCGGGTAAAGTAAAACTTCCAAATGAGTGTTTCCACGCACGGCCTGTCTGAACAGCACTTCACATCATATGAAGACACCAAAAATTGGGTTGGGTCATGGATAGCCTCAAAAGATGAAGCGTTTCTCCGCCGTCGTATTTCTATGCTGACAGAAAGATGGGAAAAAGGAATGGCTAGCGATGGACAATATTTTGAATAGAGCATGACCTAAAGTTCTTTCACAAGAAATGCCCAATTTTTGAACAAAACGGCGGAGACTTATTTGTATACGCAAGAGAATATTGTTTTATTGGTCGATTGTAAAGAGTGTCCAATTTTTGTTTTTTTTAAGCTCAAAAAAATATTTATTGTGCGGTGACAACTCGAAAATTTTTTGACAAATGAAAAGTAAAAACTATGCCACTTTTAGTCACGTGTTCGTTTGCAACACAACAACGTGCTTTGCTCTTTCAAACTTATTATGAAAATTGTTGAACGTTTTGATCACACTGTGGATCAGTTGCAGGTCGTAGAGCATATGATCATCATCGCCCAATTTGTACTTGTCGAACAGTAACAGCTGCAAGTGAAAATGTTCGTGATGAAACTGATCTAAGTGATCTTTGGTATCAGCAAGACGGTGTCATATTATCAAATTATACATAAATCGTGAAACATTCGATTTATTGGTAACCAAGTTCGATAATCGCATAATTTCAAGAAATTCTCACCAAGATCATGCAATTTGAAACCGTTAGATTATTTTCTTTGGGGTTTCTTGAAAAGTGAAGTGTATAGCACTGATCCACAAAAATTTAAGATTTTAAGCACAACATTCGAGCTGAAATTGGGGCTATTTATTGGGAGAAGTCATCAAAATTATTGAAATTCCAACATATATTTATAGAGTGTTTTTTAAAATATAAAAAAACTTACAGATGGAACACACTTTATAAAGAATCATATAGATAAACAATCTATCCTCTGTTTTTTTTAAATTTACAGCAGTTTCTTGATCGTGGCAACACGGTTTCTTGAAAAATTTATGTGTGTATTTCAATATTTATATTGTAATAAAATGTTTTTTTTTTTGAAAAAAAAAAAAATAAAAAAAAATGTGAATACAAAAATATATTTCACCCACAAATAGAAATTTCGAAATGGATACATTTTATTATTTAATGATGATTTATTTCTCTTTTAAAAAACAAAATTATAATTTACACGTTATAATTAATAATTTAAATTATAACATCTATGTATGTGCATAAAAGCTGTCATTTCCTATTTGTCATTTTGTCATGTTACTGTACTGTTGATTTAGATACCAAAAACAAAGCAGAAGATAGAAACCGTAATCGTCTGTTTGGGTTCATACAATCCGGCCTTAGTAAGAAAGTTATTATACTCATTTTTACCGAAACAATGGTGTCGATTCAACGCAAATCTTCCATATTTATTTTTTATATTGACGATTGGAGCAAGACAGATTAATAATTTTTTTTAACAACATTCAAATATTTCAGTTCTAAAATATTAGATGTACAAGTAGAAACTCGGCTTTGAAGTAGGTTGCATTAAAATATACTTGAACGCATCAAAATCGCCCGCCATTTTGGATACACTTATGTAGCTTAGTCATTGCTGCTTTTATGACATAAGTTTCAGTTATTTACAAGCTGCCGTTCCGTGTACGCATTCTATTCCGTTTCCAAATGAAAAAAAATGCGGCTCAAGCTATGGAATTGATTAATTCGACTTTGAGTGAACAATCGGTGTTTCACTCAAGATTTCGTGATGGCAATTTTAGTCTTGAGGGCGATTCACGTCCAGGTGCAGTAAAACGAAGAACTTAAAGTTTTGCTGGATGAAAATGCGTGTCAAACTCAAAAAGAGCTTGCAGAACAGCAAGCAATATCACAGCAACATTGTTACTCACCAAGCAATATCACTTCCACTGTATGAAATGGAAAAAATACAGAAGGAATGAAAATAGGTTCCTCATAAACTGATCGAAGAAACCAAAAACCCAACCCCATCTGCATTAATTTGCATTCTCGTTACAAAAAAAAAAGAATTTTTTACACAAAATCATTACGGATATGAAAAATAGATTTTGTACGATAATATTACATACAGGAAACCATGGGTTGATCCAAGCCACCCATCAACATCAATTGCAAAAATGTGTGTCTGATGGGGTTGGAAAGGAGTCATTTACTACCAGCTTCTAGAACCTGGAACCTCTGATTACCACTTATTCAGATCGAGGTCATCATATTTAAAAAACCAGCGGTCACGTAAATTGAAGATGTACAAAAATTGCTCGATGACTATTTTGCTTTGAAACCTCGCGAAGACATTCAGCATCTACTTTATAAATGACAAAAGACCATAGATAATAATGGCGAATATTTCGAGAATTAATCTTTGTAACAATTATATTTTCAATAAAGTTGAGTTTATCTAACAAAGCAGAGTTTCTACTTGCACACCTAATACTTTCGAATAACGATCTCATGTACTATTTCATCAGCGAGTGACGCTTTTACAATTTTTAATTCTGATATTATATTTCTAGGAAACTCTGTTGATTTCTGACCTGCAATTAATCTTGGATAAAAATCGAAAATTTTCATTAAATTGACTCCTAGTCCAATATTTTTCAGTATTCGAATTGCTTCCAACTCTGAATCAGAACTCGGCTCAATAATAATGTGTAAAATATGATTCGGTTTGTATAGCAATTCAAATAATGACTTATTTATTTAAGAAGAGAGCTGGTGACAACCTAATTTTTGTTCTATCGATTTTTACTGGTTTCTTATTGAAAATGAAAAAGTTATTGATTTAAAATCTATACTAGAGATTGGAAAGCTCGTACCTGTCGAATCGACGACTATATACTGAGGTACAATATAAATCAACAGTTTTATTAAAGGATAGCCGTACATATATAACCGAATATAATTCGAAATATATATTCATTAACGAAAACTTTTAAATTACGCTGCTATCGATCAAACATTGAAATTAGTTCAACTGCAATTATTAAAAGATTTGAGCCTTTTGTGTTTTTATTTTGTTTAATTACATAAACAGAATGGAGTTAGTGATTAGTGACACATTTCTGTGTGTACATTTATTTTTTTATAAAGTTAACTCAATGCTACATTAGTCCGCTTAACATTCGAATTAGAATACTTATGTATAGAATATATTTGTTCGCGGTAATATGGCTTACCTTGAAACGCACCATGACGGCGGAATATAATAAATCAAATCATTTTACAACAAAATTGTGTATCATTCATAGAATTAAAAACAAAAAAGATTTTTTTCAATTTACAATGCCAAAATTTCAACCATACTCATACTTCTTATGTTGAATCTCAGTTCTGATATTTTAATTTTGAATTTTACCTTCAAAAAATTATGCAAGCGATTGTCGTTGTATGTTTCGTATACTCACTCATTTACAATGAATTTATTTTTTTAAATCCTCTAGTTTTTCCCGAACTCTCGTCGGCTTGTTGACTATACAGAAGGTCCCTTCTTCGAACATGAATATCCCCTGGGGGATCTCTCAAGAAAGCAAATGCTGAGCTTACTACTTCAAAGAAGGAGACTCTTAGCTCACAAGTGAATTGTGACTTTCTCCGACTGTAAAATCTTGGCAATCAGGAAGTCAACGAGGACTTTTCACACATCTATTTTATTTATTCAGAAGCTCAATTAACACTTTCAACCAAGAAGGAATCCGCTGGGCTATAAGTTCTCTCACCTGCTACAGTTCCCAGCTGGAGAAAGCATGCACACCATACTTCGTCATCGAGATAAAGAATTAATAGAACCACAACTTGTTAGGCTGAACAGAGCTGAAATACGTATACGTTCTAAGATGATATAGAGAGAACGTACGAGTAATTTTCATGAACTGGTAACATAACTGATAAACTATTAGCTATTGACGACAACAACTGCTAAGTAATTCAAGTACAAGCTGGAGCAATGGGACTTGGCTCCTACATCCTAGGATATATTAAATACTAATATGTTGAAGAGCATGGATTGAGAACTTCTTCGCTGATGAAACCATTAATATCGCAACGACTGGAAGCTTTTCTCAAAGGGGATCATTTTACCTATTTTGTGGCTGCTAGTAATGAACAAATTACTTACAATTTAACTCTGTTGGTTGGGAGAAATTTTAGAGAACAACACCAGAGATAATTGTTCGAACCGTTGCAAAATAAACCTCGCAAATAATGACGGAACCTAAACATGTGTGTGTTATGTTGATCAAAAACTGAAGCTATTGAACTTACTTCAGCTGCTAACGAACGTTTGCTAAAACATGGATGTCAGTCAACAAATGACGCTATGGCTGCTATATCCAAGCAATATAACACCCACAACATTCACAACACTAAATACAATTTTGAGACGGACTTATCTACGACAGAGTGCAACAGGAGCTAGGGAAACCTGCTTTTGAGAAGCTTTTAGGGCTCATACTCTTTCCCTTACGTATCAAAAGCATAACCATTTCTAGGATCATCAAACTAAAACATTAAAACCAAACCAAACAAGCAACAGGCCACGTTATATGTTTATCTTGACCAAACTAAATCTAGCTAATAAAATTGTCCAATTATCAGACTTCATCAAGAACAATCAGAGAAATTTCTCGAACATTATTCCCGAACGGAACCATGTTGAGAACATCATATCTCCTCGTTCTCGTTATACAACTAAGTCGTACACTATCGGGTCAAAAACATCTACGGGGACTGCAGCTGAAGTAGTTGGGCCTAGGTTCACACTCCATATATCCAGGAAAATCCCAAACCGTATTTCAAACAGCAATTCTCGCCAATCTGGAGATCTGAAGACATGAATGCATTAGAGGAAAATAATAAAACTGAGATTTTCATAATCCCGGAGTCAAGCAACATTGTTAGTCCTAGCTGGCTCGTTCCTCTATTCTAAGCCGAAAACGGGCTACTATTTCCGTTTGAAAGAACTAGGCCAGGGAAACCAAATTATCTTAATGTGGTCCGCCACTTTGGCATTCTAGGATTCGAAATAGTCGATTCCTACGCAAAGGAGTTTGCATATAACCCCTTCACAAGCCTCGAACCCAGCATTGGCTATTTCAAGAGGACTGGGATAAAACCTTCGAATCAGGTTGTAAATCATCGCTCTTTAAACATTTATTTGAAACAAACTAACAAGCTCCATAGTTAGAACATTACACTTTTAGAGTAGTCAAGGTGGACCACTTTTCATTGAGATCCTTTAGTAAGGTACATAACAGGAAATAGCCCATTTAATCGTCATATGGAAAAATAGAAAAATCCCTAACAAACCACGATAACGTAGTTCTTCATACACAAGGCTGTAACACAGTGAAAGAAACATTCACATTGCATTCATCATTATATTGTTCACGTGTGCGAACAAATATGAAAAAATTGTAATTAAATACGACTTTTGTGCTGTTTTTAACAATTAACAAACACAATATTGGGAATCACATTGTTAAAATAATTCTTATAAGAGTTTTAAGTGAAAAATTAAACTTCATGAAATTCAAAATAGAATAAAATTTAATAAATTAATTATTCTAATCCAGGGCCTGACGTATCAAATTGTGGGTGAAACATTTCACAATGAACTTGCACAATATTTTTTTACGAAAAACAATCATAGGATTTTATTATTTTGGAGTGAACCTCAATATTGTCAATAACAAGACATCACAAAGATTGCACCAAAATGTCACCATTTGAATAACTACTACGAGTTTAACCTATATCAAACGAAATATGTTTCGTTCCAATGAGCATTTGCTCTGTACGTTTTTTGAGCAAACTCATCGGCTCCGTATGATTTTTGAGTGAATCTCATTTATTCTCACCATTACAAGACATCACGGAGATTGCACAACAATGGTACCATATAGGAATAATACATACTGATTTGGCCAATCAAACAACGATTGTTCTGTTTCATTATAGACTTGCTCAGTAAGATTTTTTTTTAACAAAACTCTCAACGGCTATAAATCTAATTTGAATATTATTTATTCTCACAATAACAAGACATGTCAAGCGAAGCATATTTCATTCCAATGTGGATTTGCTCGGTACGCTTTTTTGGGCAAACTCCTCATAGGCTTCTTCTGATTTTTGAGTGGATCACATTTATTCTCACAATAACAAAACATCACGGAGATCGCACCACCATGCTTTCACATAGGAATACTCAAACGAGTGTGGCCAATCAAACAATTGAACAACGATTGTACCATTTCCTTATAAATTGCTCAGTGAGATTTTCTTGAACAAAACTCTGAAAGGCCTTCTATATGATTTTTGAGTGAATCTCATTTGTTTTCAGAGTAACTTCACGGAGATTGCACCACCATATAGGAACCACTTCTGGGGGTTTAACCTATCAATCGAAGAATGTGTTTAGTTCTTATGTGGATTGCTCAGCACGCTTTTTTAAGCAAACTTCTCATCTGCTCCTTCTGAATATTGAGTGAATCACATTTATTTTTTCAATGACATCACGGAGATGACACCACAATTCCACATAACAATAACTCTTATGGGTTTAACCTATCAAGGGAAGCATGTTTCGTTCCAATGTGGATTTGCTCGGTATTGAGCAAACTTCTCATTTAACTTGATTGAGCACATCGGTTAGAGCTGAGCTAAATACTGGTTCGGTGAAAGCAAAAATCGAATTTCGTTTGAAGATCTTATCGTTTTTGATTGGAGCTACTGAAATATTTAAATGAATTAAACTTACTTGGAAGTAAATTCGAATAAAAAAAATTGCTGATTAAGGAGCCACCCCGAAGCTGTGCCAACTAAAATTATCTTAAGGTGAGAAAGAGTCAATTTACTGATTATTATTGTTGTGCGAATATTTATTATTCGAAATTAAGGTTAGTTTTAAAGCAAAACTAACTACACGAATAATAATAATAATCAATCATGTAAAAAAATCCAAACCAATAATAAAAGGAATAATAAAATTATTATTGTTGATTAAATTGTCTATTTGAATATATACGTAGGTCTAACGTTTAACCTTTCACACTTGATTTATAGTACAAAAAAAACTAAACTAACAATTGAAAAATAAATAATTTTTCAACGATAAGAGCGAAAAAATTTATTTAATATAGCTTTACGCTAATATTTCAAGGTCGTTCTTCAAAATTTTTTTTTACCTATAGTTGCCGATATATAGACAATAAATATAATGTTCCGGTATTTAACAATCAACTTGTGCGCCTATTTAGGAAGATGAGTCTTTCATACTACTGTGGTTAAGGCTAACCTAATTGCGATGTGCATCTCTGCACTTTTGATCAGTTAGTAAAACTAATATTTTTAAGGTGTGTAAGGGTGCTTAACTTCAAAAGTTACGACTATGAGAATAAGGAAATGTAGACGATGTGACAATAATGCTTCGAATGACGTGTTACGACTACAGCAATAAAAATTTTGAATTTTTTATTCGTAAATCGTTCCCTACCCTTATGTCGAATGTAGTTTTGAGGAAAGTAGGTTAAATGCAAACACACAAAAACAATAAAACGAAACTTAAAAACATTTTAAACGTTAAGAGAATCAAGAGAATTAAGAATTACCTAGAGTCTACACTATATGCAAATTCACTGATATTATCTATCATGGTATCAATGTATATGTGAGCATTTTATATAATTTTTGACATTATCAGCAAATTATCAGGAGGCTATTTCACGATAAATTATTATGAAATTATTACGAAATGAAATCCTTTTGTGGTTATGTTTCATTATTATAAATTTAATTTAAAGAGAGAAGACATCAGTTTATGTTAAATTCATGTGTCGATTCGTGAAAAAACAAAAATGGACACCAATTAATGAAAAAATTATATATTAAAGAAAAATAACACGAATTACGAAAATCACGAACTTCGATTTATTAATACAGAATACAGGTTGAGTTGAATAAAAAAACATGTATGTCTTCACTCTGAAAATTTAATTTATAATGATGAAACATTACCTCAAAAGAGTGACATTTTGTAATAATTTCATTATAATTGATCGTGAAATAGCCTCCTGATAATTTGCGGATAGTGTCTTAAAATTTATATAAAATACTCACACATACATTTATACCATGATATAAAATATCAGTGAATTTGCATAGTGTAGACTCTACTCTAGGTGACAGAAAAAGAGTATAGTATAAAAAAATAAATTGGTACATATTTATAAACACCCCCCAAATAATTTTGCGAAGTCCGCTTAAGCGAAATCAGCATGGTTGTAACAATAGACACCTTGGAGACCAGTATTGTCATTGTTATTTGTGACATACGGCAAGCAGTGCTCGACAAAAGTGGCCCAAAATTGGACGTCCAGAATGCGTTTCGTCAAGAACAGCCACGGTGCCCATATGCCCGAAATCATTTTCAAATATTAATGCCATGTATTGATCTTTCGAATAAAAAAAAAATTTGATTACTATTTAATTTTTTGTGTTATTTTTTACAATTTCAAGTTCTATCGGGCTTAAAAAAACACCCCTTATTAGATTTACTATGTCAACTGAAAGATTGTACATGTGATTTTTAGACGAAACAAGCTTATTATTTCTCAAGTCATGAAATAAGTATTGAAAACCATGCGGCTCATTTTTAATCTAGAAATCTGCTTCTAGATTAAACTGCTTTCGGATGTAGAAAGCCTTCCTTTGTTTTTTATTTATATTAACAAATGAAAGTTTTCTATATTTGAAAGTACTAGATTTCTAGATTAAGTGGTGGACATTTTTGAAAACATCTTTCGAGATATTAAGCTTCGAAATCATCTTGCATATAAGTGGTCACGCAATACAATGTGATTCTTGGTAGTAATTTTTTGATTTCAGGGAAAACTAATTTTAATCAATTTTCAAAAATAAAAAACTATATAGATTCCGAAATCACCCTAAAATATACCTTGAATGAAAGAGACAGTATTCTTTAAATTTAAAACGTAAAACAGAATTTACGTACAGGTTTTATGTTTTCTTAAGAGGAAAAAAATTATTTTGCATTTAAGTACGAGTATGAGTGAAAATATCTGTTTTCAAAACCTTAAACTGACAGAAAGCAAAATATACAAACAATAAAGCTGCATACTTTGATTAAAATTTCCAGTGTCCTAACGGAACAAGTATAAAACAAATTAATACTGTCCTACTTATACATAAAAATACTGGCATCATACAACTATAACCACTCAATAATTTACAATTTCATTAAACCTTGCTACAAATTACATTTTGTCCTTCGAAAACTCGACAATATTATCACCTGGGGTTCCTCGATTTTTACGGATATTAAAAATATTCTCAATTAATTATCTTTGAGTTCATCTGTATTCATGATGATATTTAAAAAAAAATGATATTTATTGAAATCATGTTTAGACCTTTATACATTCCTTTTGTACATTTATAAAATAAATACTTTAACTTCAAGTTGATTGATCGATTAGACATTTTTATATTTGTTTGAATTGTTTATACATTTTTGAAAAGTACTTAATTTTACAGGTGCGAATAGAGCCGGGCTATATTTAAAACAATAAACTTTATGTAGTTCTTACTGTGAGTAATTAATATAATTAATTTACTTAAAGTAATTAGAAATATCTATTATATGGATATTCTATACGTAAAAACTACTATCATCAACTTTTCAGTTAAGAAGATTTGCAAATTCCAATTGTTTTTAATCTTGGCCCCAGAAAGTTAAGATAATACGCGATTAATAGTACATACATAATTCATTTCTCTATACAAATTTTGTAGGAAATGTACAGCATATTTTGGTTTATATAAAATTATAAATTAAACATTAATCCGTGGCCTACTTAGTAGGTTTTATGCCACCGAATTTTCATATTTTCTTACCTAACGTAAATATTAATTTAACATTTAAATGCTAAATCAATCAATACGAAACAGTTTAGGTTATACTGACAAGTGGAAATTTGAAAAATAATTTTTATGCTGTGAGCCAGACACCGATTTTTCTAACAAAATGAGTGACCGTAGCGAAAAGTATCCTCGCTAGCATGATACAATAATTTTCTCTTTATCAGATAAACTCACTAAAAATATATTGTCGCTAGTATACGAATTGTGGTTAACTTATATTTTTTCATTTTCGTTTGTTTTGTTTAGTATTATCATAGAAAAATAAGTCTACCATAGATTTTTCATTTGTATAAAACGAGAGATAAAAATGAAATTCCAATGTCATGATTGTATTTGTGATTTTACATTATGCGCAATGTAAAGTCACAAATACAATCAAGACATTGGAATTTAATTCATTTTATACAAATGAGAAATCTATGTTAAACTTATTTTTCTATGGTATTATTTCTGATGTACAATAAATAAAACAAAAAGTATGTAAGTAAATGATTTTTACTTTATTAATTTTCGCTTCGGCCATATCCGTATTTTTTTTTTCATTTTGCTTATTTCATTTTGTTTCATTTCGATTATAGGCGTATGAATATATAAGAAGATAATATATTGGCCTGTTTAAATATTAAGAGGCAAAAAAATTTTATGATTTAGAGCCTCGCTATAGTCATTTGAATTTAAATAACAAGAGGCAAAAAAATTCTATGATTTAGAGCTCCGCTATAGTTGTCTGAATTGTTAGTAGATGTCCATTACCAGAAACCGGACTATAGAGGTTTTGTAGTTCAGGGATTGGCCTGTTTAAATAATAAGAGGCAAACAAATCTGCTCACCACTAGGAGATAATTTTAAGATTTTTTTTCCAAAGGTTGGTAAAAATCAAATTATTCGTAAATCTTAAAAAAAATCGATTTATCTAATTTTTTCTCAATTTAGGTACATGCAATTATTGTTGTACAATTTACCAAAGAAATACAGCATATATATTATTGCTTTAGTAACGTTTTCCAGTTTTTCAGTAACGTAATTTAAAAAAACGACAAAAAATAATTTCCACAGCATTTTGTATGAGAAATAGTTTTCCCGTTTACAGACTATACCTAACACACAAAATTTATTTTTATTATTTGTGTTTGATTTGGCTGTGCATATGTATACGCAATGATCGGATATTTGCATTCGCTTTTGTTTTGACTTTTGAGTAGCTGTCACAATTTGTTGGGGAAACACATTTTTTTCTATTTTATTTTGTGATTAAAATAATAATTTACCTTAATTACGAGAAAATTGGAAATCTACGAATTCAGATGACTAATCCACTAATCCACTCCGCCAATCACTGAACTTCAAGACCTATATAGTCCGGTTTCTGGTAATGGACATCTTCTACGAATTCAGATGACTATAGCAAGGCTCTTAATCATAGATTTTTTTTGTCTCTTATTATTTAAACAGGCCAATCCCTGAACTACAAAACCTATAAAGTCCGGTTTCTGGTAATGGACATCTACTAACAATTCAGACGACTATAGCGGAGCTCTAAATCAAAGAATTTTTTTGCCTTATTTATATTCAAACGACTATAGCGAGGCTCTAAATCATAGAATTTTTTTGCCTCTTATTATTTAAACATGCCAATCCCTGAACTACAAAAACTATATAATCCGGTTTCTAGTAATGGACATCTACTAGGAACTCAGACGGCTATAGCGGAGCTCTAAATCATAGAATTTTTTTGATTCTTATTATTTAAACAGGCCAATTCCTGATTCACAAAACCTATATAGTCCGGTTTCTGGTAATGGACATCTACTATGAATTCAGACGATTATAGCGGAGCTCTATCTCATAAAGTTTTTTTGCCACTTGTATTAATATTTTGGTTTATTTTTTGTTGTCCTACTCGTGTACTTAATTTTCCTATATTATTAACTTTATATATCATTTTATGTTTTTTAGATATTATACATGTTTTTTGTTTTCAAAAATTGCTTATTTTCTTGTTAGAAAATTTATTGTGACATAATCTTTTCCGGGTTGTCATCAGTTTTCAATACAAATTGTTTATAAATTTTTAGGAAATGATATAGTAAGAAACTGTCATGACATATTTTTTTCCGGCATGACATTCAAAACTATCGTGATATAAATATTTTTTCGGGATGACATTGAAAAATATCGTGATATTTGTATGTTAGTGTTGCCATCGCATTTTTCCGGGATCGTTTACGGGCTAACTTCACAGACATAAGGAAGTTCATCATAATGAAGATGAAATGGCAAATACATACGTACTTCCAGCCTTTGTTTTGATCATTTCTGATAATTTAGATGGTGATTGTAGGTATACAGATTTTGGTGTGAAGGAATCAGATTACTTAAATATTATCTCATACATAGATTTTTATAGAAATATAAATTAATAATTTAAATTTTGTCTTTTCAGTATAAAATTAAAATTATCAGAAATATTTTTCAGAGTGGCATTCTTATTATTCTTATTTTAAACGTAATAATAATAATAATTTAATAGATTTAGGAACTCTGGTTTAGGACATGTATAGGTAGGCGGCAGTGATCGATTTGGAATTTTTAATTTAACTTTAAAATTATATATTTTTGGATATTTTCGGAGTATTTCAACTTGGAAGTGTGGTTACCAAGACGTTGGAAGCTTGGTTTCGAACTAATTATACTTTGAATTTTTTTTTATTTATTAATGGGTTGACAATTACGTAGCGAATCATAATAATTCGCTAAGGCATTGTGATTATACTTTGCACGAAAGTTCAAAGTGTTTTCAATATTTTTGTAGTTTGGTCATTGCAGTCTGATGAGACGACCAAATTTTTTAATTTAACAAATTCAAAGTTTCATTAGTTCGAAACCAAGCTTCTAACATCTTGGTAATCTTACCTCGATGTAAAAATATGATCTGGCTATCACCCAGAATAACCCAAAATTTCAAAGTATTTAATCGAGAATTACAAAATAATAAATGCTTTTTCTGAAAACTGTTCTATTTTTTTTTAGTTTACTTAATAGTGTAGTTGTTGATTTCATTTGCAGAGATTATGGAATTCATTTAGGCAATTCATTTGGATAAATGATGACCCATCACACCCTCATTGCTAGAGCAATACATGAGTATAATTAGATTTATGTTCTAAATTTAAATTTTAAATACATACTATATAATAAAAATTTTATGGGAGCACACAAGTTAGGAAGCATAATAGTGAGTTTGCTAATAACTATGATATTTCAGTGGATATTTGAATTTTTGGAATTACAGATAGGTTAGGCATTTAAATATTGCTGTAATTAGATAGTTTTTCGGGAATCATAACACTTCTTTAATTATTTTCTAGATTATTCGGGAGACTGCAAATTGGTAAAAGTTTTGCTTAGCTTGTTCTAGGTTGGACAAATAAATATTGCTGGTTGTTGTATAATTTATTTAATCCTGTTGTAAATTGATATATAAATAGTTGACGAATTATTTATTTTATAATTCAAGCTTTGAACAAACGATTGGGTTATTTGGTTATTAAAGATCTTACAGTTGTGCTATGGCTACTTTTATTCTGTCATCGTATAGATTCCTGAATACTTTACTAGTTTTATTTAATTTGGGTTTATTTTGTTTAGGTATTGGGGATTTTAAAACTGTGACAAACATTCATTATTGTTATATACATATTACCAGAGACAACCTAAAAGATATTTCATCCTTTGTAAACATAAAAAATTAAACTACAGGTTGATTTTCTGTAAATAGTCGAACACCATAAAAATTATTTTGTTTTTTTGCGTATACGTATACGCAGTTTAACGAAAAATCACAGATACATAGGTGACATTGGAATTATCAGAAATTAATTTTGTCTCATTTTTCTAGTTCATATGAAAAATTGTCTTTGATTGTCTGTGATATTACCTTTCAGATTCAAGATTAGGTTTTTGGAACCAGATTTCGTTTTTTATTTTTATAAATAAACATATTTCTATTAGATTAGGGATGGCAAGGACAAGTGACGTTCACATTATATAGATTTTTTAATTAATTATTTTTTATAAATTAAATCTATTAAATCAACAGATTCACAAAGATTCTATCCGTTGAAGGTAGAAAGGTCATGCGTTCTTTTCCTGCTTTGATACAAAATGAAATAGCAAGGGAAATTGTTTTTAGAAATAGCGCCATTTTCATTGTTATGTTCAGTTAGTTCGATTTGGACGAAATTAAATTTTATTTGTCTTAAATAATCTTTGACTTTTAAAAAGATTCACAGAATGATTTATAGCCAGACACAGCTTGTACTATTGTTTCGACTGCCGTCTATTAGTTTATTTATTTATTCCCAAAGAAATCTATTCTGTGAGTACATGTATGATTTCAAATTAAAACCGAACATTAAGTTTAAAATAAAAATTAAATTAAAACAAAAAACAAAATTTAAACAAAAAAAACATTAAACAAAAAATAAAAATAAAATTTTAATTTAAACTAAACTTATGGTTTTGAAATGTTCTGAATTAACGTGACCAAGCAAAACGTTACCAATAACGAGAAGACGTCCAAGAGAAGTCGTCTACTTTCAAGCGTTGTATATTTTTTAATCCGTCCATCTTGTTGAGTGCGGAGGTAATCGAGCTACATTTCCTTGGAGTGATCAATTTTGGTCATAATCCCAGTCACTTTTCCTTAACAAAAAAATTAGAAACTTAACTAAAAAAACAGATATCTAGACCGTCACAGCGTATTCCAGTTGAGATGACACGTAAGCGAAATATAGTGAAAATAAGGTTTGTATTTCTTTAAATTCATGTTTCGCGTTTTCGACATTGCAATACTTCGCTATTGACTTTGTATAAAGTAACTAACGAATTCCTTTTACGATGAAAAGACATGACTTTACATTTCTTAATATTTAAGTATGGTGAGTTTCGATCACACCACTCACTTAATCTATCTAAGTCTTCTTGAATCAATAGCATTCCATTAATTGTACGAAAAATTTTCACGTCATCTGCAAATATGAGCACGTTTGGAAACAATAAAAATCCTGGGCCCGATGTGTGATCCTTGGGGAACACCAAACGTAACTTTAATAATGTTTGATTTTTCATTTCAGATATGACTTAAACCAATTTTTGTAATAGAGTAAAAACCCAAATGCGAATAAACTCTAGAATGCTTTAGGCAAAATGAAATGCTTTATGAAATCCGTGTATACGCTACATCAACTTGATGGGGTTTTTCTATCTCGTTAATTATCAACCAGATTAATCGATTTGCATATAACAAATCCAAATAATTTAGGAATTGATGATGAAGTTGATATTCCTCTATAGTATGTGATGAAAAGTCAGGATTCACTAATAAACAATTTATACCGAATCAAAATCAGTAAATCTAATACAATTTGTTGAAATTCAATTCAGCTTTTCCGAATGTACTGGTTAGTCGTACTATAAAAAATGTACAGAATCTAGAAAGTTAATGGAATTTTTTTTTATGCCGAAAAAGCCTTTTTGAATAAGGTTACTTATCTCAAATCGGTTCTTTAAATTTATTTCGGTTACTATATAGAATTCAATATGAAGCTATATAAGAAAGCTATAAGAAATGGTGCTATTACGTGTTTTGTTATACGCATAATCAAGATTTCGAATTAATATTAGTAACTCGTTTTAATTGCAAACTAATAAACTAATGTTTAGTTTTGTATTGATTTCCCTGATACTTCAGGTTGACACATGTACCTCACGCTTTTCGATTTAATTAAAATACTCATGCAACAAATTTTTATTAATTTTTAAATAATAAAATATTCAAACAAAACACTAATCTCGTGTACTTACATTGTGCACTAAATTTTTGTTTCTGTTGTTTTTTGCCCATCTTTTTACTTTTTCGATGATTCATCATGTATTAAAAATATTATTTAAGTAAACTATCCACAATTTGATAAAGTTTATCCTTAAACTAAGTAAATCACTATACATTGCTTATATTGAAAACATTCACTAAGATTAAAACATTTTTTTGGCCCCATTTCTAAACTCTAATATTTTATTTTTATATTTAAGATCACAAAAAATTGATATAGATTTGTTAATAATTATTAAAAAAAACGAATTAATTTTAATTAAGGACACTTTTTAAAGACACTTAAACTCATTATTACTTAATTTTATTATTACTTATAACATTTTAACGTTTAATTATTATTGTTTTATAAAATGATACAAACAGTAATTTTACATATTTCGCTTTACAAATATATAAAATAACCGTATCATTTTATTACGTAATCCAGGTGGCCGAGGTTTTAGTGGTGGCACCATCGGCTGTTGCCGTGGTTCAAATAATTTGAAGTTTCGTTCCATGTTATACTAAACATAATACAATTTCGTTTGTATTTCCATCCCTAAAACGAAAGAGAAAAACAATAGAAAAAATTAATTAATTTTCATGAAAATTTGCATTTACTCATATTACACTAATGGAAATATCGTTTAGGTTATATGAAAAATATTCTAATGAATTATCATAACTGTTTTAGGTTATTTTAAGGATTATAATATTATTATATTCTATACAATTTTATGTCACTTTGATTTTTTTTTGTTGTATGTTTAAGAATTGTACCTACAAAATTGAATAACATACACATAACAAAAGCAACTTGTCACGAAACTGCTAACCCACCTTAATACAATATACATATAACATTTTTTATTATAAAAATAAAATGTGATACATAACTTTAAATTAAGTGATATGTTTATATTATGCTGACCCTAATTGTAGCAATCATGTAAAAATATATGAGTTAAAGGGAAATCAAGATTTTGTTCGTACTGGTATTCTTAAATTTGTATGTATTCGTAAAAATCAAAGCACCACGGGCCAAACTAAATTTAAATACTTGATTTTTTTGTTAGACCAGTTAGTGCTAGTTAAAAAGATAGGCAGTTCTGACTCCTCGTACTTTTGATATAAATTTTGCAGCACACATTCAGAAAATGCAATTCTACAAAAATCGATTTATTCCTTAAATCTATAAGAAGCTATAGGGGCTATCTATTATGTTGTCAATTAATTTGTAAAACGCCCAACAAACCATGCTTCTACATCGGACATTATTTCACTATAAATTTGAAAATGTTATTCTACTTGTGGACCAGATGTGGACTGTATGTGGATGGGGTATTTCACTAAACCTGCAAACTCCTACTGCTATATTCCCGTTATGTGATGGTGCGTTGTCATATAAAAGCAATATTTTGTTCTTCAGCAAGCCCCTGTTATTGTGGTCTTATGAGGTAACTAGTCAATCATCAAAATTCTATCAGCATCCTAAAAAATTCTTACCATTCTTTTACTCGCAGATGGTTGAGTTTGAAACTTTTCGGTGGTGCTATCCATTGCTTGGTTGCTATTTCGACTCTGAATCATAGTAATGAGTCCAAGCTTCATCACCGGTGACTATCTAGTTTATAAATTTAACCAGATCGACTTCACTCATTTCTAAAATTACATTAGGAGTTCCCACTCGATATTTTGTTTTTGTTCTATAGTCAACATTCGGGGAACCCATCTTTGATTACTTTTGTCAGCTTAAGATGATTGTACAAATTGGTGCTAATACTGCCAATATATTATACTTAATAATGAAATGGTGATTTATCGTCTGTCTTATTACTATTTACTAGTGTTTTGTGAGTAATACCGTCTGTCGGACTTTCGATGGGGCTCATCTTGGAATGACTCTACCTTGTACACTTCATTGTTGTTTTTATCCGTAAAAAAATTTTATTCGTCTTTATTTTGAAGTATTATTTTCGTTAACGAGAAACTTAATCACATAACGATGTTCAATTTTCAATATTTTTTTCAATTTCAAAAGACGTGTCCATTAAACCACCATCAGAAATTAAATAAAACTGATCAGAAAATAGTTGAAGGTAATAATAAGCTCATCGTTAAACGTATTATTTCTAAAAATTGTTTTGTAATTCTTTTCCCCAGAAAACCATTTATTTATTTATTCAAGCGCTGTGAATTAAAGAATTCTAGAAATACGGAAGCGTCTAACAGGTTCCACGTATGGATGTCCCTTTGGAAAAAAGAGGCTTAAAATCTTGGTCTTTACAATAGAATAGTGAATCTTTCAACCTATGGTATATGCTCTTCCGAAACTAAAAACTTTCTAGAACTATTATTAAAAGCGGATGGGATTAGAAAGTTTTAGAGCATATTATACCATAAGTTGAAGTTCTGAATTTTATTAAAACATTCCAAATGAAATTTAGGAGCCAACCATGGGGCGGGATTCGCGGGAACATTTTCCTAAACTATCCTAAAAATCGAAATAGGATTATTTAGGAAAAACTTCACGTGTTTGCACAATCATCGGAAGTTTTCTTAAATCCTAAAAATCTTTGTAGGTGTGCGTGAGTATGATATACTTTTTCGGATAAAATGATAAATCCAATAATTTAACCATCTATAGAAAGTTGTTATAGCCAAGCTAGTTTTAAAAACTTGAATTTCGGAAAATTTTTGTTAAATCCATCAATAGAAGATATTTTGACGCAAGCTACAAGATGTCATCATTCTAACTAGTTTATATGAGTTTAAAGAACAACAAAAGTCCGACAGCTTAAATATTTCGAAACTGGCAATATAACACCATTCCATAGAAAAATCTAGGGGCCCTGGGTGTTTTAGTAAACAAAATTTGTGAAGAGGTCAATTTGCGTATAGAATGGATTTTCCGAGCATTTTTCGTCGTGGTAGAAAAACCGCTGCCAAATACTAAGTGCACTTTTGAGTTGTTCTGGATCAAAACTAACAGATAAATACCGTTCCATAGAAAAATCTAGGGGCCTCGGGTGTTTTAATAAACAAAATTTGTAAAGAGGTCAATTTGCGAATCGTAAAGTTTTTCCGAGCATTTTTCAGAACAACTCAAAAGTGTGCTTAGTACTTGGCAGCGGTTATTTACCACTAGGAAAGATGCTCGGAAAAACCATACGAAACGCAAATTGACCTCTTCACAAACTTTGTTTAATAAATCAATCGGGGTCCCTAGATTTTTCTATGGAACGGTATTTATCTGTTAGTTTTGATCCAGAACAACTCAAAAGTGCACTTAGTATTTGGCAGCGGTTTTTCTACCACGAGGAAAAATGCTCGGAAAAACCATACGATACGCAAATTGACCTCTTCACAAATTTTGTTTACTAAAACACCCGGGGCCCCTAGATTTTCTATGGAACGGTGTTTATCTGTTAGTTTCTTAGTTAAATCTGAAGTTTCTCAGTTATTTTAAGTGAGTATGAATGGGTTTCTGTAGAATTATAGACAATGAAGTTATATATTACTCAAATACGAAAATTTATAAATCAGTACGTTAGTATAATATTTATAGACCTCCCACTTATTATGAATATTCGTTATAAGCAGAGTTACAAATACATTCTAACAAAATAAGCAGCTAAAATCCATAATAAGTCTAGCCTTATAAAAATTTAAGAGCTCCAATGGAACATGGAACACAGTAAAACAGTAAAAGTTATTCCTTCCACGACAGATCGCTGGAGATTTCCAAACCGAACATCTTAAGTAAAGGAAATCTTGCAAGTCTTCTATTATTTATTTCACTACTAAACAAAAATCGGAGGAAATTTCCGACTTGGTAAATCAATGCGAATTTATTCCCCCAAATAATAGAAAAATTGCAAGCAAATTTGAAAATCGATTAAAGTAGCCACGAAAAATTCGAATAGTATGAAGAATTTTAAAGCAAATTATAATCCGTAGACGAAAATATCCACCGATTTCAAGAATACACGCCCAGAGCATTATTTAGCATTCTGGCAAAGTCGTCTTAAAATTATGTTGTAGAAACTGTTTGTTCGATCTGTCAAGCAATATTTACGAAATGTATTTCTAACAAAAACTATTTTATTTACAATTAATTACATTAATATTTAACATGCAGAATACGCTCATCCATATTTTTTGGAACATCACACCGAATACAAATCACAACACAGGTAATATACAAATGGGTTTTTAATGGATAATATTGGAAAATTTTGGCCAATTTCCTATTTTCATAAGACACCAAATACTTAAAATAAATAAAAAAAGTATTTTAATAATTAAAATAATTTATTTTTAATTGCAATTGTTGATACATTATGAATTTTTAATTTCCTTGTCCGAGCAGTATTGCGATTTTATTGAGAATGTCACACTGTGACTAATAAAACCACCAAATTTGTATGTCTTACGTAAGACATTTTTTTAATACCAATGCCAACTACACGCAAAATACGAAAAGTGGCATAATTAAGACTAAACTCAAAACTAAAATAGAAAGTCAGTGCGTCAGAAACGGGATGTATATTTGTTTATTTTTCGCGATATTTCGAGCTATGTTTTCACAATTCAGTCATACCGAATACATTATTTTACTGAATTCGCGCGGTCTTCACATTGCATATTAAGGCTCTAAATGTTATCTAGCGGCCTGTGTCTTCTCTACAGACCAGACTGATTAACCGATTTGGGTGAAAAGTCGCACTTAAGTATTTCACTTAAATTTAGTGATCTCATTGTTATTTGGTGGATATCCGCCCATCGGAAGTGGCAGCTTCCATATTATTTTCATTTTTCCTCGAATATTTGGAAAGTGTATCTTGAACTTAGGAAAAGAAACGATTATGAACAAAAATATTATAAAATTAATTTGAACAAAAATGGCATTCATTCAAAAAACTGTAACCACCTATAAAAAACTTCTTTAAAAGGGGTCATCAGTCACACCAGCCGAAACCAAATAAGCTGGTATTGTGCACTATATGATTTTTCAGCCCAACTGTAACAGCAGTAGCAAAATGCGAAGTGCAACATTGCGCACTATCTATTAAACAATGCAAGCCGGGCCAAACCAATTATACCAGAAAAAACAAAATACATTGTGCATTATCTGATTTTTATTTGGAGCATATACTATGGCAGTCGATACCGTATACAGGCAGATGGAGTCAAAGTTTTACTAGCCGGAATCGTTGAAAGCTTACACAATGAACATAATGTACCTTTGATGGTTGTGCAACATATAAGCTTTCAGCTGGAACCATAACAACGTTAGTTGAAACCACTACTATTTCACTGCTATATTTGAAACATTTGAAGCTTCAAGACTGTATTTTAGACGGTTGTCCAAGGTAAATATTCTACCGGAACCATGTCATCGTCAGTCGAAATCACATGCAGTCAGAAATCCGGATCATTACACAATGAGCTATTTGCTTTTTTAATCATTTTGCTTTTTGAAAAATTATTTGAAGTAAATCATTTACGATAAAACCGATTAACAGTAAAAAGATTCTAATTCAAATTTACAACACAAGTAGTACCTGATAATTTTTGTAGAATTAAGCGGAGCCTTTTTGTTTTTAACACATATTCTATAAAGTAATCCAACGATCAATAAGTCTCGAGTCTCATACATGACACCTAATCAAAATTCATATGATTTCTAGAACGTACCACCCTTCAAACGATATATGTCAAAATGGTATGACAATCCAACCATTAGTTTACAATATACAAATTTTTTTGTTGGTATATCACAATGGATGAAACATGAAACATTCACCACTAGACTCTGCAGTGAAATCGTCAATCGGCTGTGTGGCCGAAAAACAAAACTGCCGGCCGGCAAAGTTTTGGCCTCCGTATTTTGGATGCACCAGGTATTTTATTCATCGACTATCTTGAGAAAGGAAGGACCATCAACAGCGAATATTACATGGCGTTGTTGGTACGTTTAAAGTTGTATAAAAGCAGCTCCAAATGCAAAAGCAAAAGTACTCTTTCACTTATCTGCCAGGCCAAAGATAAAAAGTTTTATAAAAAAGGCGTCAAAATGTTAGAGAAGCGCTGAAGTGAAAGTATACTCTTGAAGGAAACTATGTTGATGAATAAGGTCGTATTTTGCAAAAAACATATTTTTTTAGAAGTTTACCTCGGCAAGTTATATAACATTATTGCTCGACGAGTTATATAACATTAACGACAAAAACGAATAATAAAAAAAAGTTCAATAAAATTTGCTATAAAATTGATCCGCTTAATTTTCCCAAAAGCATGAAGTTTCATCGCGATCAACCAAATCGACTGATTGATTGGGGACGAATAAGCTGAATTTTGGTATAAGAATGTGTTTATCAAAAAAACTCAAAATTCGACCTCTACATTCCTAATCAATCAGTCGAATTGGTTGATCGAGAAGAAACTTCATGCTTAAGCTTTTTTAATAAATTAAGAAATTCTAATAAAAAAATTGGTAGAAAATGATGTACCGAAAGTGGTAGGTCCGATAGGCTTACAGCCTAGGCTGATGGAATTTTTGTACGGTATGAAACTTCTTATTTAAGGTTTTTCTATAAAATGTGAAATTTGGCGGAAACGTGTGTTTCGGAAGTCACAACTTCTATTTGAGTTATTTGTTCTTTTTTGCTTGAAAGCAATTAATTGCAATTGCAGAAAAGCAACTGGAACAAAAATATAGTTTTTCAAAATTAAGTGGAAATGGTGATTATTATAGAAAAGAACTTCTGTAAAGGGGCTTTTTCGTTATTTTTCAAATAATTTTAAAAGAAAACCATTTACGAAAATATTATTAAAATCCAAAATAAAATCTACCGCTAAAGTAGTTACTGTGAATTTTCTAAAAATTCTCATTTAATTAGTTTAGAATATCTGACAAGTATGCTTTGGGATTTAGTTAACGCAATACATACAGGATATCAACTAACCGGAAAACGGTTACGTTTTCTTGTCTTTGCCAAAAAAGCGATACATAATTAAAATGATGTATTGAAATATTCTTCATCTGGACGTGAAATGTTGTTACTTAAAGCTTTTTGCCTTGTATCATACAAATACCAAAAAACATTATAATGCTGCTCCTCTCTAAAGCGTCCTTTTTAGGTTTATAGAAGAACTTTTACATTTCATTTTATTTAATCGACCAAACTTCCAAGAAATTAATAACTAATTTAGCGAAATTTTTAACTTTTGTTTGTGAAACAAATCTTTACCCAGAGAATTTCTTGCCGCTATAGCGATAGGTAATAATTTTAAATCTTCAAGATAAAAATGTATGTTTATTACAAGAGGTTTATTTAAATCGCCCTAATAGTAAAAATTATAATTGGATTTGATGTAGAAATATTTATCAAAAAAATATTTTTCTTTATATCTTTGAATTTCAAATTTGTTCTGAAATTAACCGTTAATTTTCTGTTTTTACAACCTAATATTAAGTTTCTTCTTACTGGCTACTCTAATTTAAACCTATACTACCAGAGCCATCTATGATTTTAAAGAGCCATAATATTAAAATGACAGCTTTAAATAGAGGAGAAGCTTTTATTGAGTTACAATAAGAAACCGTGGTAACTGGAAATTTTTTGAACAAATTTATGAATAAAATATTAAACAAATCATGTAAATTTTAATTGTATATTTTTAATAAGATATTCAAAAAACACATATTTGAAAATCAGCCATCATAGTATTTAATTATCACATCGTTGATTTTCTTAAATAAATATTATTACAAAAAACAACAAAACGTGGAAAAATTCAATTTTATGCGATTGCAAAACTATGCTTTCTGTAATTTCAAAATCCGTTTACAGATGTCTCTATAATAAATTTACTTGAAATTACAGAAAATAATAAAATAATTAAACAACTATTTACGATAAATAAACCATTATTAATTTAAGCGCGAAATGTTTAATAGAATAATTTAACATAATTAATAAAACTCAACACAATTATAATTTATATTTATGTAAATAAAACTTTTCGTCGTAAAATATTCACCATCATATATTACGTTTCCATGGACCGAGTTAAGGGTTTCGTTGAGTTTCGTCGAGTTAATAACATGGCGAGCTATTCCCTATCGTTGCCATGCTAATTTGTTTTGACAGTTACATATATATATTTTCTATAGACTATACATATATATATTTTCTGAATACTATAATTTTTCTTTTGACAGATAGAATCTCATTTAACCCAACTACTTTCGTCGAGTTAAGGAGTATTAAGAAATTTAACGAAAACACTAAATCCGACACGTTTCCATGTATCTCATCATGAAATCCGAGATAATCCCGGTTAACTCTGTCATGGAAACACCATAATAATTGCTGCGCGCTGTAAAACAATAATAGAAAAGTATCACAATTTTTCCAAATTATTATTGTGTTTATTTCAATCCAATTCGGTCATGTTGCGTTATTCTCAGTTCCAAGAGATCTTCATAATCTATTGAACCAGGCAGTATACATAATAAAATGTTAAATTTTCTAGCAAACATTGGGGTTTTAAAATATAGATTTTGCACTCCAAATTCAACCTTTTACAAATCATGTTCATCAATTTCCAAATAAAATTCACTTTTTTCTATAAGGCTTTCGTAATTTTACAAATCAAATCGAACTTTATCCAAATCAAATTCACCTTTGTTCAAGTCAAATTCACCTTTATCCAAATCATATTCATCCTTTTATAAATCAATTTTAACCGGAGTCGTTATAACCAACAGAATCTATTTAATTTATCTAATAAATTTATTGTATTTAAATTTTAGATTTAAATAACAAGTTATTTATTTTTGTTTTTTAATCTTTGCAATCTGTTCTGGGGCTGAAGCGCTCCCAACTCTTTCATGGTTCGCTATTCGCATTATACCTTACGCAGTTGCCAGCCAAAATTTTATTGTTATCAAAACTCGCTGTTACTTATATGTAAATGATTAACTGCTATTACTTCATTACTATTCATTACTATGAAAGCAGAATTACTATGAAATTTTTGGGTATTCTGTGCAACAGTCGAGTACCAGCTTCACATTCAGGTGAGGTTACCTAGACGCAGCTAATTTGAATGAAACATTGAACATTTTGGTTATACAGTAGAGGTTTACAGTAGAGGTATTTACTTTAACTTAATAAACACATTTTACTTTTTACGCTATTTGCCGTAGGCACTTGGCGAAACACACTTATACTTATTAAACACATTTTTATTAATCACTAGTTTTTTGTTTCTAATTCTGCGAAACAAAAAACAAGTGATTAATAAAAATGTGTTTATTAAGTATAAACACATTTTATTAAACACTTTTTTGAGTAGATGCTCCTGATGATTCCCTAACAAGTCGAAATCGATCGAGTGATTTTTTAAACTTTTTGAATAAAAAATTTCTAATTAAAATTTTCAAAAATCTAATTTTTGCGGAATAGAAAAACAAGTGTCTAATAAAATGTGTTTTATTAAGTGTAAGTGTGTTTTGCCAAGTGCCTACGGCAAATACTGTAAAAAGTATATGGTATTTACTTTATTAACTTGTTATTTTAGCTGGCAACTGCATAAGGTAGGACGTGAAAAGTGTTTCGCGAAAAATTGGGAGCGCACCGTCCCCAAAACAACGCAACGATTAAAAAATAAAAAACTTTTTATTTTGAATCTAGAATTTAAATACAATAAAATTATTAAATTAAATAGGTTCTGTTGGTTATAACGTCTCTGGTTGAATTTGATTTGAACAAACGTTAATTGGATTTGGAAAAAGATGAATATGCTTTGAATAAAGGTGAATTTGATTTGGATAAAGTTTAATTTGGTTTGGAAATAATGAAAATCTTTTGGAAAAGGGTGAATTTTATTTGGAAATTGATGAACATGATTTGTATAAGGTTGAATTTGTAGTGCAAAACCTATATTAAATATTTGGTCGCTATTGCTTTCTAAATTTATACTTAGCGACATCTTTTGATTGGTTAAGTAATTGCAAACAGCTTTATCTCTTTTTCTACCAAAAAAAAAATCGCTGAATTTAAGTCCAAACCACACAAATGTGTGAGTAAAAAAATATAGTATGTAATGGCGTATAAGATAAAAAAAATCGCTTGAATTGAAGTACAACCAACACAATTGTGCGTATGGTTATAGTGTTTTTTTGGGGCGAAAATAAGTTAAAAATTAATGCACAAATGTGTAAGTTAGTTCACACCACATAAAAAAATAAATTTTTGACATGATTCTTTTACCTTACCCACACAATTGTTTGGGCAGGCAGGAAAAGGGTTATAAAATAACAATGTTTTTATTGACGAGTGGTAAAGTGATTTCAGTGCCATCTTTCTTTAAATTTTTGAAGCCTAATTTTGATACAAAATATGTGATAACATATGTGAAATGAATTAAATATGTAAAATTTAATTGTATTAAAATGTTTGTTTATTTAAATCATATTTTAATAGAAATTATCGTCTTTTAAAATTGGTGTACTTAGGTTAGAAATAGCACACACAATTGTTATAATATTATCTACATAAGGAAGTATAGATAAAGCGACCTTGTTAGCCAACATTTTAAACTGTTTAATCCGAGATATGCCCCTTTCTACGTGAACACGAGCTGCTGCTATTAGTCGATCGCCTTTAACGTCAGATTTAGTTCTCTCATTATACAGAAATTGCGGACGAATCATCTCAATGTCAGCTTCTGATAGCTCATTACAGATCATAAACTCCTTATCATGGCATCTCCGGGTGTTACCTTATGTAACCACTGTGCTTGTAAAACTAATAAGACCGGAGGGAGAGATTCCTATCAATAGTTTAATTGTATGGGTGCTTTTATAGTGGGAATACGTGCAGATTCTGCAGGTAAGGCATCGGAATTGAATGGTCTTTATTTCCATACAATCTAAAACGATTAATGTATTTGGAAATTTTTCAATTCAAAGTTTGCAAACTGACAAACTTTTTAAATTTTCCTCTTTAGTTTGAAAATACATGCGGCATTCTATAGGGCATTCGATAACAGTTGAACACAATCATTAAAATATTTTTTACGTGTTTTAGGATTCAGCTTGAATAAATTAGCAGTTTGCTCGTTAGATAAATTGGTTTTAATTATAAAGGTTGTAAGAACAATTCTGTACCTTAAAGAAAACCCGATGTTAGCACTTTCAGAAGGCCGTATCATAGTTCAACAATCGACTATAGTGTTTAATAGTTCTAAGGTTGGGATTCCCGTCATTAAATTCAATTCTTAGTTTGTTTTAATTAATTTATACATACTATACATATATACATACTACAGTTTGGCAATATTTCTTTATCTTATTCGATTATATCTAGCTCAAATTGTTTTGGTCCAGTTTTTTGCTACTGTCTAATGTTGACCGCGGAAGATTCCTTGTTGAAAAATAAAAGCTTAATAGTCTAGACTTGGCACGTTTTCTTTGCAAAATAGGTACAGTTATTTGTTTTTTTTAAAGTGAGGACTGCAAATTAAAAAATATATGGGGAAAGGTTTGTCCATTTTTAGAACAATTTTCCACTTCGGCAGTGCCTTTCGGTTGTTTCGAACATTAGCTGGGATTTTCTGCAACGAAATAGATGGGTTTCTGTATGTTTGTCATTGTCACCTCAAACTATAAATGTAAATAGTAGTTGTCTACCCACTATAAAAACTAATCTAAACGGTTGAATATTCAAACGATTTTAATACTAATGAAAGGTGTAAACTAACATTTTATTCTAGATTAAAATATTTTCACCAATTATTGTAATATAAATTCAACACATTATGTAAAATACTTGTTTTAAAAATACTTATTAGAATTTTAATATGAGCTACCAAAGCTTTTGCATGGAGAACGTATCTAAATAAAGCTTTACGCAGGATCCGCTAGACGTCATGTTGCCCATCGTCAATTTTATGAAGCTCTGTTTTGTTTATACTACGGGATGAAATAATATAGCCTGCGAATTTGTTGCGATGAAAAATAAAATTTTTAACAAGTAACGAAAAAACAGTTTTCGAAGTTTGTCCATCAACAATGTTGAAATGGAATCCAAAACGCAATAACCCCATTATATTGTTACTCCAAAAGCTTTTTTAATGAAAGTTTGTTTTGGAAAAATAACGCTGAAATTTTTGATATAACACTATACTAATTTATTATTTTCTTTACATATAAACAAATTCTTGTTTCTACAACAAAAAATGTGTTAGACTAATTTAAATGTTTTTGCGTTAACTCGACATAAAATGACTCAATTTTAAAATATGTATGTTTTTCCAAATATTGAACTAACCATTCAAATTAAAAATTCAAACGAAGCATTTATGTTTTTACATACAAAAAATGTTCTAAAAGAAAGATTAAAATACATTGATTGGAAAACATGAAAAGCTTATGAAAAAATGACGGAATCTTACGGCTCTTATATTTAGGAGGGTCTGGTAAAACTCAAACCTCACGTGAAAGCTCACATGAACGTATTAAGTGAAATGCTGTAAAGAATGAACTCATTTTCCGTTTCGCCAGTATCCAAAAACGGTTTCTATCTCTACATTTAGTTATTGAGTAGTTTACAAAATCCCGTAAACCATAAAGTTTTCCCCTTGGAACAGTTTGTTCCCAACTCCCTTCCACTCTTTATCTTCATAAAAATTATTTCAACCGGTTTAAAAATATTGTACAAAGCACAATTAATATCTACACATGATGCTTAAGTTTCCTCACGAGCACCTTCATGTTTCCTTTGATCTACATATCTTTCTTAATTCTAAATAAACGTATTTATTTTTTTTACAAATCCCCTTGACCGAACGCAGGAATTCATTAAGTAAAACAAAATCAAAACACAACACTTATTTATTAATGTATCCCAATCTTAATTATAAAAATAAGTACTTAAAATACATATTACGACAACCACCGTACGAAAATAAACAATTTCGAATATGCATGAAATCATATTTATAATACGGAAACTAGAAAAGTATTTTCGATAAATATATGTGTACGTTCAACGTTTTTCGATTCGTGCAACCGTTTTTGAAAAACTTGGAATTGAATCAAAAAAATCTAGGGACGTGCGCGAGTTGAGAGTGCAAAAAAGAAAGTACTCGCACAATTTATGAAAAATCTGTTCCTATGTGTAACCTCTACGATTATGACGTACTCTTGGAATATTATTTCAACAATTTGTCTGAGTCAACAACTGGAACTAACGATTTATGATATGGTGGTGATGTGCTATAATATTATTTGTTATTTACCAATTAGTATAATGATGAGTTAGATCTATCAATTATTATACCGGTTTGCTTGATCGAATTTATTTAGACACTTGAAAATAAAAACCAATTTGGAAACAAGGCGTTATTTTAGATACTATTTTATATGTTGTCTACTTGCATTTGATAGTTCGTCATAAGCTTAACCAACATTGTGATAAATAACATATTTACATAATTATTTTAATATGTATAAAGATAGTGAAAATTATGTATGGCTTCATTACGGTCAAACTCATAATAAATTGACTTGCGTAAATTTATTTAGTTAGTTTGGGGGTGGATAGCTAGTTTTGGAGTGCTTGTTTTTGGGTATTCTCTCACCAAATTCAAAATCTTTCGCTCGTCCCGATTAGAAAATGTTGCTTTCCTCCCTGTTCGCTGTCCGTTTCATATTAACACATTACAGTCCACACGAATTTTCATTTTGTGTTGTATGGAGTCCGGGTGAATTACGCAAAAAATGGTAATCATACACCTTTTTCGTAAAAACGATATAATTCCTACACCAACGAACCAACTAAAACGAAATTTTATAGGCGCCTTCAAGTTGGTCTACTCTGTCTATATACATGAACAAAAGAGTGGTTTTCAACCTGTGGCACACGTACCAGCGTGAAAAAATACAAAAAGAGATATTTTAATGCAGAAATAACATGAACCACAGATTTTAGCTATGTATGAAGAAAATATTTTATACATTTATTTTCTAAGGATTTGGGGTTACCTCATAAATTATAATGTTAATTAAAAGGAAGTTGCGAAAAGGTTGAGTGCCTATAGCCACAGAAAAAGATTGCATAAATTACAAAAAAAAAAACATTTTACATTTGCCACAATAGTTTTTCAAGAATTTATTTACAGAAAAGTTAAAACACCATATTCCTATACACAAAATCATTTATATGCTATAGATAAAAAGTCAAAACCCCATTATCACTGATCTTATAATACTAGTATTCTATACACTATATGCTTTATGTTTATGCTTTCAATATTTTTTGTTTGAATGATAAGCTCTTAAACAATCACCTATATGTAGTGGAACATTACAATTATTACACATATATGGCTTCGTTTTACAAATTTTATGCTTTCTACAAACACGGCAAGGTTTTCTTGGCCGTGTTTTATTATTTCACATGGGAATTTTTATAGCATTGTGATTTTTTAAATCCCCGGGAAGTCGATTTACTGGATCGATTCGAGGTACCCACACACTCGTAGAAGGCGTGTTACAACGCTTCCGTTGTATTTAACAAAAAATCATTAAATTTCAATTTATTACTCGGACTCAAATTTTGAAATACCCGGAAAGCATTGAATAAAGGACAATTGACCAAGTAAAAAAACTACTTTTTTAGTCCATTTTTTTGTTTTATGGATTAGCGGATAATACGAAAGATACTGATCCGCTAGATCTACCTCGTTCATGTAACTGTTGTAATCAACAATGCATCTGGGTTTTTGGATGGCCAAATTTGTATTCCAATCTATTTTGTCTGTATTTATCATTTCTGCGTTGTGGATGGTTGATAGCATAATTTTTTTTTGTTGGTTTCCCACACTTGTACAAGGATTTTTCCTTTTCGTTGGTACTAGGTCTTCGAAATTGTTAATTTTGTATTTTTTATAGCATACGGGACACCTCGATTTTTTTGTATTGTTCCACAAACTCTAGTTTTTCTTGCAAACAAATTTTCAGCTAGTTGGACACTATTATACAAATTATCCGCATATAAGTGATGCAATTTGTCCAAATAATTTTTGCAGACATCCATTACTGTCGTTGCCAAGTTTGTTCACGCTCCTGTATATACTTTAAAATTACATATATATTTGGTACCTGATCGCATAACATCCGATTTAATATACATACCATATTTAATCATTTTTGATGGATTATGTACGCGAAAACGTAGCGGGCCTCTCAGGAAATCATTCCTTCATCCAACGATACATTTTGTTTCAGCTTGTATACTTCGTTAAATTGTTTTACGAAATAATCGACTACATCTTGTATTTTTATAAGCCTATTAGCACCTTCTGCCACATTATCGTTGTTCGAAAAATGCAAAAAGGAAAATATTTGTTTGAACCTATTTCTGTTACAGGTACCGTGACATCAATCCATTTCGGTGAATAATTTATATTTTTGTACCTATAGGCATTTTTGGCGATATTTATTAGTTTCCTTTACAAGCTTTTTGAACAAATCGTCTCCAATATATAGGGACGAAACTTCACCTACATTTTTACAATTTTCAGGAAAAACTTTAACACCTGGACTCCCCTCAAAATTGATGTTTGACCTTGGCGGATCATAGTTGCTCCAATCTAAGACAATATCATCTTCAACATTACAACCATCTTCAGATGGAGAAAGATGCATTATCCGTGACCAGCTAGTCCCAACAAATGAATCCTTGTCTGTTTTTATGTCACTTTCATTTTCTGAATCATTCAGAACATCGGATAGGCAATCTTCAAAGATTTCCTCTGTGAACGTATCATCGAATTTCGGATCCATATTTTTCGAGGATAATAAAAAAAAAGCAAATTTTATTCTAAAACAGAAAATTTAACTTCGTAAAAAGTATCTATATGAATACCACAATTATTTTACAATGCTCACGATAACAACAAAATTTTGCAGATAATCAAAAAAAAGTTAAATAGTTTTTTATACGAGTACTCTATATTAGAGCCCTGCATCGGATAGTAATATTCGCGAGTATCCGCAATTATCCGCATTAATTTCTGGCGGATGAGTGTGGATGCGGATTTAGAAATCATTTCTTGAAATCACAATTTCATTTTGTTTTTCCTTTTACCTTGAAAATGACAAAATTTTTCTATTTCGGTTAATACTATTTCAGTTAATGACAACCATTAAAATTGTATATTTTGTAATTTATTTATCTGGCATCATCCTATTTAGGATTTGGCCGCCTCAAATGAGGTTACAATATCATGTTGATCTCAGATTAATGATTGATAAGTTCATTAAATCTTAGCCAAACCCCAAAGCCGTTGGAAGGGGCAGACTGGTGCTGGATGATACATATTGCACACTATAGCATATCGTGGGGCGGGATGATATCGTTTTCTCCTTCCATTTTACCAATTGCTTATGTGCTGTTTCCATGCGGCTACCCTAATTCGTACTAAGGCAAAGAATGGTTTGTTGACGTGTATGGTGAAGTGGTTATCACATTTTCTCTCTTTAATACGCGCCGTCCCCCCAAAATTGTATAGACTTCTCATCAAAATTAAACAATCGGTTCCTAAAATACTGGTAGTCGTACAGATCATGCAAATGGTCCAAAAGAATACAACTTAAACTCTTGTGTGTTCACTGATTGGGACTTTACGTAACGCAAATTCATAAACAACGATTTTGCGGATGCTGATGATTGCGGATGCGGATTTTAAAATTTTTCGCGAGTGCGGATGCGGATAAATTTATATTTTTTTCAGCGGATGCGGATACGAATAAACGTATCCGCGCAGGGCTCTACTCTATATACTACAAAATCACAAAAAATTTATACTAAATATACGATAAAATATTAGCGTGCGATTCTATGCAAACCGTTATACACGTTAGTTTGTGAAGAACTAAAGTGCATCATTCGTTCTGAAATGCAAAAGAGATGTTGATTTTCTAAAATATTCGAGACGTCAGAGTTTAGTGGTTTAATTGAAATTTTACTCCTACAGGTGATATGCAAAAGAGCAAAAGTTAACTAAACCTTTTTTCGCGCGGTTTCTTTTACTCCTTAATATTGAAATAACATATGTGTGACTTGTTTATATGGTAACATTTTTTTTTTATATGACCTTTGTTCTAATACCAAAAAAACAGCGTTCAGTTGTGTTTAAACCCATTTTTTGATAATAAAACAATATTTTTCTTATTTTAAGTTATTAAATAGTATTTTTAATATACAGTGCAACCTCTTTTATACGGAACGACTGAGGCAACACCAATTCCGGATAAAAGATTTTTCCGGATAAAAGATTTTTTTAATAATTTCATAGTAAAACAGCATATTTTACTATGAAATTATTATAATATATATAATATATTATGTAATTATTATAGCATATTTATTTTTAAACTTCAGTGTCATTTATTAAGATTTTAAATTTATTTTAGTTAATTACATAGTAAAAAAATTAATTCATTTTTGGAAAATAAGGTAAATAAAAGAGGAAATGAAAGAATAGGAAAAAATATTCCGGATATTAGATGTTATTCCGGATAATAGATTTCCGGATAAAAGAGGTTTGTATGTATAACTTGGTGTAACCAAAATAAAAATTTAGCTCGTTTACATTTTTTTGTACCTTCAAAATACATACAACGAAATACACTAAAACGTGTACATGGACCGTAATGAGTTAATTAATTATTTGGTGTTCTTCTTTGGTAGTTTCCTTTCTAACACCGGCCATTTTTAAATAAAATTAGTTTTTATAATGTAAAATCAGTAAAATACTTATGTGTCACCGGGCCACTTCTCTTTATAATGAACAATGGAAAAGAACTATTCATTTTGCTGTGTTTTGTTTTAGTACAAGTTATTGCACTGTAGACTACCTAGTTTTTGGATTTGTTTCGTAGATTTTGTAATTTTATTTCAAAAACGAGCGTGTATAATCATTTTCGCTACATAGTGTAGTGTAAATATTCTGACCCCAACGGCATTCGAAAATATTCAGTTTAATTAAAAATTATCTAAACGTGCCTTTTTCATAATTCGAAAATTCCAAAACCTGCGTGAAAAATTATTCAAATTTTTCTTTTTATGAAAATAAAATATTATAATTAACTTAATTTACTAAATAAACAGTCAAACACGACTTATAAAAGAATTACTAACATGAAATCTAAAAAACTTTTTGAAAGTATAATTGTACCACGAAAAGTGTTTTTGAAAGAAAAGTCAATTTAAATTTTAAGGGGAATCCAGGATATAACATAAATTGCAGTGATATGCATTATTTATACGAGTTAAAACAGACGTATAAATTCTTGAAACAAATATTTTGTTTGGCATTATTAAAGGTGAAGGCTTTGTCATTATCGTAATAAAAAAAATGTATACTCATTCCCTCCGATTGTTAGTTTTTAATATTATAAATAATTGGAACTATTTTGTGGTTTTAATTTAAAAACTATAAAATTTAGTAATTCTGAAAAATTACAATAAACAATTCTTTAACCAATCTAATTACACTTTTATTGTTTTTTGTTGTGATTTTATTGCAACATAATTTGATTACAAAGGAATGACGTTGACATAATTACTATACTGAACTAACATTAGTTACAAGTATGTATTCTCCATTATGTGGATGACCGTTTTGTTATATAACGATGATGTCATTTGCCATGCATTGCCATTTACGTGTAATACTAAAGCGATAAAATATAACGACAAATCAAATTAATCAACTTATATTAAATGATTCATGATTAAGATAATTTCTCATAATGATTTTTTTTTCTGTTTCAATTCATAATTTATGTTTCGGATTTTTGTTAAATAATTAATACAATCAATATTAGTTTTATATTGAGTTGAGATTGTGTTGTTTTTATATTTTAGTTTTTGGTGAGTACTGGTTTGGTTATTTTGTTTTAGCTACCCAGCCGTGAGTTATTGAGTTTTATTCTTAGGTATGCATTATTAGATCATCATTTCCCGTTATGCGTAAATTTCAACGCGAAATATTATACATCAAGAATTACTAGTTAAGATTATAAGTTATTCTCTAAAATCTCTCAACCAAAAATTTATAAGAAATTGTAAACTTTAGAAGAATTTTTTTTCCTAAATGGTAATATTTTGTAGCGATTATTAAAAAAAAAACTGTTAGCAGGTATGTTGTAGGTATCAAAGATGATATCTAATTTTTATTCGGAACAATTAGTTATCACATGCGATGAGGAAAAGGTTTAGAGTGCAAGTAAGCCAAAAGCCAGTTTAACAAGAAAACAGAATTCGTCAAACGAGTTATTATAATTAAATTAAATAGATTAATCAAGATTACTGACGTTTACAGAACGACAGTTATTTTATGATAGGCTTAGAAGAACTTTTGAAAAACAGCGAAGCAAATTTAAAGGTTGACAGGACAATTTTGGCCCATTGTGATACCACGCATTCACGCCACATCATTAACCCATTCACCTACTCACACAACTATACAGTATACCACCTGCACATTGCAAGCTCCATGTCAACCTGAACATTGACGTGGACGGTGAGTCGATGCTGAATTCTGCACTCCATCAGAGGGTCTTACTTGTGTTTATTAACATCACCGATTGTAATCGATGATGAAAATTGGATTTGCATCTAGTCTCTGATGGGATTCGAACCCAGTACCTCCCGATCCAAGTGCCGAAGCTTTAACCACTGCGCTACTTGTCCGGTTAAAGGTTGATAAATAGGTACATTATGTTAAACTTATTATCGGGTACTAAGGAAATCGTTGCTAACGAATGCTTCGCTGGGGGTCTCATACGAAACGACACATTTTACAACAGAATGTGCTAAAACAGGATGTCACAAAAAAGGATATCACAAAACAGTACATGGTACACTAAAGTACATGGTATGGAACATGACCGATTAAAACAGTACAACACAAAACAGTACATGGTACACCAACACAAAACAGTACATGGTACACTAAAGTACAATGTAGTTGAAGATAATAAAATGTATAAGATTAACAAAAGAACTCTTGGGGTTTTTAAGGTAGCTTTTGGCGGGTGCGATTACGACTTCCCTAAAAATGTTAAAAGTAGAGTAACTTTCGAACCGTCAACAATTCGATAACATTTTTTTGCTATTTTGGACGAAAATGACCTCTCCTATCACTCTGCTTAGTTTGAAGCTGCTCTTTTATACTTGTATCTAGGGAATCCAAGTCGGTTCTACCCGACTTCTTGTAGTTGGGCAACAATCGAAACCGACGGGCAATGCCACATACAACCGAAACCGACAACCCTATTATGCATCTGAATGAAAATGGAAAAAACATAAACGTATGTTCTAGGGAATCCAATTACCCGACTATCGAATCCAATTACCCGAATTTTGGCTACCCGACTTTCGGTTTCGTTTTTTACCCTTACCCCACCGATTTCTGCAACATACGTGTATGTTTTTTCAATTTCCGTTAAGATGCATAAGAGGGTTGTCGATTTCGGTTGTTTGCGGCATTGAGCGAAGGCTTCGGGCACAAACTCAATATATCCAGACGAATTATTGGCGAATGAAGACATGGTTTTATCAAATTGACTGATAATTGCGCCAATTGTTGGTGAGAAAAATTTAAACTACATCGAGGAACCCCATTAGCTATTTTGATATTCATTTGACATCTACTTACTAGTAGATGGCACTACCATCAACATAGTCGAAAACATCACAATTTTTACGTATGCAGATACACAAAAAACTGAAAAACAATTTTATAAGTGAAAACTGTAAATTATTATTTTTTATTTGTTTTTATTTTCGTTATTTCATTCATTGGTTGTTTTAAATTATATTCATATTGTTTATTTTCATACCTACCACGGATCAATAAGAAAATTTATTGATAAAAAAATTATTATTAGTATTAGCTATATACGAAAAATAAAAACCATGAATAGAACAAAACAATATCGGCAGTTAGTTCGACACACATACACACAAAAAATGACACATGGTATGGTATGCACGTTGTTTTACTTGAAATTAGTTTTAATTGTTATGTTAAATAATTTTTTGTTTAATATCGAATTTGTCGTGCAACCATTATTAAAATCAATTAACTATACGATGAGTTAACCCTTTGACTGTCCTGCGCATCATATGTGATGATGATACACTTTGCCTTATTTTGTATTACAAAATTTTGTTTGAGACTGAGAACTTTACTAACAGATAAAAATAATTAATGTACCTATATTTACTAACTGTAAAAACAGTTATAAATTTTGTACAGAAATAATAATAACATATGCTTTGGTATATTTTGTATTTAGTCTTAATAAATACATTTCAACTACATATTTTGATTTGATGCTAATTGATAACGAGAAAAATTATGAACGATATGCACAGAACGTCCGACAGTAAGTTTTAATATTAATGGTGGGCAGGCAAAGGGTTAAACAGGTAGGGCATTGAAAAATAATTGCGATGAGGTTATTCAAGAGAGTGAGGTTATTTGACATTAAATTTGAATTTTTAATCCCTAGAAGAAAATGTACATCAAACATATGTATGGGGACGTTTCCGTATACAATAAATCATCCACATACAATAAATTTCACTTGGTATACCACTAGATAAAGAGGAAGAAACCAGCAATTTTACTAGTTAAGTTATAATTAATTTATTTAATCAAATTCAATAACAATAAAACAAATAAAATAAAAATTTCAATAATAAAGTTTTATTAAAATTAAAATAAATTTTAATAAAATTTAAAAATAAAATAATAACCCATGTGCGGTACATTTCATTATATAATTATTTGTTTTGCAATAGTATTCGCCAATTAGGATTTCGTACGGTTTTTAATTTTTTTGTATGTGTTATTCAGCTAACCAGGAACATTGTTTTCTGATTAAAACTAAAATCATGAAGTTTAAGGCTGCCTTGTTATGCTCATGGCACGGATTTTGTTCGACATACAAATCTTTGTAACACCTGCTGGTGTTAACAATACAAAGTTGGACAATATTCTTTTTCAAATCTTTCATATTTGCACGTTCTGAAAACATCCGGGAAAATAAATAAATTTGTTCTTTGCACATTTTGAAATAATAATCAGTTGGAGCTTTAAGATTCTTCTTTTTTTCATCGTCAAAATTTTTATTGCTAATCAAATATTCTGTCGGAGCCTCTAAAATTTCATCAGTTTTGATAAACATGTTTTCGCATCGGGAACATTTAATTTTACTCAAAATTTTGAACGCTACGTAGCCCACAATATACCGCATTGAAGCTTCTTGCAAAGGTACATCCAAATTAAAAAAAATTTCAGATATATCTGATATGTCATTAGCAGGTGGCAGCACCTCATAATGCACGATTCCTTTTCGCGTTTCGCTAATAGAAATCCGGTTCATTAAATTTTTAACTGTTAATTCATGAGGTACCCAAACGTCAAGCTTTTTTGTATCCAGCCATTTTCAAATGGTTTAAACCTGTTTTGTGATCAATATTGAGTTCTTTACCAATGGCATGGCTGCTTATATGCTGGTCTTCTTCAATTTTCTGCATGATTTCATCGATTTTCCACTGGTTGGTCGACTAGAGCGAGGGGCATCTTTCACATCCATATTTCCAGAAAGCGAGATTTCTTTGCTGCTCATTTTGATAAAGCACCTTCTCCATGCACAATTTGTTCGCAAACCTGAGCCACGTTTTTAATTTTGTCGTAATAAAATTGTAAAAGTAAACGAATTTTTTTATTATTTATCTATATGTTTAAAATGTAACTTTTTATTCATTTCACCGATTTTAATGTTTTGTATGTCAAAGTGCAAGTTAAAATGTCACCTTTCAAACGCATACAAGGTTGCCTGATTTACACCAATATAAATGTATTAAAATGTTAACTAGCACAATTTTCCTTAAAACGAATTTAAAGTTTTCGTTATATTATTTATCCATAGATCATCGTTTTTTATTTTTAATACAATTTTCATTAAGAATTTTTCCACGAAGGTACGTGTGAAGCGCTCAAATGCGATTCTATTATGTTTCTGTGTAAAAACATTTATTGCTCATGATGCAGAAATGCTTTAGAGTATCCGACCAAAGCAAAAACAAGTGGACGGCGGGCCATTCGCCCACCCTTTTATATATAAGTTAATTATTCTGAAATGGACCCAGTTTCAGACATCTAAATAGTCAATAGTAACTGAGTTGTTAGTTCAATGAAATAGAATGTAAAACAGCAAGCTTTTGCTAGCGACATAATTGTTTTCAACATTTATTATAACTATATAAATTAATAAATCATCAGCCTCAGCTATTTATCTACTATTTCGAATAACAACATAAACGAATGATTAATATTTTATTAAATAATAACTAAATTAAAATCTATATAATACAATGATCGTAAAGATTGGTATTAATTAATTCAACCCGGACAAAAACTAATATTTTAAATGCAAAGAAAAATTAAAGTATCCATTGAATGTAAGTTGTAAAATTTTTTCGTTTGTTGCCAAGTGAAAGTGAATAACACAATAATGGCATTAGAAACTCTGGAACATTGGCCCCTTAGCAGGCGTTTCTATTCCAATTACTCCTCATCGGCGATATAATAAATTGCGAAAGTAGGCGTTAATTTAGGTGTATATCTTTTCATTGGTTGTAGAATACTGCAAAAAAAGATTTATTATTCAGAAAATTGAAACTACATTAATATGTGGAAAACATTCTTGGTGGGTGGTTAATGAATTCAAGAGTTGTTAGAATGAACAACTTATGCCATTTGCCTTGACTAAACAAATATTGAAGCTTCTGCTATTGTTCAGCACGCGACTGATGCAATTAAGTTTAGGTGGTTACTTTTTGATTACATTTTATTAGATTAGAATTGTCATAATTTTATTATGGTGTACTCCGGATGATTTTAAAATTTCTGTACATGTACATTAACAAATAAACTACACAGAATAAATATTTTATTTTAGTGATATCTGTCTTTAAATTTCAGGGACTTCTAGTTTGAATTTAGTTTAGTCAATGTAGTTGATTGCACACAGCATTAATATAAACCAAAAATTTAGCTTTCAAGTGAATGTGTAAAATCCTTCGGACTTAGAATAACTTCAATGTTTGGTTGGCATGGCAGAGAGAAACAATTTAACAATGTATCCCAACAAAGTCAAACAATCGTTGTTTTGGTCAGTAAATGGAAGGAAATAAATTCATCCTCCGGGCATGCTAGTATTCCTCATCCAGTAGCAATATGCCTCTTTCAGCTGCCCTGGGATCTGGCTTGGTTTCAATGAACTAATCATTTGCTCATTAATCCGAAATTTAATTGATTGTGTACCTTAGAAATAAAGCGGCTAAATCCCTACTATGTTGTCAAATAACTTTTGCTTACTACCATTTGCAAATAACTTTTGGCAGTTTTGCAAACAGCTTCGCATAAAAAGGCAAATGCCAATCAAACAATTAGCCGAAAACCAGTTTAAAACAAGAAACAAATATTATCCATACGTATTTTTCTATGATGAAAAGTAACTGATTGTTTTGTTTTGAACGAATTCCACCAATTATTTTAGATAAAAACTTAAGTATAGGAGAACTGGTATAACTAAAAATTAGTATATGTTACTAATTTTTACTTATATTCTTCGATAAATAGGCCATAATTTTGTTTTATTTCAAAATAGGCTAACAGTTTTTTTTTATTGTTTCACTGCAGAGTTCATCGAACAATACGCAGATATTTAATATTTTACAGAAATACTTTTTTATTTAATTATTATAAACAAATCATGAGAACTTAACCACTTAAGTGACGGCTTTTTGTGAGAAAGTGTGTCCATAAATTGTTAGGTTTTTTTTACATTTCTTTAGAAAATAATTACCAAGTAATCTGAATACAAAATTTTTATTTTTCAATTATTGTTTCAATACAAGCTTTGCGCGAGCAAGACTCGAGCAAATCAAAACACAATCGAACTACGCGTCCGAGTCACGCTCGGGCAAACCACTCAAGTGGTTAAAGATGCAGTTTAGCAAATATTCTGGTGCCCCACTCCATATTGGGTTTAAATACACTATATGTGAATATATGGATGATATGTAGATCATACTGAGGATTGGATTGGGTAAATTGTTTCGCGTTATTTTTATCGCAAATATATATAGTATAATGCATTTCTTTAATTTATCTATATGTAAATTCCATTTAAAGCTGGAGTCAATTACAAGCCTCAAATATGAATATGTTGTTGCTCTTTATGATTAATAAGAATAGTATTAATTTTAGTATTCAATTTCAGGTAATCTCTACATCCAAAATATATATATTTTTATATATTATATATTTTTTATTTTATATATTTTTATTTTTATTTATTTTTTATATATATTTATATATTTTTATATATATATTTTTTTTTATAGTTTATATATATATATTTTTATATATTTTTTCCTTAGGTACTGATTTAATGAAGCAATTATTGAAGACCAATATCATTATTAATCTCGATTAAACCTATATTAAACCTTTATCCTTCCTTGCAGTAGATCAGAATTGAATCGTGTCGTGCCGTAGGATCGCTATGTGTTTGACATACATTTTTTGATTATCAATTATATGTAAATAATAATATAATTACCGAGACCTACTGAAGCACTAAACACAACTAAGACCCTCTGATGGAGTGCAGAATTCAGCGCCGACCCACCGTCCATGTCAATGTACAGGTTGACATGGAGCTTGCAATGTGCAGGTGGTAATACTGTAGTTGTGTGAGTAGGTGAATAGTTGAATGGGTTAATGATGTAGCGTGAATGCGTGGTATCACAATGGGCCAAAAATGGCCTAAGTGAACTGAAACCCCTAAACCCCTACTAAAGCATCTCTACATTATGATGTATTGCTCATTTTTACACGTTTTTACAAACATAATAGAAGCGCATTTGTCTTCACACATATTTAACTCTATTGATTATCAACAATCAATAAATATAGGTACCTACGTGGAAAAGAAAAATTCTCAATGAAAATTGTATTAAAAATAAAAAACGATGATCTATGATAAATAATATAATGTATACTTTATAATCGTTATTGATCGAGTTAACATTTTAATACATTATATTCCTGTAAATTATGGTTCGCATAAATATAAAATGGGAAACGAAGGACGAAAAGTGCAAACTATATAAAATATTGCTTCCCGAATTAAAAAAGGCTGACTTAAAAATTGTATTTTTCCGAACTTAAAACCAGCGTTTTTATTTCATTTTAAAATTGACTTAAAATCTGTAATGAAAATTAAATAAAAAAAACCGTACTTTATTAATGCATATCATAAGCCATTTTGAAAATGATTTAAGAAGTGTATTTATAAAAAGCATAAAATGTATATTTATAAATGGCATAAAAGTCCACTTATAACGCATGCATTTCTATATCTATCAAAAACAAATGTAAATTTTATGTTTATAATGTAAAATAAAATATGGCTATTTTAAGTCATTTTGAAAATGAATTATAAAATGTATTTTTAAAATGACTTAAAATATGCCTTCCTTGTGTCATTTTTAAATTAAATTTGTTTTTGTAAAACACCTTTGTTAAGTCAAAAAATTTGTTATAAATATGACTTAAAAAAGGTCCCATTTTTTCATATAAAAACATATTTTTTAAGTCTACCTTTTTAATTTCGGCCTTTTTCAATTCAGGAAGCCATAAAATATGTCTGAGTAATTCATAAAAAATTTAAACTACATATCCACATACAACACAACTATACTCGAATATATATAGAAACAAAAAACTACATGCAGCAACATTATAGAAAAACGAATTATGTATCTATTTTACGAAATTTATTTAAAATCTATTTTTCTCTGTACATGTATAGCGCACATGGCCAATCTCCACGTGCTTCACTACCCGTGTGTTGTGATATACATGCATATTTTATTTTTTATAAATATTTTATTTTTTATATATCCATACTACATACACACAAAACAACTAAACCATGAATAAGATGATCATCGTGTTGTTTTGTTATTGTTTCCTTCATTCATAAAGTTTTATTACTATGTGTATGTAGTTTAGGTGCGAAAAAAAATACGAACGTTTTTTTTAGGCTGTTTCTGCTATGTATATATAGATGGCAGGGTTATGGGGTTCCTCGATTAGATTACAAAAAATAATGTAATATGAAAAGTGGAGCCACAGTATTCGACCAAACTTTCTTTCGCAATAATTCGTCTGTATATATTACGTTTGTGCTTCGGGTGTCTCTGGGAGGTGAGTAATTACCCAACTATACGAAGTCGGGTAGAACCGACTTGGATTTCCTACTTATATCTTTGTCAGTAGCGTATTCATTTTGATTTATGCTTAATTTAGTTTATCAACTGAACAAACTATAATTTAATATGAAATGAATGCAAGTCAAACGGCCCAAATTGGTTCGCCTGGATATATAAATACGCAGTATTTGCATAACTAAATAAATTTACGCAAGTCAATTTGTTATGAGTTTGACCGTAATTAGTGTCCGTCACGCGAGCCGGAACCATATCAGCCGGAATCAAACAACTATGGCACAAGTAGCACGATGCAGTGTGCATCATTGAGCACTATATACTTTTTCAGCCGGAATCTTATAATTCCAGCCGGAACCTGATAAATCCGGCCAGAACCATACAACGGCCAAACCAACTATGGCACTAGTATTACGATGTATTGTGCATGATTGTGCACAATATAATTTTCCAGCCGGAACCTTATTAATCCATAAATATAAGATGTTTCGGAAAAAACCTTACAAATTCAGCCGGAACCATACCCTCTACAACCAAACTAACTATGGCACAAGTAGCACCATGCATCATTGTGCATTATATAATTTTCAAGCCGGAACCTTATTATTTCGCCAAGAACCTTACAAAGTCAGTCAGTACCATATTACAGCCAAACCAAATGGTTTGACAAGTCATCATTTTGCACTATATACTTTTTCAGCCGGAACCTGATAATTTCGACCACAGTCTATTAAAGCTAGCCAAACCCGTACAACAGCCAAACCAACTATAGCGCAAGTAGCACGATGCATTGTGCATCATTGTGCACTATATAATTTTTCAGCCGGAACTTCATAAATCCAGTAATATGTTTTTTTTTAAAAACCTTACAACTTCAGCCTGAATCATACCCTCTACAGCCAAACCAACTATGGCACAAGTAGCACGATGCATTGTGCATCATTGTGCATTATATCATTTTTCAGCCGGAACCTTACAGATCCTGCAAAAACCTGATAAAGCTAGCCAGAACCATATTACAGCTAAACTAGCTATGGTGCAAGTAGCACGATTCAATATGCATCATTGAGCGCTACATATTTTTCAGTCGGAACCTTATAAATCCAGTAATATACAATTGTTCTAATATTGCTGGATTTATATAAACTATATAATGCTCAATGATGCACAATGCATTGTGCTAGTTGTGACTAAGTTGGTTTTGCTGTTATATGGTACTGACTGGCTTTGTAAGGTTCTTGGCAGAATTATAATGTTTCGGCTGGAAAATTATATAATGCGCAATGATGCACAACGTATCGTGCTACTTGTGCCATAGTTAGTTTGTAGAGGGTGTGATTCCGGCTGAAATTGTAAGGTTTCTTCACGAAAAATTGTTTATTTTAGGATTTGTGATGTTCCGGGTTGAAAATTATATAGTGCACAATGATGCACAATGCATCGTGCTACTTGTGCCTTAGCTAGTTTTGCTACAGTATGGTTCTGGCTGGAATTATAGGGTTCCGGCTGAAAAAAGATATAGTACACAATGATACACGATCCATTGTGCTACTTGTGATACAGTTAGTTTGACTGTATATAACCAAACCATCGTTTCCGGCTGGAATTATAAGGTTCCACTGAAAAAATATATATTGCTGGATTTAAAAGGTTCCGGCTGAAAATTTATGTAGTGCACAATGATGCATAATCCATTGTGCTACTTGTGCCAAAGTTAGTTTGGTTGTAGAGGGTATGGTTTCGGCTGAATTTGTAAGGTTTTCTCCGAAAAATCTTATATTTATGGATTAATAAGGTTCCGGTTGGAAAATTATATAGTGCACAATGATGCACAATACATCGTAATACTAGTGCCATAGTTGGTTTGGCCGTTGTATGGTTCTGGCCGGCTTTATCAGGTTCCGGCTGGAATTATAAGGTTCTAGCTGAAAAAGCATATAGTACTCAATGATGCACAATGCATCGTGCTACTTGTGCCATAGTTGTTTGATTCCGACTGACATGGTTCCGGCTGGCGTGACGGACACCGAAATTAAGCCATACATAATTTTCACTATTAAAATAATTATGTAAATATTGTTACGATTTTGCCTTGTCAATCAAGGTTCGAATCACTGGATTGTGAATAAATACACTGCTTCAAATTTTTAGCTCACACAATTTATTTACACAACACAATTTATTATACAACACGAAATTCACAATTAATTATTACACTTTAACACACTTTTTAATTATCACTTTAATAATCGCTTTAATAATCACTTTAATAATCTTTCTATTTAACCTTCACTGTATCACGTTTAAAATAATACTCAGCATTCCACGTCAACGCGCGCCTTTATATACCAAAATATTTGTTTCTAGAATAATCCTAAATGCGCAGCAAATATGTTAGTATAGAAATACGCCTAAATGTTCAGTATAAATTATAAATGTAATTGAACAATTAATGAAATTAACTTATTCTATTCTATTCTAGGTGTCACCGTAACAATATGTTATTGTTACGGTGACACCTAGAATAGAATAGAATAAGTTAATTTCATTAATTGTTCAATTACATTTATAATTTATACTCAACATTTAGGCGTCATTTCTATACTAACATATTTGCTGCGCATTTAGGATTATTCTAGAAACAAATATTTTGGTATATGAAGGCGCGCGTTGACGTGGAGTGCTGAGTATTATTTTAAACGTGATACAGTGAAGGTTAAATAGAAAGATTATTAAAGTGATTATTAAAGCGATTATTAAAGTGATAATTAAAAAGTGTGTTATAATTGTAATAATTAATTGTGAATTTTGTGTTGTATAATAAATTGTGTTGTGTAAATAAAATTGTGTGAGTTAAAATTGAAGCAGTGTATTTATTCACAATCCAGTGATTCGAACCTTGATTGACAAGGCAAAATCGTAACAATTGGTGACAGCGGTGGGATTGTGAATAATAAGAAAAATGATTCTCTACGAATTAAAGCTTGCGCAATTAAAGGAGCAACTGAAGCAGCGAGGTTTGGCTAGTGAAGGCACAAAAGCTAGTTTGGTGGAGCGACTACGTCAGGCCATGGAGAAGGACGGTTTAAATCCAGATGTGTATGATTTCGAGGAGGAAAACACGGATGAAATCAGTATGGATAAGAAAGAAAAGAACGTACAAACGGTGGTCGAAACAACGCAAAACCCATCTGGAAGTTTCGATTTTTCGCAGTTGATGGCTGCTATGAATATGATGGGACAACAGTTGAAGCAACAAGGGGCGGACATTAAACAATCGAACCAGGATATGAAACAACAGATGTTACAAGTGGAGCAACAAGGGGCGGACATTAAACAATCGAACCAGGATATGAAACAACAGATGTTACAAGTGGAGCAACAAGGAGCGGACATTAAACAGAAGATGGTACAAATGGAGCAACAAGGAGCGGACATTAAAAACCAAATAGAAGTTGGTCAAAAGAAAATGGACGAGAAGTTTCTGGAGTTATCTTCTACACTACACGGTAAAGTGGAAAAACTGCAAACAGAAGTACACGCAGAAATTCAAAATGTTAAAGGGACGGTTCAACAGAAATTTGAATCGGTTAAACAAGATTTTCAAACGGAAGTTAAACGTCTCGAGAAGGAGCTCCAAGATGTTAAAGTGAATGGAACGACACATCAAGTGATCCAGACAGTTAACGCAGTTAAGATAAAACCACCAACATTCGATGGAACAACTTCCTTCAGTATTTTTAAGTTCCAATTCGAAACGGCGATTAAGCAAAATCAGTGGACTGAAGAACAATGTGTTGCTGCGTTAATTGTGGCTCTTAAAGGCGAAGCGGCAGAAACACTACAAATCATTCCTGAGCAGGAACGGAACGTTTACATCGGAATTATGAAGGCGTTAGATCGAAAATACGGAAGTGACCACAAACGAGAAATCTATCGCATGGAATTGAAGGGTCGATACCAAAGAGCAGGAGAATCGCTACAGGAATTTTCATCGGCAATTGAGCGGCTCGCGCATTTAGTACATTCAAATATGTCGGCCGATTACATGGAGCGAATTAAAATGGATGCATTCATTGACGGTATTCGAGATCCTGAGACACGCAGAGCGGTGATGTTGTCACCTAAGACAACTTTTACGGAAACCATCGCGTATGCGTTAACAAATGAAACTGTTCAGGCCATCGTCAAACCAGCAATGGAAATTCGTCGAGTGGAGATTGATTCCAGGATAGACACCAAGCGGGCTACGCCAAGGTTCAGAGATGGAAGTAGCAGGATTAAATGCTGGGTATGTAATAGAATGGGTCACATCTCACGGGACTGTTGGGAAATTAAGAAGAAACGAGGAAGATCGCCATCTCCTATGAAGCGTACACCAAACGAGGAGCAGAGAGAGGCCAGAAAGGGGGGTCAGTCGACATTGGAGTCGTTAAAAAGAGTCAGTTTGAAGGAGCAGAAGCTGACTCCCACAATCGATTGCCCCATAACCTCCATCCATGTTTCGAGAATAGCAAGGAGCGGTGATAGCTTAACAATTGAAGCCGATATTGATGGGAAGAAATGCATGATCACGCTGGATACGGGAGCAACACATACGATTGTTCGTGAGGATATTATCGATGGAATTATGGAACCAGCTAATGGAATGAAGTTACGAACGGCGACTGGAGAAAATTCAGCAATAAAAGGGAAAAAGGTCGTAAAAATAAGGATTGGGCGAAATCACTTTCAACACGAGGTGCTGGTTGCAGATATTGTAGACGAAGTCATCTTGGGGATGGACTTTATGAGAACGAATGGCTTCGTGGTGGATGTTGGACGGGGTGTATTAACCTACGATAATATCGAGTTGCCACTTCACGTTAGCGCCGTTATAGGAGAAACGAGCAGGCAAATTATAATGGATCATCGGGAGAAGCTGCCACCGAACTCGGAAACAATAGTATGGGCAAGATTGGAGGGAGGTTCTGGGTCACCCAGGTTGTGGGTTGTGGAAGCCAATGAAGCGGTGAGCGGAGCCAGAGAAATTATGATCGGGAAAGTTTTAGTAAAACCAGACAGCGATAATAGAGTACCAATTAGGACTCTAAATCTCTCGGATAAGACGAAAACCATCAAGAAAGGGACAATAATCGGAACATGCGAAGAAATATCTGCGATTGTGAAGTGCGAGCAGAAAAATCCGATTAATACGACTAACTCGCAAGGGCAGAAAGAGGTTGTAGAACAACTCATGGAGAAATGGACCGAAGATCTTACTAAGGAACAGAAAAATTTGGCAAAACAATTGCTCGAGCGGTACATGCCAATATTCTGCAGTACATCGGATAATAATGGGAGAACCACAATGGTAAAACATCCAATAGATACAGGAGCAGAAATGCCGATTCGCCAACCACCCAGGAGATTACCATTGGCAAAGCAAGGAGAAGTGGATCGAATGGTAAAAGATATGCAAGCAGCAGGGGTAATCGAAACATCAAGCAGTCCATGGAGTTCACCAGTGGTGTTAGTCGAGAAAAAGGATGGTAGCATGAGATTCTGCGTGGATTATCGAAAATTAAATGCTGTGACGAAAAAGGATAGTTACCCATTGCCAAGGATCGATGACACGTTAGACACATTATCGGGTGCTCGAATATTTTCGACATTAGATCTGCAAAGCGGCTATTGGCAAGTGGAAGTCCAGGAGGAAGATCGCGAGAAAACGGCATTCAGTGTGGGTAACGGATTATGGCAATTTAACGTTATGCCATTCGGATTATGTAACGCCCCTGCGACTTTTGAACGGCTAATGGAGCGCGTGCTAAAGGGATTACATTGGAGGACGTGCCTCGTATATTTGGATGACATCATCGTTATGGGCAAGGATTTCGACGAGCATTTAAGGAATTTGGCAGAGGTTTTGGATCGGATACAAGCCGCCGGATTGAAGCTAAGCCCAAAGAAATGCAAACTATTTAGAACGGAAGTAAAATATTTGGGTCATAAGGTAACAACCAATGGAATCCATACCGATGAAGACAAGCTCGCAGCAGTGAAGGAATGGCCACGACCTAAAAACTTACATGAATTACGGAGCTTCCTTGGATTGTGTACCTATTATAGACGATTCGTGCCAGGATTCGCCAATATTGCAAAGAGTTTACACGAGTTAACCAGGAAGAACAAGGCATTCGCATGGAAGGATGATCAAGAAGAGGCATTTGTGGAACTAAGACGACGATTATGCGAAGCACCAATCCTCGCATACCCTATACCCAACGTTAAATTCATTTTGGACACCGATGCAAGTAATGATGGTATAGGAGGAGTATTATCACAGGCAACAAATGGTGAGGAGCGAGTTATTGCATATTACTCCAAGATGTTATCAAAACCGGAACGGAATTATTGTGTAACACGGAAAGAGTTGTTGGCTATAGTGGAATGTGTTAAGCACTTCCATAAGTACCTCTATGGCCAAAAATTTCTTCTACGGACGGATCATGGAGCTTTGCGCTGGTTGTTACAATTCAAAAATCCAGAGGGACAAGTAGCACGTTGGATCGAACGTTTGCAAAGCTACGATTTCCAAATTGAACATCGGAAGGGAACCGCACATGGAAATGCCGACGCATTATCAAGAAGGCCATGTCCCGTAGAATGCAAGCATTGTAGGCGTGTGGAGGGTAAGGAAAACATCATCGATATTCGACTTATGCAAGTGCTACCTGATGAGGAATGGACTGATGAAATGATCAAGAAGGAGCAATTACGGGATGCTGACCTGTCATTCATCATGCAACATAAGGAAAAGGAACACCGGCCCACCTGGAGTGAGATAGCTGACAAAACTCCCATTGTAAAAGCATATTGGGCTCAATGGGATAGCCTCCACATAGAAAATGGTTGTTTAAAACGAAAGTGGGAAAGCACGGATGGTAAAATAAAACAATTGTTGGTAGTGGTGCCAAAAGATCGGATAGCGGAAATCCTCAAGGAATATCATGGAGGAGCAAGTGGAGGTCACCTAGGGATTAATAAAACATTGGCCAAAATCCGACAACGTTTCTACTGGTCCGGATGTAGACAGTCAGTAGTAGAGTGGTGTCGAAGATGTGACCAATGTGCGGCAGTAAAGGGACCAGCACGAAAAAGCCGTGGAACCATGAAACAATATAATGTCGGGGCACCATTTGAGAGAATTGCAATGGATGTGGCGGGGCCATTTCCGACCACCGAGAGCGGCAATAAATATGTGCTAGTAATAATGGATTATTTTAGCAAATGGCCGGAGGTGTACCCCATACCCAATCAGGAGACAACAACAATAGCTGATGCCGTGGTCAACAATTGGATTAGCAGATTTGGTGTACCGATGGAAATTCACACGGATCAAGGAAGGAATTTCGAATCGGTGGTATTTCAGGAGATATGTCAGATGCTTGGAATCAATTAAAACGAGAACGACGCCTTTACACCCACAGTCGGACGGTATGGTGGAAAGATTCAATGGCACATTGGAGGAATATCTAGCAAAGGTTGTGGAAAGGAACCAACGCAACTGGGATCGACATATACCGATGTTCTTGATGGCCTACCGATCAGCGGTACATGACACAACAGGAGTGACACCAGCTAAAACCATATTTGGGAACAATCTGCGATTACCGGGAGATTTAAAATTTGGGGCTGTTCCATCAGCAGCTCTATGCGGACAGGATTACGTCGACCGGATGAAAGAGGAACTTAATGAAATACATCAATTTGTACGGGAGAAAATTCGGATATCAAGTGATCGAATGAAAGCTCGATATGACATTCGAGCAAATAATCAAGGCTTCGAGGAAGGGCAGTTGGTATGGCTTCACAACCCGCAACGGCAGAAAGGATTATCACCGAAGTTGCAACCCACATGGGAAGGACCTTACACTGTCATTAAAAGGTTGAACGACGTGGTTTATCGCATACAGAAAGGACGGAAAGGTAAACCAAAGGTGGTGCATTTAGAGCGTTTGGCGCTCTATAGAGGAGGTGATCTGGATCCTGTTCGGGACGAACAGGCTTAGGTGGGGGGTAGTGTTACGGTGACACCTAGAATAGAATAGAATAAGTTAATTTCATTAATTGTTCAATTACATTTATAATTTATACTCAACATTTAGGCGTCATTTCTATACTAACATATTTGCTGCGCATTTAGGATTATTCTAGAAACAAATATTTTGGTATATGAAGGCGCGCGTTGACGTGGAGTGCTGAGTATTATTTTAAACGTGATACAGTGAAGGTTAAATAAAAGGATTATTAAAGTGATTATTAAAGCGATTATTAAAGTGATAATTAAAAAGTGTGTTATAATTGTAATAATTAATTGTGAATTTTGTGTTGTATAATAAATTGTGTTGTGTAAATAAAATTGTGTGAGTTAAAATTGAAGCAGTGTATTTATTCACAATCCAGTGATTCGAACCTTGATTGACAAGGCAAAATCGTAACATTATTTATCACTGTTGGTTAAGCTTATGACAAACTATCAAATTCTAGTAGACAGCATACAAAATAGTTTCTAACATAACGCATTGTTTCTAAATTGGTCTTTTTAGTTTTTCAAGTGTCTAAATAATTTCGAACAAGCAAATCTTAGTAGGATTTTGTGGAAACATGGATATCATAGCAGTGTGCCACGCAAGAAGCCATTAATTTCGGATGTTAATTCCAAAAAAAGATTTGAATTTGCATAAATTTTTTTTAAGATTTCAACATTCAACATTTTCAGAACCGATGGAAGGTAAAATTTAGAGAAAATCTGCTACAGCACTGCAGCCTAAACACATCGTCCCAACTATTAAACATGGTGGTGGTTCAATTATAGTATGGGATTCAATGTCGGCAACTGGGGTAGGTAAACTTGTTTTTATAAATGGAAATATATGGATCGCTGGAAAACCTGGGTATTCTAAAGGATAATTTGAAACCAGCCGTGGAACAATTGGGACACGGCAGTTTCATATAATAACGCATGTTTTTTATGTGTTAAAAGTGTCGATTTTTGTGACGACATATTACTATTTGCGGACATCATTGATTTTTTGTTATCATTTGAAGAAAACTGCTGCAGAATCACATCGAATGCTTGTCAAGGCTTACGGTGAGCATGCTTTTAGTAAATCACAATGCTAAAAGTGGTTTTCAAAATTCGAAAGTGGTGATTTTATCGTGAGAAACAAAGAACGTGGAAGACCACCAAAAAAGTTTGAAGATCGTAAATTGCAAACATTGTTGGTTGAGGATGACGCTCAAACACAAAAATAACTCGCTTATCAATTGGATGTGTCACGAGAAGCCGTATCTTTCCTTACGTTTAAAAACCATAAGAAATATTCAAATCCTGGGGAAATGGGTTCCACATAAACTGAATGAAAGGCAACAGGAAAATAGAAAAACCACTTGCGAAATGATGCTCGCCAGATACAATGTGACTGGCGATGAAAAATGAATCAATTTTGAGAATCCAAATCGCAAAATGTTTTGGGTTGATCCAGCACAACCATCGACATCAACTGCAAGGCCAAAATGCTTCGGACGAAAGACAATTCTCTGTATTTGGTGGGATCAGAACAGTGTGATTTATTTTGAGTTGCTAAAAACTGGTGAAACTATAAATAATGAATGCTATCAAGTTATTTTGCTTCATGACAATGCACTATCACACAAAGCAAAACGGTCATGGAAACGTTGGAAGCATTTAATTGGGAAATACTTTCACATACGGCTTACTCGCCCGACTTGGCTCCATCCGATTATCACTTATTTGCATCGATAGAGCACGGGCTTGCTGAAAAGCACTTCACTTCCTACGAAAAAGGCTCGATAATTGGTTGCTTGCAAAAGAAATTTTTTTGGTGTGGCATCCACACATTGCCAGAAAGATGGGAAAAATGTGTAATGAATGGAATTCTATGATCCTAATGTACATTTTGTAAATTTTTTTCAAGAATCAGTGTATATGATCATTTTCGTTACTTAGTGTAGATAGGATAGGACACAAATATTAGATAACTTATAAAAAGAAATACAACACATAGGACCGATTGAATTGTTTAGGTTAAGTATTTTCTATTACACTAACGTGAACAGTTTTCCCCTTCGTTAATTTTTTCGTCGCAGCAGACTCCAACTATGCTTGATACAAACTGAAAATCATTTCGAAAGTCTGTGAACAATATTTTTTTTTTCAATTAGTACAACATTGAATTGTTAATATCTCAAAAACAATACCTTATTAGATAAAAAAAAATAACAATTTTTTAGTAAATCGTCTGATAAATTTAAATTTGAAATAAAAAACAAAAATTATTCAGTGATTTTTTTGAGAAAAAATAAATTAAAGGATTGTTTTTTTAATTTGCGGACATTTTTTTTAATTCCTCCAACATTTACTATATGGAAAACACTATGGATGAAAATTTTCTTTCACGAGATGAAAGAAGAACTCTGTACCTTTAAAATTATAGAGAAGCAATTTATCTTACTTTTTAGAAAAATTATTGGCATTTTTATGATTCAGGGTAATCTGAAGTGCTCAAAAAAATTTGAAATGCAATATGAGTGGGTAACGATTCATTTCCGGACATGTGCGGCGTAGTAAACTTTTCTTCAAGACATTTACATTTTCAATGTCACAATTTACTTGCTTCTTCTCTTCCTAAATTAACAATCAACTTTACATTGCATGTTATGAATATTTTATGGGATATTATTTATAAAAAATACCTTGCAATTTGTTTTAGAATATCTCAATTTATTCTACAATATTTAGAATTGCTTTACAATTCATCATCGAAGACCAAGTAGCAGAATCATATTTTGCTGAAATTGCAAACATAACAATAATTAGTGCCGCGATAGACTGTCACTAATATTTATAATGTCTAGCCCGACGTTTTAATTTACCTTCCAAAGATAACAAGCTCCCCTTATTGAAATGTTTATAGGGCCGAAACTCGATTCGAAAATATGTCACAATATTAACACGAAATTTAAGTGTAGCAAGTTATCGTTAGTCGCTAGGAGGATTCGTTGTAGTTTTGATGTGATCCTCGACTTACGGCCAACTTCGAACTCTTGATGAACCTTCTAAAAATGAAACAGAATAGTCGAACTAAACGCATCTTATTCATATCCATCCGTATTTTTTCGAATCGTATAAGCATATTTATCAAATCAAATAGTAAATCGCACAAAATGATCAAAATTCTATTTATACAATTAATAACAAACCATTAACATGTGATCCGCCAATGTAGCGTGCTGTTTATCTTACAATATTATATAAAAAGGCAAAATACATTGTAAAAAAATATACATATAAAAAAGACACAGTCGCTTACACCTTTATTGTCGTCGTTTTGGAAATTTACAAATTATTTCTAATTTCTCCAAAGTTCTACATAATTTTAAGGTGCGTTTAAGATACGCGAAAAGAATTATCAAAGTTTTATTACCACAACATTTAATATTAGTTTCTCAGCATTAAATAGTAACAGCGCAGAGGTATAAAATAACAGAAACCATTTTAATTTACTATTTTTCTCATTTTAGTTTTGACAATGATTTTGATAAAAGCAATAATGTTTTATGTTTTCAATTTTATGTCCAAAAAGCAAATTAATTATTTAGCCTTGTATTAACTTTACCATCCACGACAATCAATCAACGACCGTGTTCTATTTGCCGCGGTTCAAATAAATGCACACACACACACACTCACACACACGATTTTGCTTTTCAATTAATCGTTAGTCAAAAGACAATTTTTTCCAACAGTCTTTATGTCACGCAACTTTTTATTTTTATATTTTTGTTTAATTAAATTTTTATTTTGGAAGTATTTATAGAAATTTTTCTTATTATATGCATACATGAATCTCCGGCGAGAAAAGCCGTAGGCTTTGCTGTCTTTATTTTATTTTGAGGCTCAGACAAGAGTTATTGTTAAGATATCTAATCTATAAATATTTTAGAGGTTAAACTTCAACTAGCTTCAATAAACACAAAATTAATTGTGGAGTTTTAATAATCTTAGCATCAAGTAATTCAGTAAATTCTTGTGAACTACTTAGTATACGTGTCCAGTTTTACGTTTCCATTTAGTGCGAGATCGTCATGTTGTTTAAAATGAAACGATTTCTAAACTATCTAATCAATTAGTTTTTATGGCAGTGTGAAAATGCGAAACATAAAACATTTTAACGAAATTTGTAAATTTTTAATATATTTCAGTCGAGGTTTAATGACCCAAACAGCACTACACAAGAATCTTTTTCTCACATAAATATTAGAATTTATGATAAACGTACGCAAAGGTGACCGAACCTAAGGAATTTGGGAATATTCATCAACACTTATAAAATAAAAGAAGATTATCACTTTGAGCCTTAAACTCATGGCTAAACATTGCCGTTTAGTTTGTGGTTTCGTGACAAAATAATTAAATTTTTTGAAAAATCTTAGTCAGCTCCTGTACAAAAAAAAAACAAATTGGTTAATTCCCGTAGTCAATTACAACGAAAATCAAGACATGTATAGTTATTTCTGTACTACTAGGCGTGTCACAACATTAAATAAGACAATTTATTTAAGCAGCCTCGAGTGATTGGTTGACATAGTGACTGGCTAAGTTATATAGAAATTATACAATTTTATGATCACTAAAGCAGAGAGACTTGCAAAATATCAGAAATTCTAGATGATAACATTTATGGCTACCCGAATTAAAAAAACTTGAATTAAGAAAATTGAATTAAATAGGTGGTATTTGTTTGAAAAATTTCCACTTATTTCAATTCGTATTTTAAACAAATTTTCTGAATTTAAAAAGGTAATTTCGGCAAAAAAAACTCAATTCAAATGAATTAAAAAATGCACATTTATTTAATTTTTTTGAAAATTTATCTTAATTCATTTTCAAAATAAATGGAAGATGATTTCTCGATGTTTAATGAAGAAAAATATACTCGATTATAATTATCTGTGACTATTTTATTTTTGTCAGGTACAAACGCCGTAACTACTATGACTAAAAATTTTGAACATATGACACTTTAATGTGATTTATTTTTTAGAGAGAAATTTGAAAAATAATATTATATTTAATTTTTAATTCAAAATTGTATTTAAATTGTATTATTACTTTTTCAAAATAAATATAAAATTACATATTTTTTGAATACTTTTCCAAAATAATTTCCGTAATTTAAAAAAAACTAAATTTTATTTGTTTTTTTTTTTACTTTTCTTAAAATATTTTGAAAATGAATTAAGAAGTGCACATATTAAATCAATTTTTATTATTTTATTTCTATCAACTTTTCTTAAATTATTTTCATAATGAATTAAAGACACTTATTAATTTTCAGAAAAAACACTTGCCAAAATTTATGTCAAGCCACCGAAATCTTTGGTAATAACTTTTACAAAAGTGAACATATTACAGATAATATAAATAGGAGTAGGGGGTTTACACGTAATTTTGCTACCAGAGGAATCTATATTAAATAACGGGTTTAGAAATTTTAAATTTTGTTTCTTTTTATTCCTCCACAATTGTTTTGTGTGATTGCTGTGAGTGATTTAATGAACACTTGTTTTGACAATTTCACAACTGGAAAATATTCAACATCGTGTTGTGAAAGATAAACAGTCAGATTTTACAAGGACCATTGAATAATTAATTCGTAGTAATTTCAAATCGCATAACCGCGGATAACTCTCAAACTAAAATCAGAGTTCAATATTTTTCACTCTTTGAATTTTCAAAACACTCATAGAAATAAAAAACAATTGATTTGCAATAAAACAAAAACTGTCTATTTCTATTTCTAACGCTTTGCCGAACTTATTGAACATCCCTCGTTCTACTTATTGTAGACATCTCAATCGCATATCCAAATATATCGGTAAAAAATTCGTCCTAATTATTAAAATAAATGGTGTTTCAATTTGAAGTTAATTTTTAAATTTTTAAAACACATAAATTATTTGAAAAGTATCTTAATTTTTATTTCAAATGATGTAAGGTTCCTGTTTAGTAATAGAAATTAGTAGTAAAGGTAACTTCTTGAATATAATAACAATATTCTCCGTTTTCCGATCATCTATTGTTTGTAAACCATCGATCGAAACATCAATCGAAATTATTTGTTTACCAAACCGGCATTATTTTTTGAGTTTTCTTGATATTGATTGCCTTCAAATGAAGATCTTTATGCATCTGTGAAATTTTGACACTCTAGAAGAAAAAACATAAATCGCGAAAACTTTAAATAGTATCCTCTATTTGGAACACCCTTTACAATGAAACTGTACGAGCAATAAAAACACAAAGAAAAATAAAATACAGAATTTTGGCGTGATTTTTTTTTTTTTAATAATTCACCACTTTGACACTATTTTTTTTTAATTAATTAAATGTTCTAATTTACACCCCGATTACGCTAGTCGTGTCGTTTGTCGTTTCAAGTGACTCTTTTAATATGAAACCATAGTCGCCTGCCTGGTCAACATATCTAATATGTTTACTATCGTACTCAGTCACTTCAAACGACAATCGGCGTATTTTATGTTTTTTCTAGTCTCTTCAAAATTTCACACGACTCGAAATGACAGTTTTTAATTGTTTTTTCGTCTCAAGCCATTTATACCCTTGACAGACTAGCGATTAGCTAAACGCGTTTAGCTAAACTACTTTAGTTAATCTACTACAAAACCAATTAGGTTGACACAATATGATGCTTAGCAAACCGTGTTTCAATAATAAAATACGGTAGCGCTATCTTTGTCCGGAATCGGTATTAAAAAAATGTCATTGACAGAACTATACAGAACAACGATATTACAAGAAAACCATACAACTTTTATGATGGATTTTTTTGGTTATATGTACATAGATTAATATTAAATCAAAATTATTTACTTTAAAAAAAATTAAATTTTTAATTTTAATGTGGACCAATTTGAAAATAGCTATCGCGAACTCTAGAGGATTGTTTTAAAAAAAAAACGCAGCTTTTATTTGTCGTGTGTGTGTTATAATACGCACTATACGGTAAGATGTATGCACAAATGTGTATGTTGGTCCATATCACATACAAAAATCAATTTTTGACTCGATTCGTTTTCGTTACCTACACAATTGTGATGGCAAGCAGGAAAAGGGACATAACCTTGCCCGGCCAGAATACACAATTGTGTATGCACATTTTGATTACGAGAAACGAATGTGTCAGAATAGAATTATGTGTAAATTGGAGACCAATATACACATTTGTGCATACCATTTAATTTTGTTTTGTTCAGAAAAATAACACTAACTTTAATAATAATAAAATAATTAATGTTATCAAAAACAAATAATTAATATGTTATATAATTTATGTGTTATCAAATTATTATGCTGTTTTTTAAGATCCGTTTAAATACGGAAGACATTACAACATGACATTATTTATATACACATTTGTGTATATTGACATTGAATTGAAGCAAAAAAAATTTTTGAACTCGAAAGGAATAACTCAAAAAGTAAGCGGCATCTATCATTGTATCACACCACTAAATGACATTGTCCTATTTATAAATTTTAACCTTCATTGATAGATGGCGCTCTCGCTAAACCCATTTGTATGCGATAAACTTCAAAATATTGAGAGATTAGTGCACTAAACCGGTTTAGTTACTAAACCTTAAACAAAACCCGTTTAGCTAATCTCGAAGTTGACACATTAAGAGATAAAAAACGAAAAAACGACTAAACGCGTTTAGCTAATCGCTAGTCTGTCAAGGGTATTATTGGCATAGCAACTGGCTAATTTTTCATACAAATAGCAAATTTTTAGTGTCACTTGAAACGACAATCGACTCGACTAGCGTAATCGGGGTGTTAGACTCCGCGTCACTTTGATAGGACCACCATATTTTTTCTTTTTCATTTTTCCAATTTAATATTTTATTTTTCTCTTGAGATATTGAATTGCGTTGTTGAGAAGAGAAATCAATAATAAAAACAATTAATGAGATTCGTTTATCTCTGAGAATAAAATTAGATTTTTTTGAACTTTGTTTAAAATAAGAAATAAAATTTGTGAGTTTTAGTTGTTCACTGAATAGGGCCAACTCAAAAAAGACAAAATAATGAGCAAAACAAAGTGATAATTTTATCAGGTAAACTTAAATTCAACTTCTTTATATTTTTTTTAAAACAAAACAAAAAACTAAAATTAAATTTTTAATAGTTGGTGCTTCAGCCGTTTTTAAATCACTTCGTAAACTCTCTAAAGAAAATATCAGCTGGAGTCCAACAAGGTAGCGTTCTGGGACCCACTTTATATGTTCTATATACCTCGCACCTGCCAACGATAGAGGAGACGAACATAGTGACGTTTGCGGATGATATGGCCGTCTTAGTAAATTGCAAAGTGCTATTAATATTGTCACTACATGCCCGAAGAGATTGCGAATACAACTTTATGAAACAAAATTTTTTCACGTAAACTTGACGAACAATTGGATACTAGGGGGGCTATTATGAAGATTTTCGATTTCGGTTTTTTTCGATATCGAAAAAATTCGATTCGCCGCGGATTTAACCTATTATGAAATTTTTCGATATCGAGAAAACTCGATAAGTCGGGAAAAATAGAAAATAGTTTTGACAGTGATCTTGCTATTTCATTTTTAGTTTTTACGTTATAGTGTATGTATTAAAATAAAAAAATATTTTTTAAGTATTACGTGCAATAGTTAATGCACCGTGATACATAAGAAATGAGAACCTCCATAGACATCTGAAGATGAATTTTGTAAGTCGAGAAATAAGCAAACACGCGACAAAACACATGCAATGTATTAATCTACATCAAAATGATGAGATGATTCATACCCATTACGACAGCTGCGAAGGAAGAAACTACTTGATCTACTAGATTTAATCAGATGATTTGTAAATCAGTTGTAATAAATAGATATAAAAAAAACAAAATATCTTCGTAAACCCGATTAGGCATTTAAGGAAGTTTCACTCCAAGCAGATTTTATCGCCTCTTTAAGTTCCTCAGTGTCTTCGAACTGTTTTCCTCTCGAAAATCTTTCGTGTTAGCCATCCATCCCCAACGTTTTCAATTATGGTAAAATCTGTTAACATTGTTAAAATCCGTTCTCAATCCATTTTTTTACAACACGCTCATTATGAATCAGGGCATTATCATGTTGAAATGTCCATTGTAAAGGCGATGATTCATGTAGAAATTTTGTCTGATAGACATAAATAATAATCGCTCTGATTGGTTAATATTTTTTGTCTTATACGATAAGCAACCTAAAAAGTGTTTTTATTTTTGTTCTTGTTGAATTTTTATACAGTCATGGAAATAATTGTATATCCACCATTATTATTGAGGTTAAAATGAGTCTGATGCTATGCAAAATTTTAATTTTGGTTTAAGTGAATAACTTCATTTATTGTAACAATGTTTTACATGTTAAAGTTTAATTTAAAATAAGTTGCATGTAATAGTAATTTTTCGTGTGGAAATAATTAAGTCTGGGCTACCTGCTGACCACTCCTGCTGATATTTGTCTTTAGTGAAATCAGTGTTTTGCTTCCCTTGACACATGAAATACCGCATGTCGGAATCTGTCATTTAGTTCATGAATATTTTCAACCATGTTTAACAATGCATCATCTAGGAGATCGTTGATTTCATTTTTGAAAATAACCACCATATTCAAGACTTGCCAAAGAAGCAAAAAGCGTCCCATATTATCACAGATAATCCACCGAAACTCCTGCTCATTCTTGTTTCCAGATCATGCAAATAAAATTGGCAGTTGCCTCTTCGTATATTTAACTTGATTACTTTCAATTAGAATTTGCCACACTCGACGGTCGGTCACATTTAGATTTAATTCATGTTTAATTTTTCTGGAACTAGCTCCAGACTTACTAGCAGCGAAAAGGCGTTTTTGACGACTCGTCAACTTTGATTTGCACCCAGATTTTTTTTTCTGTCCATAGTTTTCACCCAAGCGAACATAATTGTCAATTACACCATGCGATCTATTGGTCCTTCTAGCAATTTCTCTATGTGAACGATTACATTCCAAGTAGCTACTAATTTTACCATTTTGTCTACAGTTAACTCCTTTCCACGTGGCATTCCTAAAAGTTTAAGTAGATATTGACAAAAAAATTATTCGTGTGTTTAAATATGTCTAAGCACCTTTACAAAATAAATATACACACTTAAGCAACTAATATTACTTTAAAAAATCCAAAATATATTCACTGGCGATATAAATATGTACTTCCACTCAGTTCAACGTTTCAAATGAGACTGAGAAGAAAGAAAATGCGAATGAACTATCTATTGCGTTACTCACACTGTTATCATGCTTCTACGCATTAAGGTATTGTATACGTATATTAAATTTTTTCATTAAACATCCGCTGTATGCGTTTGCTTTAAACTAATTACCGACTATATAACTATTTTCTTGGCTGTATTTTAGAATATGTATTCTTTTGTTCTTACTGCCGTCAAATCTTTTACAAAATTGAGCAATGTTCATTTTTTAATTTTTGTCGTACGATAAAAAATATGGCCGACATTCAACCAATCAGAGCGATTATTCAGACAAAAATTATACATAAATCGCCGCCTTAATGGTCTAAAAATTTCAGAAAATCTTGGAAAATTATTTTCCAGAATTGCTTTCTTTGTAGGATAATCCAGTCATCCTGCCTGTTGGGAAAACTAAATCAATCAGACCATAATACCGCCTGCTCTGCTGTGATGCCGATTCAAAAACTTTTAATCCTTTCTTATATCGTGAAAATAATAATTGTAGCTATTTGGTCCGTCTAAATAAATTTTATTTTCATCGCTGAACACCACAGTATGCCATTCATTATTCCACGTTATATGCGCTCTACAAAATACCAACCAATTTTCTTGGTTGTTGCTTTAATTTTCGCCACAGAATATGCGGAATCCGAGGCTTTCCGAACAATAACACGTTTATCTTGCAATGATGTAGCTTCTGCTATTCGGCCTTTCATATTTTTGCCATACATTTTAATACTATTAAGGTAATTATTGATATCCGATTTGCTCCTGCCGATTTTACTAAGTAGGATTTGATTCTTTGTTAGCATCAATTTTAGCTTTTTCAACCTCACTTAACGCATTCCCACGACCCATACCCATGAATTCGAATAAAATCAACCATAACAGTAAAAAATATTGATTTGAAGAAAAAAATATTATCAGAGAGTTCAAACAACCAACTGGCCAGCCCTATTCGTTCAGTTGAATGAACTATAAAAACATAAAAATTTTATTCCTCATTTTAAACAAAATTAAAAAAATAGCGGGTTGACTCTCGGAGATGAACGAATCTCATTAATTGATTTTTTTATTGATTTCTCTTCCCCACATCATCGATCATAACCGAATTGTGTAATGTGGCATCATTAACAAAGCTAAGAATAGAGTTGGCATTGTCACTCAGCAAATTAGTGATCTAAAGGGTTGAGGTTTTTTTTTTTTTAATTTTTAAAACACATAAATAATTTGATTAAATTCAATCAATTAAATTGCTGCTGTACGGCAAGCTACGTTTGATTCTACAATTTTGTTTGTTTACAAATCGCTAAAGATAACTGTTGAAAAAATTCGCATTTCCAAATTATTATTTATTGTATGGCTCAATTAGCCAATTGATGAAATTCAAAGTCTGATGGCTTTATTTAGAGTTAACTGAATTTTGTATGTCTCCAAACGAAGATCTTGTGCAAAATTCTGAATAAAGTGGTTGGTGGGACGTGTAATTGCGTGAAAGATGACGAATTGATGCTTCTGGCAGCAGTAGTAATATTTTCTTCTGAACGACCACTAAATTCTGCTTTTCTAATCCTTTATCGAACGGGAATCCGACTGTCTAATCCGACTGTCTAATTAAAACAAACCATTGTGACGGCCCTAGCGGGTGATGACACAATGTGATTTCTGCCCAGTGCTCTGAATGCCAACGTGAAGAAATTCAAGCAAGCGCGGGTAAACGGCGGGAATAAATATGACTCTTAAGATAGTATTCACAAATGTTGCAACAATTTATCGAATGACCATACATTACCAAATTAAAAATAATTTTCAACAATAAATGCGTTGTTTAATCGAATATCGCTTGAACATATGGCAAACCAGTACAAAAAAAAATAATTGGCGGCAGTTTTAAAAAGTTACCTCAAATTAGAACACCCTTTATAATAGAAGCAATATAAGTGATAAAAATGTTTCCCAAGAGGTTTCAACATTAATGAAATGTTTTAGTGAGGTATACGAAAAGGAAAATCTGATATTAGCTGTGTTTCTTGATGCTTGATCTGATCCGATTCAGTTCATATTTCATGAAACAACACAAAGACGCTTACTTGATTTCAAAACAAAATGTGTGATCTAAATCTAATTTTCAATCAGGTTTTCCATATACAATTTGAACTGATCCGGATCAATGAGTGTCATGAAACACGGCAATTTCAACATTGTTCCGGCATCCCTACACGGTTGAAAATATCAGTATAAAATTAATACTTTTTTGTTATTCATATAAATCCATAAATAAAACGTATAAATGTAATACTTGCAACACTTATAAAAATGTATATGAATTTATGATTTTTTTTTATACTGAAGGGTTTAGAACAATTATATAAGTCATCGTATAAAATTTTATAATAAAATGGGTATAAAAAAGTTGTATACTCCACTAGTGTCGATTTTCTCGGCTTTTTGGACAAAATCTTACTTTAATGGCACCCATTGGCCCATCGATGATCCATACATACGATACAATGTTACGACTGTTCCAGTCGTAGAAAACAACGAGGCCATTTACTCGCAATATTTCCACCACAAAAGTAGAAAAATGCACTCCTCCTCATTTCAACCCCAGGGTACTTGTGTATACAAAGATAAGTTACACAAACCCTTAAAAAATGAGAAATAAGGTCCCTTTTTGGCAGCTTGATTGCAACGACCAAACTACAAAATTTCAACTCTTGTTTTTATCTTTAGTACAAAATAAGAACTTATCGATTTAGCGAATTATATCCTTATATGAATTATATAGGCTACGATATTCAATATGCCACTTCTATAACTAATATGTATGAAACTCTATAACTTAACCTTATTAAACAATTTCATCATAAACACCTATATTCTTTCTTATAAAATGTATACTGGTATAGATATGAATTATATGAGTTACATTAAAATTATACTTTTTCCGGATACAAATATATAAGTTTCAGTTTAAACAGATTTTATATTATGGAAAAATATTAAAACTATATGTCAAATGGTATTGAAATGCCTTTACACCGATTTCCGTATTAAAAATTATACCCATTTTTTCAACCGTGTAGGAATAGCAAATCAGAAAAAATATTAAAGCTATTTCTTTTTGTTGTTTGTGCCTAATCTCGAATAAATTGTTAGACGCGTTGCAGAAAAGATAAAAACTCGTAAGAAATTGTGTGTCATTATGATTTTTAACACAAAGTTATTACCAAAGCTATTATTAACAACTAATTATAAATACACATACACATTATTTTATTATGATCACGTATGTACAATAAATGTTAAACAATCACGTTACGGCGTACCAAATATGCATGAAACTATGGTAAACGCTGACAAATTTGTTGGTGAAATTACTCAAATTTACTAGAATATGGAAAAATTTATGACTGATCACTTTAGGTTAATATTTTATGTATGTAAAAAATGTGATTTCCTAAATTTTAATGTGCGACTGCTAAGATTAGACAAATTTATTAAGGTAATTAAAGAGAAATCCCAACACAGACCTTGATAAAAACTTAAAAATTAGTTTCACAAATCTCGCGCGTTTCTTAGAACTAGTTAAGTGTATTAATATATTTTAATGTACGAGAACATATAGTGTTAGTGTAGACTAATACACACCATTCATAATTAATAAACGTAACTTATTAATATTTGTGTAACCAATTTTCATTCAACTTACATTCATTCATATATTACAATGTGTCCGTCCTATCTTTTGATGATCTCACATAATGCGAAAAAAGGTAGGTGACTAGTTTTTTATTGATGATTTACATTGATATAAATATTTAGGCCGACTTTTAAAATTGTACTGAGTGTACGCAAAAAAACAGAGTCATTTTATGTTAGTACATTAATTTATGGAAAGAATTTATACAAAGTCTGACGCTGTAGATCTTAACTTTAATAATAGAAATCAATTCCTGTAACAAAATTAACAAACAAAAATAGAACCTATTATATGTTTGCGAGATCGTTTACGCTATATTAATAGTACTAAATGGGTTTAAGGAAGTTTATGATATCGGATTCTGTGGTATCACAATGGGCCATAATTGGCCTAAGTGTGCGATAGCAACCACTGAAACCTAACCTAATAATTCGTGAAAGTGAATTGTATAGTCAACAGTCAAGGAAACTATTTAAAACCAGCAATGAAGAGTTTCGTGCTTTTATAGGTATGAATTTTATAATGAGTTATCACGAAGTACCAGCAATTCGTGACTATTGGTCGACACAACCCGATTTAAATGTACCACTAATTAATAATGTCATGTGATTGCACTGGTTTGAGAAAATTAGGTCGGTACTTCATTTTTGTGACAATACAAAAGCACATCAATAATCTCATGCAATGTATGATCGTGCCTGGAAAGTAAGACCTCTCATTGACCATTTTGATAGCGCTTTTCTAACTGCCATCAGTAATTCCGAATGCCAAGCTATAGACGATTACATGATTAAGTTTAAGGGCCACAATATTACGAAGCAATACGTTAAAGGTAAATTATCTTTGAGTTGCAGAGTGATGCACATTTTAACTATAACTACACATATGATTTTATTTACATACAGGAAAACCAATAAGATGAGGATTTAAAATATGGTATCAACCGGCTTCCTTTTTGAATGTGACATATATACTGGGCGTAAAATGAATAATCAATCTAGGAGAAGAAGTAATTCTTCGATTAACTGAAAAATGCTATAATCAAGGATGCGTAATTTATTTTGATAATTTTTTTAATTCTCCTCAACTTCAACAAAAAATTGAGCTTAAGAGGAATAAAATTGATACTGTTCGTAAAAAACCGTAAACATTTACCAAAATTTGATACTAAGGTAAAATTAGATCGAGATAATATAGATTTTTACTGTTCTGATAATATTGTTGCTCTTCGATGGATGGACAACAGAAAGGTGTATTTATGCGTCAACTTGAATTCCCCAACTAACCCATAAACAGTAAAACGTAGAATAGAAGGATCCTTTAATAAAATAAACATACAATACCCAGAAATGGTTATGAAATACAACGCACATATGGGGGCGTTGATCTCATGGATCAAAAAAGGTGACTTACGAAGTTGATCGAAGAGCAAATATTAAATTTTATTTAAGAATTTTCTTTGATTTAATGGACATAGCCTTGAATAATGCATTTATCGTTCACTTGGCAATATTAAAATCTTACGGCATTTCTTCTAAACTGAACCCTTTAGAGTTTCGGCAATTTGTAGCTCTCTGAAGGTCTCATTAATAACGTATCGTTTAGGACAAGAACAACCCATCTGTCAATTTATCGCCTTCAATTTATGGCCTTTGCCAAATCAGAAATCCTGTGATTAACCAGAATAACCACTTGCTGGAAAAGGCCGAGAAAACACAACGATGCGTGTACTGCTCATCGAAAAAAATAGTTATGAAAATTCCAAATTTTTGTTCCGTGTGCAATGCGTATTTGTGCTTTACATCTGATCGCGATTGTTTCTCTCAGTACCAAAGTGTGGAAATAATGTTCAAATTTACAGTGCGAAAAAAATAAAGTTCCTATTTGCAAATTGAATTAGCAAAAAATGTAATTTATGATTTTATGCAATAAACATGAAATGTGATATTTTCTTTTTAGTTACCCTTTGTCTTTTATTGTATTTTGTACCATATATGGAACAAGCCATATTATCCTCATTACAAAATTTTCCGAAATTTTTTTTGTATTTTCTGATTATGTAATTTAAAAGTATTTATTATGAATTGCATCAGAAAACCAAAAATTTTCATAGCATTTAATAATGTATGTGAGAGAGTTAAGAATTTTCGTATTACACTCAGCGTTACTCTTTCTCAATTAACTAAAAACTCCGAGATAAACGGGCATGTGGAAAAATAAGTTTGATTCCTTACATTAAATACTAATTCAAAACCACTTCGCTCACCTCTGTGCGACCCGTAGGGCCGAGGTAAATAACTTCAATTTTTTAAGAATTTTCGTAATACACTCACTCAGTGGTGTTCCCTCTCCAATAACAAAATTCTCCGAGATTTCCGGGCATGTGGATAGAATAAGTTTGACTTCTTACATTAAATACTAATTCAAAATCACTTCTATCACCTGTGTATGATCCGTAGGGGCTGAGTTAAATAATATCAAATGTTTAAGAATTTTTGTATTACACTCAATGATGTTCTCTCTCAAATAGCAAAAACCTTCAGAGATTTCCGAGCATGTGGTTAGGTTAGATTGGTTTCTTACATCAAGTACTAAATTAAAACTAATTCGATCATCTCTGTGCGATCCATAGCCAGCGTTGTGCCGTATTGTCTATACATGGCGTAATTAATACATTGTCTACACGTGTAGACAATGTATGTCGAAAATTAAATAACTCACGTCGACAATGTCGAAAATTAATTATAGTCATAAGATATTAACAAAACAACAACAATATTTATTAATTATTCTTTGGTTTTCTTGTTTATTGCAAAATCTTTAAATATAAATAATGCCTAATTAAAAATAAGTCTAGATTTAATTTCAACCACACATATAGAATCTAACTTTAAAATATTGAATAAATTTTAGTTTTTTTTTTAATAAATTTTAGATTTAAAAATTATGGGGACCTAAATTTATACAAAAAAAAACAATCAATCAATTAAAACTTTTTCCTCTCATAGCCAAAAGTTCAACAATTACAAACTGATAGAGAAAATGCCGTATATTTGAGGAGTGATTCCACAATTGTTTGGGCTTGGATTGGAACCGCACCGCACTCCTTCGATATTTATGTGGGAAACAGAGTTTCAAGCAGCACAAATTCTTCAATTTATTATGGCCGAGCTACCATTTTTACGCCTTACTTGTCTGCTGTAATCGATTATGCTAGACCAATTTACGTTCAGTAATCAAAACGTAGAGGTCTAAAACCTATTCATATGCTTGCTGTCGTTCTGTTTATTGTTTCATTCATTGCAGTGCAATTTATATCATGTCGTTCTCTTAAATTATAAGTGACAACTGACAACGGATCAAACTTCGTTTGGGCAAAACTGAACCCCATACCTCTGAATTATTCGACGTTGTTAATGATAATGCATATTCTAATTTTATTGGACAGAACTAGATTAATCGGAAACCACCATGGGAGCACCACATGTGGCATCCCCCAGATGAGACCGCAGTAATGCCTATAAAATACCACTTAAAAAGAACATTGTCAGAGGCTCTACCGACCTTTGGAGGAATCCTCAACTCACGACCTATTTGTATTAATTCGGACGATGACCTCAACCCATTGAAGCCAGTACATTCTTTATTGAGCACACCTATTTACACGACCTAGCACCTTTCATCTTAAATTAACCACGATGGTAATACCGATGGTAATACCGCCACTCCAGAGACTGCGACAACAATTCCGGAAAAATGAGACTGTCATATGGCCAACTTATAACAAACGCCATTCCTTATTTTAATGTACAATAATATACTTAATGTATTATTATAAAATACAAGTACAAATATAAACCAATTTAATATTCCTCAATTATCTATCAATTATCTACATTGTCTACATATTCTACGCCAATTGTCTACATTGTCGACACCAAAAGCAATTGTCGACGCATTATTGACGCCATGACGTTGAAAATTCCAAAATACGCGTAGACGCACAACGCTGTCCGTAGTAGCTACATAATTTAAAATGTTTAAGAACTGTTGTATTACTCTCAGTCTCAACTATATTCTGTCTCGAATAACAAAAATCTCAGAGATTACCGAGCATGTGGATAATAATATGATCTGTTTTTTACATTAAATACTAGCTCAGAACCACTTCGATCACCTATGTGCGATTCGTATTGTTTTGTGTTAAAAAATTATAGATTTTATAAAATTCCCTCAAAATTATTCAAAAAAGTTAAATATTTTCTACTTAATAATGTAGAAATATTTGTGCAGTTGTGTAAACTTCGCTTCGATACCCGTTCATTGTAATAGCTGAGGGTTTAATTATACGTTTATTTTCGGCATTTTACTCATAAGCAGGCCATCTCATTAATATCGGTGGGATAGAAATCAGACCGTACACAGTTTGTTTATTTTAGAAGGGAAGAAATGGTCTATAGAGAAAATATTGAACATCGCTACAAGCCGATACTGCTACTCTGAAGTTTATTGTAATTATAACTTTCATGAAAATTCTAGGCTATAACTTACTAAATTGCTATTCTACTAGTCGGAAGCCACGTATTTGAATGGGGGCCTTGAGACGGTCGGGTCTAATCGAATACTCTTTGAATAGTATTAAGTTGATTTGAACTTATAGTTATCAATGATAGAATTTGATTTAAACACCTAGTCCGACGAACAGTTAGAACACAAGATCAACACTTTTCTTATTTACGTAAATGAATTAATTAAAATTAATACTGAAAACAAAAAACAACTTGTCATCTACGCGGATACTGCAGGTTTACGAATTAAAAAACAACTGATTGGGTGTGAATATTTTATCCGTTATTGGCAGCAAAACGTAAATAGATCTAAGAAATTCAAACCCGCTTCACAGGATTTATTCAAACCAATTACTACAAACCCCACACAACAAATAAAATACTCGTCAAAGACAACAATAAAACTACTTGCTAAACAATAAATAGAATAAATCCAGATCAATACCAGACCGAAATATCGAAAGCGGATAGCTCTAGCGACGACACAGATCGAGATTGTAAAAAAACAGCATACGATAAGTTACAGATGTCCCTTAATTCATTTACATCAACTAAATTCACCAAATTTACAGCTTCGAGTGCAAATATTGAAAAGGATTTCAATTTCGTCGAATTGAATAGAGGAATGTGAAGTGAAGTATTGGAAAATTTATACCAAGTACTCCCAACCATAAACCCTACCTCAACGGCATACGAACGGGCTTTTTCAGTTGCCGGCAATAAAATAACAAAACTCCATAGTCGTTTATCTGAGGGCATGAAAAATGAATTTTAGCATGATTAAATTCTTTTTTCACTATTTTGATTTATTTAATAAATGAATTTTGTATTTATTTGTCTTTTTTCGGGTTACCCGGGTAGTTCAAAGAATAACTACCCGATACCCGGGTTTTTATTTTTCGAGTATTTTGGAAACTCTAAACCTGACGAAACACTGCCATCACCTACTCGGTATCCTCTAGTCATAAAATTAGTTTCAATAGTCAATTTGGAAAACAAGAACTGTAATTTGAAAATATATCAATAAATCTGAAACTATGTATCTTTCTCATTTAAATTTATCTATCAGTCTTTAATATTTACATAGTCTGAGGGCTTGATACTGTAAGGCCACTAGAGAACTATGTTTTTAGGCTTGAGATGCACAAAGGCGAAAGTGATATTCTGTTTCATTTTTTAAGTTTACATACTAATGCCATTTTCGGAATCAATGTATTCACGATTTTATGAAGCTTCCGCAGCACATTTTACATTGTGTCTATAAAGAAACAATTTAAATCATAAAATTTACTATATCGAAAATTTACTAAGAAATCGAAAGCATTATCAAAATTCCGTATTATATTTACTTTACTAAAAAATAAACGGTTTAGCACCTGGACAGCACAGTGTACTGTGTATTAATAACTAAGTATCTTTACACAACTTTAACTTGTATAATACTGGTGTTGTTGTGTGTCAACAATGAAGCTGCGATTACAATATAAAATATTTTTAATTGATATCTATGTGTTTTAAATAAAATCATTTTTATTAATTCTCGCCAACTGTTATATGAGCTAAGAGTTGTTTGAAATATCGTTCGAATAATTTAAATTGTCTAAATCAGTTTATAAATATTATGGCATTAGGCATTCATTTGGCGTCTTGTGGCTTTAAATTGTTATTAATATCAATTTAATAACGTCAAGCGTGATTTAAAAAGAAGAATTTTCACTAGTCGAGAAAAATGAACAAAATTTTACGTGATTAGTTCAACATTTTTTTTCTAAATGTAGGAAATTTCCTACTTTTTCAAATTGTTTGAATAATTAACTGGTGTACCAAGCACTAGGTAAGAAAAAATAATGTGAGTATTCGTTTAACGTTGGTTTGTAATACTAGAAAGCAAATCTTCAAGTGAAACTTAATTAATAATGATGCGACGCATATACCAAGGAAATAAATAAAAAATTAAAATTAAAAATTACATTTAAATGAAATGTAACATTCAACGAAGTTTATCACTTCGTTTATTCATTGTTACTGAATACCACTGGATTTCACTGCACCAAAAAAGGTACACTGTAGCTTGCACAATAATTTACTGAAGTTTACCACTGATGATATTCGCGAATCTTCTAGGTGCTTGATAACTCAAATCACCGTCTTTTTAATCGAGAGACATAATCGCATTGATTATTCGCTTAGATATAAACCGGACAAGTGGGTTCGAATCCCATCAGAGGCTATAGATGCAAAATAGAATTTTCATCATCGTTTACAATCGGTGATGTTAATAAACGTAACTAAGACCCTCTGATGGAGTGCAGAATTCAGCGCCGACCCACCGTTCACATTCAGGTTGACATGGAGCTTACCATGTGCAGGTGATATACTGTAGTTGTGTGAGTAGGTTAATAGGTAAATGGGATTATGATGTGACGTGAATGCGTGGTATCACAATGGGCCAAAATTGGGCTAAGTGACAACCGCTGAAACCTAAACCTAATCTATTCGTTTAGAGTGTTTGTGTGGACAAAAGAAAAAATAGAGGTACTGCCCGCCGTATCGAAATTTGGAAATAAATCGGATATTTTATAAATTTCATTTGACATCTCTAGTAAATAGAAGTGCATACATAATTTTTTAAATATTGTTACGATTTTGCCTTGTCACTCAAGGTTCGAATCACTGGATTGTGAATAAATACAACTGCTTCAAATTTGAACTCACACAAATTTATTTACACAACACAATAATTATACAACACAAAATTAACAATTAATTATTACAATTATAACACACTTTTTAATTATCACTTTAATAATCGCTTTAATAATCACTTTAATAATCTTTCTATTTAACCTTCACTGTATCACGTTTAAAATAAGACTCAGCATTCCACATCAATGTACGCCTTTATATACCAAAATATTTGTTTCTAGAATAATCCTAAATGCGCATCAAGCAAATATGTTAGTATAGAAATGACGCCTAAATGTTGAACCAAAATTTGTGGTTCCACACTTTAATTCTTTCAGCGTGATTCTTTCTTCGTTTCTTTCCCCTTCACCCACAAGCTAATTTTTTGGCGGGGAAATTGTTGATTCTTTTTTCAATATTTTTTTTTGATTCACTGATTTCTTCGCACTATTACGTAATAAATATTTTAAGGACATCATGTTTATTTGTCGTTTTTGGATTAATGTTAGTTTAATGTTTGCTTCGAGTGCAAACAATATATTTTTTCAACCAAGGAAGCAATTTTCGCAGCAAATAATAAATATTTTTTACTATACGAATAAATCAAAAAACATAATTTTACGCATTTTACGCACATACATAAAAAAGGAAAGGCTATATTAAAAAGAGGGTGTACCAAAAAAATCGTTCGGATTGTTTTGTTTGCTTATAATAAAAAATAGAAATAAAAATGATTAATTTAAAATATAATTTATATTTAATTTAATACATAATTTAAAATAAAATATATTAATTAAATATTACAGTTTTAAATTAATTATTTTTAACACCCTACAAATGCGGAAAGAAATCAAATGTAGCCGTCGATTGATTTTTTGAAATCAGAGAATCACGCTGAAAGAATTAAAGTGTGGCGAGGCCCAATAATAAATGCAATTAAACAATTAATGAAATTAACTTATTCTATTCTAATCTAGGTGTCACCGTAACAATATGTTTCATAGTGTTTGTTGTGTTGTTAATTGTAAAAATACGTGGCGAAATAGTAAATGTGAGTTTTATAGTTTCCCCAAAGCTTCTTTTAAAAAAGAGAAAAGAAAATAGTGGATACTTGCAGTGAGAAGAATAAGGTGTGTAAATTGTTAGTCACATAACTTAACTTTTATAATGTGTATCAAATTGTTGTGTTTATTATCAAGTATTGTTTGTTTTATTATAATATTTCATTTTTAGTGCTTATAATACGCCTTGGACGCTAAGGATATAGATAGGATACGTAGTGAACATTTTATTGGAAATAGAAAATCAAATATTGAGTTTCACCTTATATATATATTATATTTTTATAAAAGGTATAAAAATAATTGTTTTTTCATATTTTATTCATAACTAATTAAATAACATGGAAACTTTGTCATTATATAAATGAAGACATCAGCGATTAATGGATCGAAGGTTCAATTCTTTAAAAAAAATCAAGCGTTTCAGGTCGATACTTTTTTTTACTTGCAGCACTTCGTCAAAAACTTTTGTGTGCAACAGATTACATGTACAACAATTCTTGTGATACATAAATACAAACAGATATTAATCAAAATAATATCCCAACGACAAAATATAACAAAAAATACAGTAACAAACTGTGTGGTACTCAACACAAATCAATTGTTGACAAGGCGGTTGGCTTGGATTTTGAAGATACAAGTATGTTGCCCAAAGATAAATGTTTTACTGGATAGTAATCTATCAAAAATGATGCTCAAATGTTAGATCTAGCTAGTGTTACTTTTAATAATTTCAAATTTTTGTTGAGACGGATGGACGAATCTGAATTGAACTCTCCAAGGAAAATAGAACCCTTATTTTTGTAATTAAATTAAAAACTGGATTAACCTTTCGAGCTCTAGACGTTTTATTCGATTACTCAGAATTACAATTTCCAGAATTTTTTATGCAACGTTGAAACGATGCCAGAATTCTTCAAACCAGAATTTAGTGAAGCAAGAGTTATAATTGACTGCACGAAATTTCGGATTAAGGTTCAATCGCAGATAATTGTGTGTACACATATTCTCATTATAAAAAAGGATTTTCCTGTAAAGCTTTGATTGGGATTGCACCAGGTGAAATTATAACATTTAAATCGAAAGTTGGTGGAGGAAGAAAAAGTGACTCCCAGATAACGATTAAATGTGCTCTAGTAGATTTGTTAGAGGATGGCGATGTAGTGCTCGCAGATAAGGGATTTCCAAAAAGTACTTTGGATGAAACTGTAAAAAAGGTAATTCTTGTTATGCCACCTTTTTTAGAAAATAAATGTAAGTTTTCTGAAAAAGAAACTGAAGAAACTTACAATATAGCTAGTGTTCGAATACATGTTGAAAGAATTATGTAACGATTACAAACTTACAGGATTTTAGAAAAATACCAGAACTTTTATTCCAACATATTGATGACATTTTCCACATATGTTGTGTACTTGTGAATTTGCAACCACCAATAATTTTAGATTAGAAGGTGTCAACTACGAATACATAAAACAGTAATATAATTTTGAATAATTCAATTTTATTATCATAGTTTACTTTACATTATTTCATATTTATGTGAAAAAGTTATTGTTAATTTTCAATTCAGTTTAGTAAATGCTTTTGGTTTAAATTAAAATTCATTTTTTTATAATTATATTTTTATGACTATATTTTTCATTTTCATTTGTGTTCGTATATCTCATGAATAAATTATTTATTATCCCAAATAACAAATATAACGATTTTTCTATCTATCTATATGATTTGTAATATAGTTCAATATAACTTTAATTATCACAATTTTAATTTATCATATTTAAATTTTATTGCATATGTTGAGGCCAGTGAAAATACGTACAGAAGACTGTTTAAAGGTAACAAAAGCGGTAATACTAGAACAGTCGGTTTTGAATGGTTTAGCATAAATAGCCGGTAACACAAAAAGCCTTCGTCACGGCAAACAGTAGCACAGCAACTATTATTGTTTTTTGGCGAGTACACAAATAAATCACAAATACTCAAACCATAATAATAACAAGTAATAATAACAAGTAATACATATCACTTTCTTTTAATCTAACTTTATTATCTTTATACTTCAAATAGTTTACATTGCATAGTTGCTTACCATGATCAACAACTGTAAGTTTTTCACAGGAACTTGGACATTTAATTTCTACTAATTTGTTAACGCAGTTATTCACAACAATAATACCATCAAAACTGGAACACAACCATGGTTAAAAGAAGCTAACAATTACACCTTCCTTCACTTGAACATTATAGAAATTTTCATATTTTTTTCCTGACAACTGACTCATTAAGTAATCCATAATCGATGAAACTTCAGCTTTTGCTAGATTAATTATATCTTGTACTAGTGAATCAATAGTTTTGTTGCGTCTAGTTTTTATGTTATGAACATTTTTACTACCTTAAATCATTGAAAGCCGAGCTAAACCCCAGTTATTACATTTGGCTTCGGTGATTGTAACGCAACACAACTTCATAATATCAGTTCGTGCCAATATAATTGTGTTTTGTTAAAATTCTTCGATACATTTATTTTGAAAATTATAATTTTTTCTATAAATTCTTCAGTAAAAAATCTCAATAAACTCTAAACATGCTGCTCAATCCCGCAGTTTTATAATATTATTAATATTTCTATGGTATTAATGTCTAGGTCGCTCTCTATTTTGTAAGCATTATTTAGTAAAAATATTAGAAAACACAAACCTGAGGGTAAATGGTATGAAGAATCTCAATGGCATGCTCTATTGCTAAGCTAATTTCAACATGCCATTGATTTCTCAACAAGCTCAAAGTAACATCATCATCTGTATCTCCCCTACCTTCAACAAAACTTAGTATATTTTCCAACATTTTGCGATCGTTTGCTCAAGTCTTTCCCAAGCTGCAGTTAAAAAAGTATTATCATCTTTAACATACAATTTTTTAACCGACTCTGATATATCATGTTCATTTGTTACTATTGTAGCTAATAAATTAAAACGATAATAAAGTTTGGTTATTCGTTTCATATTTTGGTTTATTAGCAATTGGAATAAGCGGTGTAATATTTGGTGGCATAAACATGGTTATTATGCATTCATCATTTGATTCTAATTCGTTTTCAGGTGGATGAGATAGATCATTATCTAAAAGTAAAAGAGCTTTTACTGGCAGACCTTGGCATTTCAAAAATATTCGTACCTAAATTGATAAAATGTAAATTTAAATTTTTTACCTGTGGTACAAATGATTTATGAAACCAGTTTTTAAATATTGCAGCTGTCATCAACGCAGTTTTCGAATGCTTATAGTACACAGGACAGGTACAATTTTTAAGTGGTCGTGAATTTTTAGCTTTTTCAATTACCAATGGCGTTCTTTTCTAATGACGGCACAAAAGACTTTTCTGATAAAAGTTTCCAGTATAAGCCTGTTTCATCTGCATTCTAAATTTGGTTTACAGGCGGACCAAGTTCAATAATTTTGGCTTGCAATTTTGTTTAAATGGCTCCACAAGTTGAGAGGACAACTTCTTTCCAGTAATTTTAATAATTTTAAGCAAGCGCATCACTCCATCACTTGCATGGAAAGTGCTATCATTTACTTTTAGTTGTCCATGTAAAAGTTTAGCTTTTTCTTTAAGCAAATCCACTTACAGGGATATTTTTATCGCGCTGCCCAAAAAACCAACGATATAATTTCTTCTCCATTTTAGGATATCCTGGCATTTCAAGTGTTCTTCTCTTACCAGGCCCCATAAAGGTGTTTTTCACCGCGTTTAATATTTCATCAATTTTTTTGTTAATTGCAAAATAGTCAACTTAGCAAGATTATATTTTTTGGATAAATTTGTAACACTTGCTTCTTTACGAAATTATTCAATAATTTCAGATTTTTCATTTAATGTTAAAACTGTTATTTTTTACCCATTTTTTAATTAAAAACTATTAATCGCAGAACTAATAAAACTTTTATAAAACATATTAGTTTATCGCACAAAGTATTTTCTCTTACTGCTTTACTCGTTTCAAATTATGAAATAAAAAATTGGGAATCCCCGAATTGTATTTTCAACTTCAAATTCAGTTCTTAATTTTAGTTCACTCTACTTGTTTAAACACAAACACTTCAATACTAAGAAAACGTTGCCTAGAATGAATCTTTACATCTGTGGCAATTCAACAAAACCACTTATCTAATTTTAGCTATTTTTCAGGGGACCAAATTTAAATATTAAATTAATTTGTGAAACAATTATGGGGCATAACTTAACAATAACTAAACCTACAACCACTTGTTACCTGCTCTAGGTCCACTGGAAATTCCCAAAATTTTTAATTATAATTTACAAAAAAACGACACAATACAATATCAAAAATTATCAATTAAGTGGTTTTCAATAAATACCAAACACCTATAACAAACATAAGCGGTTTTGTTTTTGCTTATATCTCGACCAAAAATAGTCGGATTTTGAAGAAAAATTGAAAGGAAAGAAAAAAGAGAAATGCTATCGATTAAAATATAGTTCTGCATAGTTCAACCACTTATCTCGACTTAAGTGGTCATGTTAAATTGCCACAGATATAGTAAACAGGCCTAACGGGACTTTCGAAAAAAAAACTTTCCACAAGTTGTGCTCGAATTTTCTAGTGTTTTGTGCGGCGTTATAAAGGACAACGGCAACATCTGGGTTAACTCGTTTCAAATTATGAAAAAAGGACAAATTTGGAATGGAAAACGCGATATTTCAAATCATGATATTTCAAAACGCGATATGGTACAAAACGAGATATTTTAAAACGCGATAACTCAAAACGCGATATGGTACAAAACGCGATATAGTACAAAACGCGATATTTCAAAACGCGATATTTCAAAACGCGATATGGTACAAAACGCGATATGGTACAAAACGCGATATTTCAAACCGCAATACTTCAAAACGCGATATGGTACAGAAAAATGTGCATTGTGAAGCGACTGGAGCGCAGCGACCCGCCTGATATAACAACGGGCTGTACTCCCGTTTCTATCGATTTTTAAATTCGTATAAACTGAAGTTTGTTTGCCTAACTAAAGAGCGAAGTGCTTACCTGATATAACCCGATCCTATACTCCCGCTAATATCGATTTTTTAATTCTTTAAACTGAAATTAAATTTCTCCTGATGTAACCCGATCCTAAACTCCCATTCCTATCGATTTTTAAATTCCTATAAACTGAAATTAAATTTCCCCATCACCCGCCTGATTTAACCCGATCCTACACTCCCGCTCCTATCGATTTTTTAATTCTTATAAACTGAAATTAAATTTCCCCTGCTCCAGATTGTACATTGCGAAGCGACGGGAGCGCAGCCACCCGCCTGATGTAACCCGATCCTATACTTCCACTCCTATCCATTTTTAAATTTTTATAAACTGAAATTTAATTTCCCCATCACCCTCCTAATATCACCCGATCCTAAACTCCCTCTTCTATCGATTTTTAAATTTTTATAAACTGAAATTAAATTTCCCCTTTCCAGAATGCACATTTCGAAGTGACGGGAGCGCAGCGATTCGTCTGATATAACCCGGTCCTATACTCCCGCTCTTATCGATTTTTAAATTCCTATAAACTGAAGTTTTTTTTTTCTAACTAGGGAGCGAAGCGCTCACCTGATATAACCCGATAATAAACTCCCACTCCTATCGATTTTTAAATTCCTATAAACTGAAATTAAATTTCCCCTTTTCCAGAATGTACGTTGCAAAGCGACCGGAGCCGACCCGCCTGATAAAACCCAATCCTAAACTGCCACTCCTATCGATTTTTAAATTCCTTTAAACTAAAATTAAATGTCCCCTATGTGGATTATAAAAAAAATTGAATTAAAATAATTGAAATAACAGTAAATTTTTTTATTTGAATAAAGGTTGGGATTGGGGGCGGTAGCCCTCAATCTTAAAATGATTTAAAATAATCATAAAAGCATTTGTGCTTCGAAAAAAGAAAATATTTTTCGCGTTTGAGTTATCTTTTAAGACCATTTGGGGCATTTAGGGCCACTTGGGATCATTGAGAGCTACTTGGAGTCGTTTCAGGCCATATTTGTAATCAGCATACTAAAGTACCTTAGTATACCGATTTTCAGAATTTTTGGAGGTATATGACCTATTCGGAAGTAAAAACCACGCAGTTAAAATTTTCGGCCGTCAATTGATATTAGGTGCAAATTGAATGAAAAATTAAAAATTATTAAAACCTTCAATGTTAGGCATTTCTGTATCTTGGACACTTTCATTCAGTCCCTTGAAATTTCATATATTTATTTTTACAAAAATGATAAAAATATTCTGTATATTGACAACCTCTTTATATTGTAACTTGGACACTTTGAAAATTTTCGTCTAATCTTTAATAAATTACCCTTTCTTTATATATTGGACACGAACACATAAATATCAATAATTCGATTTAATGATAAAAAATTATTTACCTGAGAATTCTATAAATCAAGTTGTTTGTGGTGGAATACAATCAGAAAGGGCGATTTAAGAAATATTGTAGGCGTTCAATGAATGAAAAAAAATTGTTTTATAATGTTTTGGCTCAACAAATTAACAAATTAAGGTTTTTTTCTACATCTTCCTTTTTTTATCTTGTATCGTTTTCAAAATTTGAATGGATTATCATTTTTATTAGTTTTAAACTGGAAATTCCAAACCTTGCTTACAACAACAAATCGTAGAAACAACAAGTATGTAACAATCGTAGTTATGGAACTTCTAATTTCTATTTTGAAACTAGGTATAGATAAAAATTTAACAAACATAGAATTTGTGTTGGACAGACATAGAATTTGCGTTAAAAGTCAGGCAAATTGCTGCGTTAAGTTTCCTTGAACCCGAAGAGATTCCTGACTGAGGAAATAAGTGCTGAAGTGGGTGATGAATTCAATGGCCTAACCGATTGGCTAGTATTTTGTATTCCCGGAAAAAACGGCAGGGGTCCATTGTTTCCGCCAAGCCTCTGGAGTGTAAGTGAACAAAATAAAGTAGGAATACCAAGGACACAAAATTATGCTTATGAATCATTCCATCGATATATAAACACTGTAATTGGCCGACCCCACATTGGAGTGTTCAATTTATTAGAGGAATTACTAAAGAACACAAAAACACAGAATGCGGAACTGAAGAAATTACAAAGAGGAAATCCACCACCTTCTAAAAAATTTTAATTTATAAATAAAGAAAAAATATTAAGTTAATTTTAAGCAAAAAAAAGGAATACAGCAAATTTGGCTTTTTAAAAGCTATTGCTGGAAATATTTTCTTTTAGTATTTTAAAAAATTACATTTAGTTGTATTATTTTGTAAGGTTTCTTTTTTATTATTAAATAATTCAATAAAATAACATCGCGTTTTGAAATATTGCGTTTTGAAACATACGTTTTGTACCATATCGCATTTGTGCCGTATCGCATTTTGAAATATCACGTTTTGTACTATATCGCGTTTTGTACCATATCGCGTTTTGAAATATTGTGTTTTAAAATATCGCGTTTTGTACCATATCGCGTTTTGTACCGTATCGCATTTTGAAATATCACGTTTTGAAATATCGCGTTTTGTACCATATCGCGTTTTGTACCATATCGCATTTTGAAATATCACGTTTTGAAATATCGCGTTTTGTACCATATCGCGTTTTGTACCATATCGCGTTTTGTAATATCTCGTTTTGAAATATCGCGTTTTGTACCATATCGCATTTTGTACCATATCACGTTTTGAAATATCGCATTTTGGAATATTGCGTTTTGTACCATATCGCGTTTTGTACCATATCGCGTTTTGTAATATCTCGTTTTGAAATATCGCGTTTTGTACCATATCGCATTTTGTACCAGATCACGTTTTGAAATATCGCATTTTGAAATATCGCGTTTTGTACCATATCGCGTTTTGTATTTTATCGCATTTTGAAATATCACGTTTTGAAATATTGCGTTTTGTACCATATCGCGTTTTGTACCATATCACGTTTTGAAATATCGCGTTTTGAAATATCGCGTTTTGAAAAATCGCGTTTTAAAATATCGCGTTTCAAATGAGACCCACAGATACGAACAATATAAGAGTGTGTTTCAATTGGTTTAAATGCCGCATAAAAAATTAAAAAGTTAAAAATTGATTCAACTAGTTTAAATTTTTTGACAATTGTATGGTTGCTATTTAACGTAATTATGAACGTACAAAAGATAAAAATTGGAAAACAATAAAATTAATGCTATTCCAAAATATATCTTTCAGTTACGGTTGGTTTATAACTAAAAATTACGATTTTTATCAAATACAAACTTCTGTTTACATACAATTATTTTGTGTCAGCCAAATATTTCTCATATAAAAATTGTATCAGTTCTTGAAGCAGATAAAAAGTTTGACATTTTTGTTCAGCACAATTTTTATCTTAAGTAAAGCAAAACAATTGGACAACAAACAACAATTGTCAAATTAATTAAAGAAACAAACCACATTGGACACATTATTTGTTTAACTTAGATACCAAAAGTAATTAATTTTCTGAGGACCACGCTTTAATGAGGTTTTCGAAAAATTTATTTTAACTAAATCTACTCTTGCACATATACATAAATTAGTAATGTGTTGAATGTGTCAAATAAAATCAAAAAATCCTAAAAAAAGATGTGCAGGGTTTATTTTTTCACCAGTTATGTCAAAAGGGAATTATTCGAGTTACGCTATTCATCTATCTATCTATACTATATATATAAAAATGAATTCCTGTTTGTCTGTTCCGAATGGGCGTCTCAGCCGCTCAACCGATCGCCATGAAATTTTTACCATGTACAAGTTACATGTCCAAAACCAACCTTACGATATTTTGGAAGGGGCTGGACCCGGAGTCTATGGGCTGCGGTACAAATTTTTCGAAAATTTTAATTTTCTTTAAATTTTTCCACGAAAATGAGTTTATGGGGCTGGTTATATGAAATTACTGACATGTTCGAATCCGAGGGGCCCAGCCCTGGATCAACAATTAATTTTTACATGTATAGATACAAATATTTGATTATTCCAAAATGACTTCTCACTCGCTCAACCGATCGCCATGAAATGTTTACCATGCAAATGTTGCATGTTCAGAACCAATCTTACGATATTGTGAAAGGGGCTGGACACCGGGGTCTAGGGGCCATGGTACAAATTTGTTCAAATTTTTAACGAGTTTTGGAAAGGGGTTATATGAAATAAGAGACATGTTCGAATTCGGGGGGTCCGCCCCTGGATCAAAAATTCATTTTTACATGTAAACATACAATTATTTGATTATTCTGAAATAACGCATTAGCCGCTTTAGCGATCGCCATGAAGTTTTTAACATGTATACGTTGCATGTTCAGTACCAAGCCCACGATACTTTTGAAGGGGCTGGACTCCAGGGTCTAGGGGCTGTGGCACAAATTTTTTCTCAAATTTTTTTAAGATTTTTTGACGGGAATGACTAAGAAAAGGGGTTATATGAAATTAGTGACATGCTTCAATCCGGAAGTCTGCCCTGGATCAAGAATTCATTTTTACATGTATAGATACAATTATTTAATTTGTTCCGAAATAGCGCCTTAGCCGCAAATTTAGACACCAAAAAGGATATTTAGCGTGCGATTGTTATACACAAATCATACCTCTACTATAATTGATTTAATTATTCAAATTAATTTTATTAATTTAAATTTAAGACAATTTTTCATCACTTTAACTGAAGACAAATCTCTGAACACTTATATTACCCATACTAATAATCCATTTTTACTGGTTTGACATGTACTGTTTAGTGATATCCTATTTATCATATCATGTTTTGAGATGTACCACATAGTCAGCGAGTTCTAATTTCCACATAACTTCAGAAATAATTAACATTCTATTTTAATCCACTATTGCAACCGGCGGCTTTTAATGAAAATAGTAGTTTCGTACTAAACGCCAATAGTTTATTACTTTATTTAGTTTATTAATTAAATAATCAATGATTGTTTCATAAAATCAATTCTAGGAATGGTACTAAAAAATATTGTACGTATAAATTGATTTACTTTGAAAAGTACTAGCGTTTTGTATTTGAAAATAGCATCTTTTAGAAGAAACATCCTTGGATTCAAATTATTGTACGTGTAAAATTGCCTTACTTTGAAAAAACTTCTTTTGTTTTTCGAAATGTCATTTTCAACCACAGTTCGCGGTAAAACGTATCGAAGTGGACGTAGTTTTAATCGTTTTGAATAAATTAATATTAATTTGTGTTTCGGATGCCGTTGTTCTCGATTAGTTAGCTATATTGAAATAAAATAATTGTTGGTGATTATTTTCCAGGTATTAAATATTATTTCAAGTGAATATACATTCTTATAAGATTTAAGTTTTCAGTTTATAAACGTGTTAATCTATGATTACATTTTGATTGTAGATAACATTTGATTTAGCTTAAAAAAAATTCCGTAAAGGCATTTTCAAACACAGTTCGCGGTGAAACGTATCGAAGGGAACATTAAAATCGTTTTGAAAAATTAATACTAATTTCTGTTTTGAATGCCCGTCATTCCTGATGAATTAGCTACACGTTTCATTTTTGCTTAAAAATGCCACCGAAAAAAAGATCAATTGGGCAGGTAACTGCAAAGTCGAAGAAGATTAGAGCCACAAGGGTGGCTGAATCAAGCGAACAGTATGAAACACGACTTGCAAACGTTCGAAGCAGTACATCTTCTTCTAGAGCTAATGAAACAACTGAACAGCGTGAAACACGACTTGAAAATGTTCGAAGCAGGATGTCTTCTTCTAGAGCTACTGAAACCATTGAACATCATGAGGCCCGCCTGAAGGTGATTTAAAGTTAGCAGCATTCAATTACGAGAAAGACTATGATTACAATGTTTCAATTGGGCAAATGGAAAACATTTGTTTGTATTGTCATGCTTTAAAGTGTCACAATGAATCGCCTGGAATGTGTTGTTCAAATGGAAAAGTGAATTTGCCTCCTCTGGATGATCCACCTGAACCTCTTCTAGCTTACGTCTCCAGAACTACTGAATTATCCAGACATTTTCTACAAAATATTCGAAATTACAACTCATGCTTATATACCTCCCGTGCAACGCCGGGTAATTCAGCTAGTGATTTATAAAAATTAATAATTATTTGTTTAGAGTTTAGTTTTTGAATGAAATATTTTCAAGCTGGTTTTGCTAATGTTCTGCAGATGGAATATTAATAGACATTTAATTTACACGTTTATGCATTGTTGGTGCATCTGTATACAGATATTCGTACATTTCGTACATACAAAACTTATCGCTAATATACTGTAAATACAAAATTTCCAAGAACTGTCGCACTCTCAATACGTATATTAAAAATCGTTTTCCAGGCAATTAGTAGAAATCGATTGATTATTTCTATTTTAGGTCAAGTTTGTTACATAAAATATATGGCAAAAACACATACATATCGACCCAATCGTATATTTATTTCAAATAATTGATTTTTTTAAAACACAATTAATAGTTTGTTGCGATAGAAAAAATAATAATAATAAAATTGATTTTTGAATTATTTATTTATGACATAAGCATTGATTTCGAACCAACATTTTGCTTTATCATGGTTTGTATTTAAAATACACACTGTACATAATTTATGTGTGAGGTATTCAATCGCTTATCCAGCGGTGGCTGAAACCGGTGAATCAATCGTTAATGCGTTGCAGTAATTTTAACAGATTCTTAAATTGTATAAGATATGCTAAGAACATGATCGGTTAGAAAAAGTCTGTTTATTCTTCAACCTGTACTGATTTAATTTGCCTTCAAAATAATCTCACAAAACATTTTGTTAACCTCAAACTAAATTTACCATCGACTACACACAATCTTGGGTGCTTGCTTGAATTTTTTTATGGGTAGGGTGCAAAACCCAATTTTTATGTTAGCTAATCAATACTTCCTGTTCTTAACAACGGTCGTCTATAAACTGTTTAAGATGTAAAAGGCAGTCTCAACTTTAAATTTATGTAGCTAAAATGAACTTCTTTCAAAAAGGAAAATTTGTAAAGACAAGAAGCACAAGAAGACATTTATTGTTTATGTCACGCAAACTACCAAATAACATTTAAGGTTTTGTACACAATACTGAAATAAGGTAGTTGGCTGAGTAGTAGTACTCTTCATATAACTTATTAAGTCTGACTTAAATCTACAAGATATGATTCGTTAATTAAATTAAACAGAGATTTCTCCAATTAATTTTAATCCTTTCGTTCTTACCACCAATAAAATTGTGATCGTAATATTTTAAAATCAGTCCCTACGCTTTCTGAAAAAAATCTAACGTCTGTTAAATAAAAATAATATAATCTTCATCCTTACCGAAAAAATAAATAAATTAAACTGCCTGCCTAGAGATATACGGGAAAATAAATATGCTTCGAACAACGCGGAAAAATTTGCTTTACGCACGCGATACTTTTTTTTTTTTTTGTTGTTGGTTGATATTTTTGGTTTCCACACCTAATTTTTATTAGTTTGGTATAACAAGGTGTGTTTTCGCCATGTTATTGTTTATAATTTTAGTTTCTAATCTAAAGTAACATGTTCTATATAAAATGTTTGTCCATTTAATTTGTGTGGAAGATTATTTCGCAATAGTACCTCCATTTTGTGTGGTGTTTTAGGAAAATTAATTCAAAGGTGTGTAATACAGATTAATGGAAAGGAAATGAAATGATTTTGAAAATTTGTTTTAGTAGATATAAACATAACCAAAAATAGAAGACAGACACTTAATCAATGTCTTCCACATTTATATTTATTTAGTACGATTCAATTTTATTGTAACATTTATCGCACCGCACAAATCAAAGGCGAATAGTTGCTTAAGCCAGGGGCGAGATCAAGAAATCCGGTATCGCTAAAATGTTGACGTATTTTTTCCGGTTTTACTCAAATTGGTATTATAAATCCCACTCATACGGTAATTTAAAGTTAAAAATTATTCAAAATATTGTTATTAATTTACAAAAAAATGATAATGAAGGGAAACAATTTAAATGAGTTAATAAAACTAATTACGAGTATAGCCATTTATTTATTCAGTATAAGTAATATATTAAAATAAGATACTTTTATGCAAAGATTTAAGCTTAGATAATCACAAAATGTCGACCAACCCGTTACAATAAAAAAAATTTAATCGATTTTATGAATGACCATCCTGGCCAAGCCAAAGGGTCATTAAATAGGCATCAAGGGCGACAGCGGAAAACCCAATTAGAGACACGGCTAAAAGACATGTTAAACGATAATGGTCCCCAGTGGAAATCGCAAACCGACTGGAAAAAGGCAGGTGATTAATATAAAATTATTTGGTACTACGACAGGACTACAAATGATCCGTCAAAATCAAACTTCAACACAACCAAAAAGAGTTGAAAAAACTGGATGAAGTCCATGTCAACTTAGAAATGTTTCGCACAAAGATGACCTTATACCACGAGCGGCTGGTTAGAAGGCTAGTGCATGTGTGACCTTAATAAACAAATAACCCGATCGATTGTTCAACGCTTTAATTACCATAAATTTGTGTCTCCACTATGATATAAAAATCTAAACAACACAATGTTTGTAGGGTTATTTATAACTATCCTTCTTTGTTGTTTGTTCCTTTGCATCCCGCCAATAATTAATATATTCTAGTTAAGGAGACTCACACCATACTGACACCTAGCTCTCGTGGAATCCATGACCAACATAAACGACACACTATTGATATTCTCGAAAAAAAAAATCGTTATGATTTCTGTAATATCCAGGAAACAAATATGGCCATCGGAATTTGTTCAAGTGAGAACTACACCTGGTATCTTGCTAACGAACCAAGGCCAAAACGAAGAGGTGTATGGGTATTCTAGTTAGCAGACGATTCTCAATAAAGGTAAAGCAAATCAAATAATTACTTTATTCCATATTTGGGTGATATAATTTTTATTACCGTATATGTGTCTCCTCAAGTATCCCCAGTTTATCGACCACAATCTTCTAAAGTATTTCCTACTTTAGTTACAATGATCGATAGTTACCCAAAATCAAGAGATGTAGTTTTATTGGTGATTTTAATGCCTATCTTGGTTCCAACGATGCATTAATTCTAAAATGATAGTCCAATATTTATTTCATACCACCTTCAACGAAAATGGAGTCGATTTATCAATTTTATCAAGTTTAACACAGATTATCGTGCATACCATCCACGGACGTCGAAGAACCGTACTTGGCAACGGATTATATTAGCCATCAATAATTTTACAATAATTTGAAAAAAAAATAAAACCTCAGATCGATCACACAAAACGTTTACATTCTTGTAGCAATACAAACGGGATAGCAGTCACACTAATCAACACTACATTCAACAAATTATCGAGCAAGCCTGGTTAAATAATAGTCCATCGACTGAGTGGCTTGACACTGTTCAAGTTACAATTCCGAAGGTAAAAAGTTCCAGAAACACCAACGACTATAGAAGAATTACACTGTGTAATGTGGGTTGGAAAATGAATTCAAAACTTTTGCTTGACAAACTAGATGAGCATTTAAATTTACCTATCTCGTACCAAGCTGCGTTTTTTGTTCCGACACGTTCTAAACGAAGAGTGGCGGGCTGGAAATCAAGTATCGGTTTTATCAATCGATTTGAAGAAAGCTGTTGATACTGTAAATAAAGAAATAATCTCTTCGTGCTAGCAACAATATACCCCATTATTTGGGGGACCGCATAATTTAGGCTTGCTTTTGTGAACGTACCGCTCTAAAATGGAATAACGTGTGCACAAAGAAGATCAATAAAAACAAGAGGGTTAAACAAGGATGCTGAATTTTCGAATTTCCGTGGTTGATCAGTCCAGAGTTAAAATTATAGTAGAGAAGAAATAGAACTACCCCTCATGCTTGCGTATGCCAACGATGCTATACTCATCACTAGAAATATTACTTCTTTGGAACCTGTACTTAAGGAGTTAGTGACTGTTTTAGATTCAAAAGGCTTGGACATAAATTCACAAAAATGCACCGTTTTGATTAGAGATCCATATTCATCATATCAACTCATACCACCATTGTCTTGGCTGACATTGCTTTCAGTTCTGACTTATGCAAATAAGAAAAAGGGAAGCTCAGCACTAACCAGAAATGGCAGAAACTTTGCCATCAACTTCAAGGGAGGTTTCTAGGAACCAGTTAATCATCAAGAAACAACTAGCTCTTGAAAAACAACCAGCTAAACCAATAGAGAAATCATCTCCACCAATAAATGTCGTCGGGATATCAAGTTTCTCCCCTATACAATCGATACGGTAGCCGAGTACAAACTCGTATCTCTAAACAGTGACGTCTTGAAAATTATTTTTGCAGTAGAGCTTTGGCTACAAAGCTTAATTCCCGGGCTTTCCGAAACATTAATTAATCAAACTTTTACCAAACAGGAACCAAAACCTCACACTAGTAAAATGGGAGAACCAAAACTATACTCGCATGTGGTAATGGTAAAATCAGTTATTTCGAAGGGCATTACCGAACAGTGCTCCAAAAGAAGCTAAGAAGCATGGAACCTCGCAATATTCGCTTAGTTAAACAAGAAACTGCCTTAAAGCTCTAAGCAACAGCTTAGATAAGCAAGATCTCTAAATGACATCAATTCTGTATAAAAATGGTGCAAACAACCACAAAAAAACATTAGGAATAGTAACCTGGAATGCAAATCGGGTAACGCAACATATTCTAGAATTAGAAATGTTCCTAAATACTGAAAAAATAGATGTATGCCTAAAATATATGGATACAGCTGTTAACACGCCAACCATTCAGCACGAAGTGCAAGAGGAGGATCGCCGGTGGTTATCAAAGAAAACATCAAACACTTTATAGATCTTAAAATTGAAGAAAAATGTATGCAAATAGTCACCTTAAAAGTATATCTGTACCCCGGAGGCATACAACACCATGTCTAATTTTTTAAAAAATGAACTGTCCACAAAGTGTTCGATTAGACGAAAAATACATATACCTATAAAGCAGCGAGGCGATTATGGCGGATCACACGCCTGTTATTATGACAATCAGTACAATGATTGTTGATAAAACTAGTCGAACTTGGCTAACTAATACCGAAATCTGCTGGAATAGTTCCAGAAACTAATTGAGGATAATAATAATCTTGATAGATAACAATTAAAAATCCGATACAGCTAGAAGAACTAGAACAACTCAACAAAAGTATATAAGAAGCGTTGTGGAATAGTAAACCCTCAAGTTCAAAGGAAATGCGCCGAAATGTTGTTTATGCTCTGGAAGTTAGGGAACTGGTTGCACCAAAGCGAAAAGCAAAAAAAACCTTTCAAAGAAGTCGAGCGCCAGAATATAAAACAACCCTAAATTTTTTGTCCAATTAACTAAAGTTGCTAATTAAAGAAATCAAGAACGAATCCATTATTAAATACTAATAATTAATATAATTAATAAATATAATATAATTAAATATAATTAATTAATTAATTAATCCATTACAAAAAGTTTAAAACAACCTAAACTACAAATTTCATCAGTTAAAAAAATGAAGATGGGACATGGGCTCTAAGTGCAAACCAAGAAGCTTCGTTATTTGCAACCCACCTCGAGAACACATACCAGCCTCTACAGACAAACAGCAGAGCAAAACATATGTACCACTAGTAAATAAAATGGATAACTGCAATATATCTCCTGTCACATTACAAGAATTAAAAGAGGCAATCAATCTTAACCTACCGACCAAATGACACAGTGATTAAAGCTTTGGTGTTTGGATCGAGAGGTACCGGGTTCGAATCCCGATAGGGGTTGGATTCAAAAGGAAATTTTCATCAACAGTTTACGATCTGTGATAAAAAAGAACACAACTACGACCCCTTATCGGCGTGCAAAACTCATGGGCCGACCCATTTTCCATGTCCAGTATAGGCTGGCATGGAGCTATGCAATGCGCAGATGGTAACTTAAATCGGCCCTATAGCCGTACGTCTTCGATTTGGCAGATGATGCGTAAAGTATGACGGAAAAATAAACCGCGAAAGAGCAGGGAGTGTTTCGGCCCAAAACAGATGGCATGGATTTAAAATAAAATAAAAAAAATCTTATGCATAGAAATCTCCAGGATATGTACGACTTAATTACAGAACAAATAATAAATTATTTTCCTGACAAAAGGACTACGTAAACTACTCCAAATAATTAACGCAGTATTCATACTTAAACACCTTTCGAATCAATAAAAAGTCTACTTAATGACAAAAATTCGTATAGGCCGCTTTTCTTATTTCAAAAAATTTCGAGAAATTACTCAAAGAGACTCAAACTAATAACACTGTGCTTGAATTGTAAACTTTTTTTCGTGACAAGCTGGGCACCCGGGGGGTAAACCTAATTCGAGTACGCTGAATTCAACGGTGCTAGTCCCATTTTAAAGTTAGTCCCTATTTTTGAGATATCGCATTCGACATGTTTTGGCTCTGAGTCAAAATATACCCTCATTTTCACGTTGATAGCTCTTGAACCATTAAGATTTTCGTTAATCTTTCTTCAGCAAAGTTGTTGCGCAGGTCAAGACCAACAAAAACACTGGTTTTATCATTTTTTATCATTTTGTTGAATTTAAATCGAGTAGAATCGATCGAATAAACATCGCATCGACAAATATAGATACAATAGAAACTATTTAAAAGAAAGTTAAATCGATTCAGTTGATTTTATGGTGATTTTTCCTAAAAAAAAATTCCTAAAAAATTAACATTTTTCTTCTCTTTGACAAAACAATGGCGTGCCGTTGCGATAGGGGATAAAAATCCTGGATTTTTCCATCCCATCCTTTTAACCAATTAACGGGTGGGGAAGAAGTACCGCTACCATTTTGATTGCCTATAACTTTGTTCAAAGAAAAGATGAATAAGTTTGGTTTTCATAAAAAGTTTATTTGGTCTTTACATTTTTTTCGTTATGATTGGAAAATTATATCGGCTAAATGGTGACCGCGATTCGCTATGCAACTTTTGGCTCTTTTTAAGGCATTTTTCATGACATCCTGCAACATCTCAGGCTGAATTTCTTCAATTTCGTGACGAATATTGTCTTTAAGATGTTGAATCGTATGGGGCTTATTCACATAAACTTTTGATTTAAAAAAACCCCATAAGAAAAAGTCTGGTGCTGTTAAATCCGGAGATCTGGCTGGCCATGCTAAATCGCCTTTCGCGAAATTAGTCTTCGTGGAAAAACGTCATTCAATAATTGAATTGTTGAACGGGCTGTGTGTGCTGTGGCCCCATCTTGCTGAAACAACATGTCCTTGCTGTTCCATTTCAGGCACAAGAAAATTTCGGATCATGTCTTGGTACCGTTCAGCAGTAACAGTAACTTCAACACCTCGGTGATTTTCAAAAAAATAGGGGCCAATAATGTTTGCAGCATGAATACCACACCATACAGTTGTTTTTAGTGGATGCAATGATATTTCATGAATTAATTGAGGATTGTGTGTTCCCAAAAACCGACTGTTCTGTTTATTGACGTGGCCACTGAGAAGAAAATGTGCTTCATCGCTCATTATCAATTTAGACGAAAAATCTTCAATTTCACAGCCTTAGGATTGCATTACTGTACTCAACTCGTTGATCATGATCTCTCGGTAGCAATTTATGGACTAATTGAATTTTGTACAGGAATATTTTCAAATCAGTTTTCAAAATTCGCCTTAAACTGCGTGCAAAAATGTGTAACTGGGAACCACGTCTCCGAATTGATGTTTTTGGAAACTCTGCAACTATCGCGCACCAGAGCCACATTTTCAGCGTTACGAGACGTCCGTTGTCTTCCAGAACAAGATCTGTCTGGTGTCGTACCGTACTGTCGAAAATTGGCATGTAAACGATAAATTGAGGTTTTGTGAGCCACTGGACGATTAGGATATTTTTGACGAAATTTCCGCTGAGTGGCAATGATGGAACGATTATTTTCAATAAATATTGTCACTATTTCTGCTCGTTCTTGTGGCGTATATTTATCCATTATAAAATTTGGGCGTCTACACAACACAATGGTTAAAGCGAAACTGAGCTAAATGTCACATAACCAAGATGGCGCGCAATCAAAATGGTAGCGGGACTTTTGCCCCACCCGTTACATCACGTAAATTATACACGTAAATTAAGAAACATCTGCATCAATTTATCAACCATCAAATGTCACTGCGCCATTCAATCACGTGCGTCTAGGTTCCGTGTGGAAAAGATTAATTTTGAAAACCTTGGTTGGTGAAGCATCCCCATACATGGAGCTAAGGCGGATGCTTCACAATTCGGACGATTCTTTTTTTTTTTTGCTTAGTTGATCAAACACGCCTTTTAACATTAAAACTCCAAAATGATGACTCATCAGTAAACACAATATTGGTAAAATTTTTGTTTTTATGTTCATGCGCCCACTGCAGTCGCTTTTCCATGTACAATGTGTTACCAGTGGTTTGACCAAAGTATTTTCATATGCGTAGCCATGTTCCATAATTATATTTCGTATGGTTGTTTTGGTATATGTACATAATAATATTCTTTTTCGCCAATTTTTCCACAGCTGTATCTAGCGTAAACGTAAAATTTTCCTCATATAATGTATGATGGCCTCAACCTCCTTTCTTTGTAGTGGTTCGGATTTTGCCTTTATCTGGCAACTCATCAACATTTTTATACATTGAATAATATACAATCCTCTTATTTCAAGAAATTCTATTTTAAGTTGTGGAGTTAAATTAATAAATGTTTATATTATTTAGGAAGCCGGAAAAAATTAATTTGGAATTAAATTTCAGGAAATCTTCAGATGTTTGTGAAATAATAATATATTTCTTTGAAATATTAATTGCTGATTTTGTGGACTAGAATTGTGTTGGCATTGTAGGTGTCTGTAACCGGGCCGATTCAATCAATCAATTTTTGTTTAGGAAGCCAAAAAGTATTAATGTATAACTATATTTCTGGAAATTTTCAGATGCACGTGAAATACTAATATTTTTTTCTCAGGTTGCTGATTTAGAGAAGGAATTGTTGAAGATCAATACCATCGTTATCCATTAAACCTATTAGGCCTTTATCCTTCCTCTAGTAGATTAGAAGTAGAATAGAATTGTGTTGTGCCGTACGATCGCTAGGTGTCAGAAACCGGGAAAAAAATACCTTTCCTATCCTTTTTATTGTTATGTGTAAACAGGCTGTAGGAATAAGCGAGGCGTTATCCGGGGACACTTGTCAGGTACTTGGTTCTACAGTCCAATCAATCAATCAATTGAATAATATGCAATCCTCTTCTGTACAAATATTTTCGACTTTTATATATATTTTGCTGCACTTGCAACTGACATTTTTGGTCCTTTCGGATGTTCACTTAAAAATACCGCTTCAAATCGTTTTTTTATAAATCGCATTCATTTCTTTCATTTATAGTTAGCTATCCGCTTAACAGTTACAGTTAAATTAATGTTTGTTTTAGAGCGTCCAAGTGGAATCAATAGAAAACAGATTAAAACCCCGCCCATGTTTATTCCTATAGTTTTAAGAACAGTTATGCCGTACGCGCTCTTGTTCAACCTACTGTATTTTCAAGTATCACCTTGGGTGTAGCAGAGGCCTTTGACAGAGCATGGTTAAAGACTTATAATATAAATTACAAAGAGACTTAACAAAGCAGTTTTATGAAATACTAAAAATTTACATATCTAATCGACATTTTCGTATTAAATTAGATGATGAATACTCAGAAATAAAGAAAATAACAACAGGAGTACCCCAAGATAGCGTTCTGGGTCCAACTTTATATGTTCTATAAACCTAGGACCTATACCAACCATAATACGGCCACATTAGCAGTAGGTGATAGCATAGAAGAATCCGCAAGCAAATTGCAAAGAGCTACTAATATTGTCAGTACCTGTGGCCATATTCTTGAAATCGGTGGAAATTTCCCCAATCGGATTACAATTTGCTTTGAAATTCTCTATATTAGTCGATTTTTTTTAAGTTAAGAAACATAATTTTTTCCCCTTATAAGGGAAAAATTCCGACTGGGTAAATCGATTCGAAATTATTCCTTTAGGGAGATAAATTTGAAAAAACGATTAAGGTAGCCGGCGAAAAATTCGACTAATATAGACAATTATAAAGCAAATAGTAATCCGATTAGGGAAACATCCACCGTTTTCAAGAATACGGCCCTTGGATGAAAAGATGTCGAATAAAAGTTAATGAAGCAAAATCTGTTCACGTACACTTTGCCAACAAAAAGGTCAACTGGATACCAGTGGAACGGAACTCTCAGCAAATTTCCTAAGCAAACACGTCAAAATGTTTAAACATAACTCTAGACGCGAAACTAAAATGGAAAGAATATCTCAAAAACAAAAGAGAAGAGTTAAACATTAAATACAGAAAGATGGAAGAAATTTTGAGCTAACTTTACATAATAGATTGCTAGTAAACCGGCACATTCTAAAACCTGTGTGGACTTACGGGTATTCAGTTCTGGGGCTGTACAAAAAAACCAATGTCAATATTACCCAGTCATTCCAAAGCAAAGTCATACGTGGAATAATTAATGCACCGTGGTACATAACAAACGGCAATCTCCATAGGATCTGAAGATGGATTTCGTCAAACACGCGAGAACACAGGACTGCAACGTATTAGCATTGTATAATCATTATATAGTAATGTAATGGTAGGTTCGTGAGTGAAATGTTAGATACCACTACTGGTATCGTTTTAAACTTTTTAAAGAATTTCTGCAATTACCTATCCGCCTAAATAGCATAACCTTCTCCTAAATGTAGCTAGAATATTTTATAATGCAACATGCAGAAAACAAAAAAAAATTCTATACATATACTTACAATGCGATTCATTACTATTTATGATACGAAAAATTTAGTTCCCATTTCTGTTTCTTTTCATATCAAATTGACAAATAAAATAACATATATAATAATAATTAACAAATACATAATTAACAAATAAAATAGTAATAAAAATAATAATTTTATATGAAAACAAACAGAAATGGGAACTAAATTTTTTTCTTATCATAAATAGTAATGAATCGCATTGTATTACTCATATAATGACGCTCTCATTATAAGTCAAAACAGTTTTTACGCTCAAAAGTAAATAGAAAATGTAACAAAGATGATGGAGAGAAAATACCGATCGCAACTAAGTTGGTTTTGTTTTGAATTGCAACAATGTTTTCTAAATTATAGACAAATAATTTTGAACGTTAAAATATTCGTTAAAATTATAAAAAGCTAAAATAATTGAAGATTGTCCATAAAAACGATCTACATTTAAATCCAATTAAAGATTATTTTAAATGATTTTGTAGGTACAACACATACACATTATTTGTTCGTTTCGATAACTATATAGATAGACCACCGATGATATACATACTTATTTACACGCACACACTCAGCAATTCAATATATGTAAAAGGAAATCATACATCTACACACTACAAAGATTTAAAAATTGTTTGCAAGTTAATTTCGTAAATTTGTTCGTTTAAAATTTTATTGCTTGTCGTCTAATCGTAACGCATGTAGCTGTGTGTTTTCTTATTTTTAAACGTTATAAAAAGTTCATTTTGAAAATTTGTGTATTAAAACTTTTGTGAATTTGCGTGATAAAATGGTGTGTGCTTACAAAAACTGCTTAAATAAAAATGACTGTAAATCCACCAGAACATTTTTTACGGTGCTGCATGACCATCGTCGTGTGTTCGACAAGAATAAAGTTACTTCCAAACGCATAACTATTATGAAGAACTTTAATTTTAATGATTTCAAAATAAGTAGTTTTAGAACAAAAAATATTTAAAAAACTGTCTTTCCCCATCCAATTAATAATCTTGTTTGTAAGTGTAAGGTCAATGACATAGATGCACGATGCAAGCGTTTATTAAAATTCGATTTTTTTTTAAATAAAAAAAAATTGATTCCAAAAGTTTCGCGTACGATTTTAAACCAGACACACAACACTGAGAGTCAAACAACAAGAATATTGAAAACACCTGATTTCCCACCTATAACATTGAAATATGAAAAAGGGCCTCCAAGAACTTATGAAAAGAATTATCAAGTTCCACAAATTCCTCATGAATGTCCCATCTCACCATCTCAATTTCCTAGTCCGCAACATCAAATTGAAGACGAAAATAAAGAACCCGTTCAACCTTTAAACAAAATTCTCAGGTTTATATTAAATACCCCTCAGAAAAGTAAAATGCAAACAGAAGAAAACACAATAAAAATATTAATTGATAATACACTTGACGATCGACCACAAGTAAACACATTTTGTACTTGCACAAATATTTCATAAATTAAAATTATCTTGGACCCAAGTTGAACAAAAAATGTATTTGGAATTTGATTTTAAATCACCTTCATGTTACAAGCATTTATTAAAGAAAGGTTTTAATTTGCCAGATAAGGATAAAAAATTATATTATTCAGTATAAAAAAACTAGTACATGTTTTAAAATTTTTGTATGGGTTAAATTTTAATTTTATTTTTATGTGACTTAGAAGGGTCTTAGAAGGGTATTATGAAAATTGTAAAGAGATTAAAACTCTAATAAGCAAGTTAAAAACTACCATTGGCGATTGCTTTCCTATTTAAAATACAATTTAGATAAAAATATTATTGTTTTATCTTATGAGAGATTAATTTGTTTTTTAAGATAAAATAAATTACAACAATTTAAGCTATTGTAGCAACAAGAACTTTCAAGAGCCCAACTGAAATCCCATTTAATTAACCTAATTAAGGTTAATTAAATGGGAGCTTTTATGAAAATAATGCTCCCATTTAATTAACCTTAATTTTTATTTAGCTCTTTGGTTCTGTTCAAAACGGCTACTTATTTCATTCTAACGCCCGTTGCACATTTCAGCTAAGCTAAGCAAGAAACGTAGTTTATATTAGCATAGTTTAGCTCGCACAGCTCATTCCGCTGCACATTTGAGCTAATTATATCTCTCACGCATACATTTCAATACAAGTAAAATCCTATGTCTGTCAAAAATTAATTAACTAATTTTATTATATTATTTAAGAATTCAACCACTTTTTTGAATTTGATCCACAATACCAAACACAACAATACTCAAATGTCATCCAAATTTCAATATTTTATAAGTACACATAATAATAGCAATGTGAGCAATATAGCTGACTTTTGCAATCCAAAGACAACCCGAGCTAAGTTAGTTTGTATCGCTCAAAACAGAAAAACATAGCTCGCATAGTTTAGCTCAAATGTGCATCGTTCCATTAGGCCCGTTGCACATTTGAGCTAAGCTAAGCTAAGCGATGTCAGCTAAGTTCATCGCTCTTGGTTGAAAATAAAGAGTTTTATTGAAACGATGCACGCTTGAGCTAAGCTATGCGAGCTATGTTTTTCTGTTTTGAGCGATGAAACTAACTTAGCTCGCATTGTCTTTGGATTGCAAAAGTCAGCTATATCGTTCACACATATGTACATTGCTATTATTGTGTACATATTCGCCTATGTGACTATGTGATTCTAATAATATTTTGGCAGACAAATAGCATTTTACTTGAATTGATATGTATGTGAGAGCGATGTAATAAACTCAAATGTGCAGTGGAATGAGCTGTGGATGCCAAACTATGCTAATAGCTGCGTTTCTCGCTAAGGCCCCTTGCACACTTAAGCTATGTTCTTTTAGCAAAGTGCGCATGTTTTGAGATCACAGCTTTCGATTTACTTTGCAAAGCCTAAATAAGTGAAACCGAATTAGCGAAGCTTAACTCAACACACTCGTACGTCCCGATTTATTTAATTTCTTTATTTAAAGCTGTGGGATAGAAACATAGCTGATTGTGAGCTGATTAATTACGAGGGCAAATCAAAAAGTCTTGCAATTTTATATGAAAAAAAAGAGTGAGTGAGACAGCAATACTTTTATTTTTCGATATAATCTCCTTTAAGGTTTATACATTTGTCACATCGATCAATTAACTTGCCTAAACCCTCTAAAAAAAGATTTCTTTAGCTCCATAAAATATTCATTTACAACAGACTGTACTTCATAGTCACTGGAAAATTTCGGGCCCCTTAGTGTTTTTTTTTTTTAAATTGGGAAACAGAAAGTAGTCACTGGGTGCCAAGTCTGGACTGTACGGTGGATTCGGAATTTCCACGAAGCCGCAGCCCTTTAATGCAGCTTGAGCAATATTAGCCTTGTGCACTGGTGCATTGTCGTGAAGAAGCAAGATTTTTTTCCTAACTTTCCTTGCCCGTTTTTCCCGGATCGCTTTTTTCAATTTTCGCAAAACTTCTGCGTAATATATGCCTGTGATTGTGGTTTTCGGTGCAATATAATCGATTATCAAAATTCCTTCAGCATTCCAAAAAACTGTTGCCACGACCTTACCAGCAGACGGTTGAGTTTTGAATTTCTTTGGTGGTGGTTCACTACGTTTAATCCATTGCATCGATTCTTGTTTGGATTCCGGATCCCAATGATAAACCCATGTTTCATCGCCTGTTATTATGTTATCCAAGAAATTTTCTGGATCTGCTTTGTACATATCTAAAATCGCCTTTGAAGTTTGAACACGCATTTTTTTTTATTCTGCATTCAACAAACGGGGAACCCATCGCGCACTTACTTTCGACATGTGAAGGTGGTCATGTAATATAGTATATGTGGTACCGTATGAAAGAGAAAGTCTCCACGCTAACCGCGGGACAGAAATACGCCGGTCCTCCAATACAATAGATTCGGCCAAAATTACGTTTTCATGGCTAATAGCATCTGCTGGCCGATCCGAGCGGTTGTCGTCTTCAAATGGCTCTCGACCACTTTTGAATAATTTTACCCACCTTGTTACTGTGGCATATGATGGTGCAGATTCGCCGTAAACTTTTGATATATAGTTGAATATATAAATTGCATTTCGTCCATCTTTATAGAAAAATTTAATAAGGGCGCGATATTCAATTTCATTCATTTTAAGAAAAATTCAAAACACGTGTTACTAAATTGACAAAAACAAACGAACTGTAAAATTTACATCGAAATGTTCTTGTAGAAGTTTCATCGCGACAAAAACTGGGTTTGAAAAATATATTGTTGTCTCACTCACTCTTTTTTTTCATATGATATTGCAAGACTTTTTGATATACCCTCGTATCTCCAAGGTGAAAATAAAAATTTAAATACATTGCTTTACAGATTGGGTAGACTCTGAGATTTATCTACAATATTTTTGTTATTTGACTTTGGAAAGAAATCAAAACGTGAAGCTGTTAAATGAAAACATAGCTCATATCAGTCAAAATACTTAGCTCAAGTGGGAAACGGGGCTTATAAAAGTTTTTTATATACAACCAAGAACGATGAACATAGGTCAGTTCGCTTGTCTTAGTTCAGCTGAAACAGGCCTTATTGTCTTATTAGTAGCCATCGTTCATGAGTATGCAAAATCATCCGAATTGATTCAAAGCGATTCAAGATGGCTGACTTTTAACCAACAAGCGCGCATAATTTTTATGCCTTAAAGGGAAAATCTGCACATGTATCATCACCTTAACAGAGCTCTCACAATAGACAATTTTTTCTCTAAAGTAAATTTTTTTCTAAAGTTTGATTTTCAAACAAACTTCTAAGGCAAAATAAAAATTGTTTTATTGTGAAAGCTGTTTAAAGTCTCCACAAATAAATATTCGTTTCGGAAAGGTAATTAAGTATTAAAACGGTGTAAGACTAAATACAAATTAAGGTTAATTAATTAAATTAAGACATAAAAATAAAATTTTACAATTTAGAGGAAAATAAAAACTGATTTTTTTTATTCAAAATAAAATACACAACGCATTTTTTATTTAAAAAAAATAATTTGTATGGTACATCAAACTAAACAATTTAAAATTAGCGTTCGAATAAAGACGGAACTTAAAAGTAAGCCATTATTTATCCTGCCATAAAGAACTGAAACGTTTTTTTTCGGACAATGCTGACCAATCTCTAGCTTAACTACTATTTAAAAATAGTTTTAATTACAAAATAGTGAGCGGCAACCTAAACTCGTAAGCTAGTCACTTGTATATTGAATTTATAAAAAATATCTTATATACTTTCTTATATCCCTTTTTCAACTAAGAAAAATAAAAAATCTTCTCAATTTTAGTCCAACCCACACAAATGTGTGAGTAAAAAATTAACGTATGTAACGGCGTTGTTCATTAAAAATTTCGCTTGATTTGAAGTAAAACCAACACAACTGTGTGTATAGATATAGTGTTTTTTCGGACGGAAAATAAGTTAAAAAGGAATTCACAAATGTGTAAATTTGTTCAAAAAACATACAAAACTACATATACATGGTACTTTAGCCCTACCCGCACAATTGTGTTAGTAAAACACAAAAGGGATATGTAATTCATTTGAGATGGATTAATTCAGCCCCCAATTTAAACAATAAAATTTATTAGAGATTAACAGATTAGATTAACAGAAAAATGAATTTAAGTTTTGTTAGCGAACCTTAAATGCTCATAATTAGATTATAATTATACGCTCTAGATTTGCACACTGTAAACACCACATGACTCTCATTGGATTCTGTGACAAAACAGATCAAGTCAGACATGCTTTGGTTGAAATAATAATCTTTATAATGACATCCTCGTTTTTTCTATTCCAATGAGGAACAATCCCTTAATAAGTGGTTGATTGAAAGACAATAATGAAAAACGACATACTATTGTAGTATGTCCAAGTGACAATTTTCCTATTTTTACGTACTTCTCTTACGTAATATTTTTTATGATAAAATCGAATTAATAAATTTTATTTTAATTTTGAAACAAATATTGGGTTCAATGTCCCTGAACTTTCACACAGATTTGGATAAATAGAAAATCTGCCTTTCCATAACAATACATTGTTCTTAATGTATGCATATATAAGAAAATTACTCGGTCATATTTTCAATTATAAATTACCATACTGTAACAGTGCAATCAACGGCATCCTTTTAAAAAATTGTATTTAGTTGTTCTATATAGATTTCTACATCGTTTTCATTTTTAATCTTTATTCGTTTGTGTTTGTGAGAACAGATGTATTTAAAATAAACAATAATAATACACAGCTAAGTATGTACTCAATATATTAATATACATATGTATATATCCTATCGTTCATATCTCCTTTCCAATAATGGATTTATTTGATTGAACAATTCATATTCTTTTGCAATTCTATCATAGAAAAAAAATTATTTATGCTATTTTTTATAAAAAGAAAATTGAAGTAAGGTATTCATGATTTGTTTTATTGTTTATCACAAAAAATATTAAACACATTTTCTACATGACCTTGACAATTGTAAAACAATACGAGTTGAAATAAATATATTCTGTGTTAATATGTAGTATAATAAGTTAGAGTGAAGCAATACTATACTGGTTAATGGTATACAAAAATACGCCGTGTGTTCTGTAAGTGTATTTAATCTTGCAAACATTTAGGCGAACTAGTAAAATTATTGCATAACTTAATTTCGATTAACGCGCTACCTGGATTTTCACCCTCTAAAGATTTTTTTCGAATGATGGTACTACTATATATGTATTGCTATGGTATTAGTCTACACCAATATGCTGAGATATATCATATGTTGGATGAGTCAAACCTAGTAAGACGGCTGAAAAAAAAGAAAGCACTTGATCTACTAGATTCATTCCGGATCGAATAAAAATAAACTATAAATGGGACTAGCCAAAGAGCTACAACTCTCCAAATTCCACTGTACTTAGCAATCATATACAATATACACATACAACTACACCAATTCCAAATGTATATAATGTAAAAAGTGATAAAATCCATTTTAATTATTCACAAGTAGATCAATTAAGATTCAGATACAAATTTGCATGAACTATAATTTACATTTATAAATCCTCTAAGTACTATTGTCACTATTGTACAACAATAATCAATTTAATTTTAATTGATCGATTAAATCTTTTGCTAAATTGAATAAACTACCAAGAATATAACAATATTATGATGAAGTAATTCCGCGTTTCTTGTACTTATATAATAATATGTAGTGTCTTTTCGAACATTATCATTAGTACGTTAAATGAATAATTCAAATATTCGTTATTTCAGTTAAATAAAACGAAACAACAATTAAAATTTTTACATAAATCATAAAACCTCAAGAATATGTACATATGACACATCTAAAACAAATGGTTGTTATCTTACGAATTTTACGTGACACTTGGATCTATGTTTCATTCGAATGTTAATAGAAAATTGAATTAATTTTTGACTATGTAACTCGAACTCTACAATACTGTCAAGGTTGCCAAAACTTAAAAATTATTTACTACTTTATAGTCTTTATTTCGTTAGCGAAAAATATAACAATAAAAAATAAAGTTCAATTAGATTCTAACAAAGGTTTAAGGCCAGAAATAATTTATTTGCACAGTTTATAACACGTTAACACAGAAATAAATTTACATATTTTAATAATTTAAAACTTTGCATCATTATAGATCGATTAGTTACGTTTACGTTTAATGTCGGCTTGCACAATCGGTGGATTGTAATCGTTATGTTAAATTGATGATCGCCCGATTGAAGTGGACCGAGGGTTAAACTAATTCAAATCAATTAAAATGAAAAGAAGGTTAAAATATAAAAAAAAAGTGTCGAAGACGAAGTGAAAAATACGTTATACAAAATTCTGCGAAGTCGCCCAAAACAGGATGCAACAAACCAGGACAACATAAAACAGTACATAGTGTATTAAAATACATGGCATGGATCAGGGCTGATTAAAACTGGACATGACAAAGCAGTACTTTGGACAATATTTAGTAATTATAAAATAATTTTGATTGAAGATTGACTTTAACCTTCACTCTATGTACCAGGGTAGAAAACTACCCAGGACCTACAAAAATGTAAATAAAAAACTAATTACTAAAAATTATTGAAAATCCTTTTAAATATGCCTCCTTCAACTAGATATACACCAGATAAAAAACCGAGGTATAATCGATTGATTTTATTGCATTTTTTATCGTTAGAATTCGTTAGAACTAAACGCATTTCTGTATACTGGGGTAGAGAACTACCCCATACATTTCTATATAAAAATTTGTTCCGTTCGTCAACTGATACCGTTCGTCATCTATTGAATTTTTATGTTACTAAGTATGCAACTAAATTTCCGGGTTTCTTGGAAATATGAAAAATGGAAAATTTCAATAGAAATATAAAAAATGGTTTATTCAAAGTATTGTCCTTCCTTATCTGCACATTCTTTTTTGCTATCTACACATCTCTCTGACAATACATGAATACCTCGACCATTCATCCAACCAATTTTACACTTCTTCGAAATTGGTCAAGTGTATCCCTACCAAGCCATGCACCATCGACTGGAACAAGTGATAATCCGAGGGGGCCAGATCTGGCAAATAAGGTGGGTGTGGTAACAGATCCCATCTCGGCTTTATGATGTTGTCCTTGACGATAGGACTGCGATAGCATGGAGCATGATGTCATCTTGCAATATCACTCGTTCGTGTTTTTCGAGCTATGCATGGTTGAGATTGATGAGTTGTTGTCGGTATAGCGTTGCCCATTGACAGTTTCGCCCTGTTTCAGCAGCTTATAGTACACGAATCCTTTCTGATCTCACCAAACGCAGAGCATTGTATTCTTTCCGAAGCGATTTGGCCGTGTCGTCGATATTGATGCCTCGCCAAGTAAAAACCACGAATGTTTGCGCTTGCAATTCTTAAAAATATCCACTTTTCATCTCCCGTAACAATTCAATGCAGAGGCTCTTTTTTCATGACGTGAAAGCAAATCAAAGCAATCAAAATTTATCTCTTCAATTTTCCATCTGTCTCTCAGTCAACTGCGAGATGTTATTCATGACCTCTTCACACTCAACAAAGAATAGATCTTTGACGTTATTTGATTTATTTTCGATTGGTGCATGTACGATCGAGATGTTAAACTTCTTAGTGCGCAGTCTGACCGTGCATATTCGCATATTGAATTAAATTTTAGTAGAGCCTAATAATGGTAGACCAAATTATATGGTGCATATTTGCAAAAGATGGAAGCATGAATTAGTAATATTAAACACGAGCACTTTAAAAAAATACATAAGATGTTGGCTACCTAAAAAAAAGTGTTACATAAAAAGTCATCTGAAATTTTCTATATTACCCACAATCGTAAAACTTAAAATTAACTTCATTAATTAAAACTGTTTCAAGGTACAACTTCTTCAAAGCATTTTAGAAACTATGAGTATACGGAATCTATTTATCTCATACGGCAGCATCGAATAACAACACTGATACATGAGTAATTTACCTGACAGTGACATGGGGTTATTACTCGCCTGAATAGCTATGAGTAGTAAGTAATTTGTTAACCGAAATCATGCCTTCAAATTATATTTAAAATTTGCTACTTCGAAAAATGTACAGCAAGTTTTGTGTTGCGTTACTGTAAAAATAAACAAAAATTTAAGAAAAAATGGAGGTGTATTTGTTGTGGCCAACACTCGAAGTTCTTTTACGACAACTGTACTTAGTTCTCTAGATCTCAAAATTATCTTGCATAATCAAAAATAATTCTTCCTGCTTCAATTTCAGAAAACCAAAAGGTCAACGTTTGTTCAATAATTTAATCTTCATTGCAAAAATTTAAAGAGCTTCTATGCGGAAGCTGCCTATTAAGGGTAAAACTTAAGTATGAAGTTTTATTCCGAATGGTCTGAAGAGATGCCGAATTTGGTGAAATAAAGTTGTTCTATCAAAACTCCATTTCCAACCAAATTTAAAACATGGTCTGAACTAATTTTGTTTGAAATTTAATTTACAATGTTTTTATTTTAATATTTTTTTCAAAATGATATATAGTATATATATACTTTTCAAATAGTTCACCCCAATCCGTCAATCCGTCTGAACTGTTGAGAGCACACAGATATTTAGTCAAAAAACTCGGGGTACACATTTTCTTGATTACTATACAGAAAAAGAGTTTTTTGTTAACCATCGACCTTTCTGCTTAAATTTTGGAAAATTGCCCTGAGCCGATATTGCTGCAAATTTAATTTAGAATCTTTTAGTGCATAGTGGATTTTCTCATAATTGAGGTACTTTGACAAAATATTTTCATAAAATGAAAAAGCTGTTATGGAAGTTGCCACTTCCGGTGGACCGATTCCGGTAGACAGATTTCGGCCAAAAGTCACTGAGATGTTCCAATTTGCAGAAAGTGCTTAAGTAAGAAATTTCATCCCAATCAATCAATCCGTCTGGACTGTACAGTTAAGGGAAATAAAGGGAAATTATATGGCCCAATATTGTTGCTAATATTTAGAATTGTTTAGTTCATAATCGTTTTACTTGTAGATACTATACAAGCAAAATATTTGCAAAAAACGAAAAAGCTCAAAAGCACGGAAACAGCCACTTTCAGTGGACCGATTTCTACCAAAAATCACTGGGATCCCCCAGTTTATAAAAAAAAGTTTCACTCCTATCAGACAAATTATCTGGACCGTAAAGCAGATACAGACAAATAGTCTACATGCACACGATTCGATTTACGAATGATAAATCTGCAAAATCTCGAGGTTTAAATTGTTCATGACTACTATACATTATTTTGCTTTGCAAAAGAACGTAAAATGTAATATTAAACTCAAATTTAATTCGTAAAATTGATTTCGGCAAAATGTTTGCTCGCTAGGTGATAGAATATACACCCCATGATCTATTAAACTGAAAATTTGTCGCGGAGGAAATCAAAAAAATACATAAAAAAAATTTAGACATTTAATTTCAATCGAAATATCGTAGTAAACTCCTACGTTTGTTTGGCAACAAACAAAATTTTAGATTGCAAATTTCTTTCTGCACGGTGCAGCAACTATTTCGCGCACAGCTCTTTCAAAGGCGGTTTTCGATTGGCTGGAAGCAGGTCGGTCTCTGTCGTAGTGTCGTAGTCCTACACAGCAGCCCATGTTCATTTATCCGTCGTGATGCTGTTCTGATTGAAGTATTGACAAAGCATAACTGTACCAATCAACAACCTATAATTTTGAAACCGATCTCACTATGGGTACGACTACTCGATCGCTCTGCTTATTTGTTGCACATTTGGTCTGATTCAACCCTTTAATGATTTCTATTAAAGACATTTTTAACTAAACCGAGAGTGAAATTTATGAGGGCAATATTAAATGTACATACGGCCATCTTCACCGACCCCATTACTTTGGCATCAATTTCGATTCTCCTACGTATAGGAGAATATTTGCTAATAATAATAATTAGACACTGATAACGTGAACTGTAATAATAATATGTACTAACAATGAGCCTCTCCACACATTGATTCTTTCGTCGTGATTCCATGACTTCAAAAATCAATCGACGTCCACATTTGATTTCGTTGTGCGTTTGTTTGTTTATGTATGCGTTTAAAATTATTTGTCTTTTGACGTATTCGTATACATAGCAAAAAAAGGTTATTTTTTGCTACGCAGCAGTAGGCTACCTTCGTTTAAGAAAAAAAATCCACAATATTGACAACTCGAAGAACAAATTAACCTAACATCCAAAAACGAGAAATATTCAAAATGGGCTTGAAATATTTTATGTAGTAGTGCGAGAATCAATGAGCCTCGCCACACTTTAATTCTTTCGTCGTGGGTCATGATTCTTTGATTTTAAAAAATCAATCGACGTCCACATTTGATTTCTTTGCGCATTTCTTTTTTTATGTATGTACGTAAAATTACGTTTTTTGATTTATTCGTATAGTAAAAAATATTCATTATTTGCTGCGAAATTTCTTCCTTGGTTGAAAAAATATATTTTTTGCACAAGCATTAAACTAAAATTAACCCAAAATGACAAATGAACAAGGCGTCCTTGAAATATTTATCTTTGTAGTAGTGCGAGAATCAGTTGAATCAAAAAAAAAATTATTGCTGAAAAAAGAATCAAAAATTTCCCCACCAAAAAATTAGTTTGTATGTGAAGAGGAAGGAAACGAGTAAAAATTCACGACGAAAGAATCAAAGTGTGGACCGGCGGAATGAATGCAATTTTAAGCGTTTAACAATTGGTTGTTGTGATTTTGTCTAGAAACGAAACAATCCCAATTTTGATTGTTTTGCCATATATTACATTTTGTTTATGTTCTAGTGCAATTAGATTGAAAAACAAAAAACACGGTTTCTGTAACGTAATTACTCTAGAAACGGATATTTATGAAGAAATTCATGTGCCGATCTTTTTAACGAGCACTGTAGTAAATAATTGTCACTTACTTATTATGTTTATCTAACGTTGTTACTATTAAATGTTGACTTTTTTGACATATGTACATATTGCAATAAATAATTGTCAAATCCCAATTGTTCGAAAACTCGACTTCAGCTCGGAAATAGAAGTCTAAATTCAACAAAACTTCTAATCTTGGTTAGTATTATTACCCTTGTTGAAAAATATATAGGTGTCGCGAATTCTATAAGCGGCATGAATATTTCCGTTAAATACTTAAAATGCATCCGTTCATTCGGGCAGAAACATTGAATTATTTTGTTTCCCCTATTGACAAACTGTACAAAAACAAACTAAACTATTATCTATAACCTAGTAATTATATAGTAATTACAAAATCAAATTGCTCATCGTACCCATACGACAATGACATAAGCACAAGTACACATTTCACCTTACGTAAATAATAAATAAAATAATGTACATTACATAGAAAAAAATGTCATGTGTAAACAGTAATTAAACTAAATTTTAAAATGAAACGTTTTACTTATAAAATAAAATTAGCTAGAAATATTTTGAAACAAAGATACGAGTCGAATAGTATAGAGAGATACAATAAACGTATTGTTCGACCACTCGGTAATGATTCATAACAGTCGCTAGCAACTACGACTATATAATTTATATACAATTAAAATCTTTTAAATTTATCATGATATCATTATTTGACTCAATATATTTCATTGGTGAATGGTTTACAGTAACAAAATAAGATTTTTAGATAAAACTTACGAAAAAACTGCAATAACCCAATTTAATTTAATTTAAATTCTGCCATATACACCACTTTACAAGTTCAACATTTCGTTCAACAGTCATGTACTGATACAGAATTTTTATGTAGGATATAATGACATTTAAAATATTTTTAAAATACGTACATAACTAAAATAATTCGTTTAGCTCCCGCATGATTTATTAGTCCAACATTTGGGGTAACATTGTTGAATAATTTACCTATGCCACTTTAAATAATTTTATTTTGCGTAATTAGTAGTGCGTACGTTTAACTATCTATAAAAACCGCTACAAATTTGTGAGTTGAGTGGCTATCATTTCACCATTTTTAACATTAATCATGTTTTGCCAAGAACTCAGTGAAGTCAAAAATATTTTAATAGGGCATTTGATTATATAGAGGCCATATCGAGTCTAAAATTATTTGTTTGCCAATAGATCAAGTTTTTGGTTCTAATTTCAGTTTTGGCCCGATTTTCGATTTGGGTTCTGTGAGCTTTAGATTAAATGACCTGAAGTTTCGTCAAAACGAGTGGAGCCCAAAAATGTTCAATGGGGCTTTTGATTAGGCCTAAATATTCTATGCCAGTTGAGCTTGTTTAGCATTGATTTGGGTTCGATTTTCGATTTGGGTCCTGCTATCACGGGCTCGGGCGAGATAATTGTGGCTCTAATGAGCTGGTTCTTAATCATGTAAACGAATTTACAAAATTAAAATTTCGGACATTTACCAATTTCAAATTAACTGTAACAAAAATACCAGTCAGAATCGCTCCAACATAATCGATACCGGTTCCATCACTTGATCATCTTTAAATTTCAGCTCGAGGCATTTTTAGAAATACGTAAGTATCTATTGAGCGAATTTCACGTGATTAACATTAGTCTAAGATATTTTGCTCAGTGTGATTCATAATGGTTGAAATTTTGTAAATATGTCTGTATGTAATAATTCGATTAAATAATTGTTTTGTGCTAATTGGCGGGCAGAAGGTTTCCAATTAAGATTATGAACATATTAAGGAGCATTCATAATTTAATGAAATTTGAACAAGATGTAGTCGGTTTTGGATGGCTGATCAACAACTGAACTAAAAAGTCTAGTTTCACGATATTTTAAACACACGCAGTTTACAATAGAAACAACTAGCTCAGGACTACTTATAGCAAATCTATTCCAAACAAAATTTTAATCTTAGACCAAAAAATGAAGGGGTGAATACATTGTGGGCATGAATGTGTACACAGATCTCGACTACACCAAACTTGTCTTTTTTTAAGCACTACCAACTCTTTCACGGTTCACTTTTGACGTCCGTTTCACGTTGCACATTTCATAGCTCCATGTCAGCTTATAGTACTCTCATGAAAGATGGGTCGGCCCATGAGTTGTGCACTCCGACAGGAGGTCATAGTTGTGTTCATTTCCATCACCGATCGTAATCAGATGATTAAAAATCCCTTTTGCATCCTCCCCTACGGGGATTGTTGAAAGTTTAATCTTTAAATTTATTTGAATCGTTTGATTTTTTGTCGTTTTTTGTAAATGTTAAGTTTTCAACATCATTGTAAAAATTGAAAAAGGTTCTTTGGAAGCTGCCACTTTCAGTACAGAGAAGTTTGAATCCGAAAAGTTAATCCGCCTGTAGAGATGCTGCATTTTGGTGAAATAAATTATTTTAATCAAAAAACTATTAAGTACTACTACTAAGTATGTGCTTTTCAAAATAATTGCAAAAACGATGAGCACATTGAAAGCTGCTGCTACTTCCGGTAAACAGATTTCTGCCAATTCCTAGGATCTTCCAGTTTAGGGAAAAATCTTAATTATGAAGAATCATTCCGATTAATCAATCCGTCTATACACAACTTTAAGATTAAAAACAGTTTTTTGGTCAAAAAGAGAAATTTTCGCTTAAACTTTGGAAAAATGATCTGGACCGGTATCGTTGCAAAATTAATTTAGAATCTTTTAGTTCATAGTCGTTTTTCTCGTAAATGATATACTTTTCAAAATATTTACAAAAAAAAACGAAAAAGCTCGTATGGAAGCTGTCCTTGCAATGGACCGATTTCGGCCAAAGATATCACTGGGACCTCCCAATTTATGAGAAAAACTGAAGTATAAGTTTTAACCCAATTCGTCTGAGTTTTAGAGAAACTACATATATTTAGCCTGCACGGAACCACGCACAAACAGAGATTTTTTAAAACAGTTCTATCACCGGCGATTTAGGGGACAATAGTACTGCAAAAATCTCGAGGTTACAATTTTTCGTGATTATTATACTTTACTACATATAAAAATGACAGGCTCTTTGTTGATATTAAAAGCTTCATTTTTTTTCGTACACGATATGGATTTGTATGTACCTCCTGGCATTAAGTAAAGAATAACAACAATAAATACAATAAAATGTTCAAAATGATAGTTATTATAGTTATCAATATTATGCAGTTATATTTATTCAAAGTAAAAAATGCGCCCAAGCAAAGTGAGAGCGAACTTCCTCAAAAACAAAGATGAAGTTTAATTAAAGAGTTAATATAAGTAGAGCTTTTAAAACGGTTCCATAAAGTTTTCAATTTCAAAGTTATAAAAATGGTTTCCAAATACTGAGAATAGAATTAACTGCGGGGGCCTATTGTGAAAATTCAGAAAATACGGCACCGTTGGAAAATAAGTTGTCGTAAAATCCGATCCACGGCGGATATTCGTATTATGAAACATCTATTTTTTCTGTCAAAGTTGAATGAATGAAGTTAATTTTAATTCCGAAATTTGTGGAGTATTTCGCCGGTTGGCCATTTTGTCAGTATATATTTTATTTAAATTTCATTAAAATAATTTAATAGAGATATATATGTATGTACTTACATTTTAAAATTTATTAAATAATTAAATAACATAAAAAGTATGAACTACAATCTATTTTTCGCGCGTATACTACAATATCCGTCACCTAACTAGTAGTCGTTTATTTCAAAATATCAATTTCCGAGGCAGGTCGTATTTTTTTAGTTTCATAATATGATATCCGACGTGAGACGGATTTTACAACTTCGGGAAAGTTTCATAATAGGGCCCTGGGTATTTTGATACCATTTGTAAACGGATTTATTTTTAAATATTGGCAACGGTGTCAAAATGGTATTATGATATGCCATCACGTTATCGATACCATTTTTAGGTCCACCAAAGTTAGACGCAACTCAAATGACCCAAATTTGAAATTCGAAATGGGGAAAATGATTAGGATATACGAGTAACTATTTTAATTTTTTTAGACAAATTGTTAAGAGTTAAATGGTACAGAAACAAAAAAAAATCTCAAAAAAAAATAGAATTCTAAAAGTTTTGTTTAAATTTGAAATACTTTTTAATTAAATAGTCACAATTATTATACCTTATTTAAAAAAAAGTTATCACCCTTTTAATGAAATTAGTATGTACTTGAAAATAAAAATGGTTATTTCTCAAGATATTGAAGTTTCTTTCATACAATGTGCTGTATTGGAAGACCCCTCTTTTAACGTATATAACTTGATAGGGGGGGGGGGGGGCTTTAACGTGCGAAGTGAGAAGTGATAGAAGTAATTTCACCTTCATTTTGATCAAGAAATCCAACGGTACCATTCGTGTTTAGGGCTACTTTAGGGACACCCTGCATTAAAAAATAGCCTACAAAACATTCCTCACACAAAAATATCTTTCAAGAGCGCGCAGCTTAAATTAAAAATTTGTGTCGACGTTTGCAAAACTTGTTCACAATCAATATTTATTTGCCACTTTATTCCCACCTCTTTATTGGCATTTCAGGTTACGCTAAACAGCCGAATTTGTATCACTCAAAAATACCTGTACATATGAGCGAGGGCCAAGACACATCTCAATATTTGGTAGCACATTGTGGTGGGCAATATTCGAACACTATTCATATATTCTTGTTAGTTTAAATGAACAAATCGAATAGAAATCCTTAAAATTATGTTATCATCAACCATAGTCGTAATGTTATCCTTACCTGAAATGATAAAAATAAAAGATTACATTAGAAAAATTGAAAATAAATTAGAATAATATAACTACATTGAACCGGAAGGTAAAAGGCTGCGGTTATACCACAGTTCAATTAGCAATGCTAAATGCAAAATAACAAATCTAGCATATAAACTTACTCAGTGTAGTGATTGAAATTTAGTAGAAATAAACTAAAGCAATTTAAAAGAATATTCTGATTGCTTAAATAATATTTATACATTGTCTAGTAGAGGGTTTTAGAAAGTCTACTACTAGGTTGGCACAGAATTCCTATACAGAGCTCATATAAAAATAACATTATTGTCACATTAGCATTGTCAATTTACCTAACGGAAGAAGTAGAAGTTCCTCCTTGGTATAATCCTACATGCTAACATGAAGCAAAGCAATGCGTACCCATTGATCTGTAGTAGGTGCGGCAGTACTGCTTTCGGTAAAAAATAAAACTAACAATAAACAAAATTAAACAGAAACGTAATCCAAGAAAACTTCTTTATTTTAAGGGCATATAATTTTCTGATAAGAAATAACTGCGATTAATAAAGTCGTAAAATCCAAGTTACCACCAGATGGTCAATGTGCAATCCAAATTTAATTTAATTAAACTTTATTACCAATTATCTCTAATCTAACTATCTTTCTAATTACTGTCAATATCGATTGACACACCCTGTACAAAAGATTTATTGCGGTATAAACCTACAACTAAAGAAATAAAAACATTCTTTACATCACATTTTCTTATTTATTTTTATTCGGTGTCTAATCAGAAATATCTAAATGGGCAATGTATATAAAAGTAAAACAGAAAAATACTGAAAACAATTTGATTTAATGATGGTTATTACCAAAAGATTTTTTTTTTTAGACTTTCATTGATTTTTTCGATGTGTTTACAAAGCACAAAACAATGTTGGTTACATAACATTAATATAAATAGAAGCTTTACATTAAATTACCAGACAGTTGTCATAATTACTCTTGAATTACAAATTATGTCTATAGTTTTTAAGTAAAAAATGATTTTTCTATAAATTTGAATGCATAGTACTACAAAATAACTACAGAAACGACGTCATAACGCTGTTTTTGTATGAAAAAACGTTGACTCATTTTTATGGCTTTGGCCCACTTAAGGTAGGAAAAAATACGTTATTTTTGAATACTTTTATTTTAAATAAACAATTACGGACTCATATAGTAGTTTTAACAGTATCGTTCGACAAAAAAGTTAAGATAAAATCACCACAGTAATTATAAATATTCATATTTAAATCATTGATATCGATCTTACGATTATAAATTACGGTCAGGACTCAGGTGGTATGAGACTGTACAACCGAATCGCAAAATCGCGTTATCTTTCAAATTAAAATCACAGCATTATGTTCAACATTTTTAACTTTTTTGAATTTTAAAAATATTTTTTCATTAAATTTCTCACAGAAATTAAAGCAAACAATTGTTTTGCATAAATTGTTTTCGTTAGACAGGACTTTCCAGAAATCTAACTGTATGAGTTGACGGAACTTTGCTTCAACAAACCAAAACTATTCTCTATTTTTGCTCGAGTTTGGCAGTGTTTTTGTTAAAAAATTTTTGTTTCTTCGTCAAGTTTCCGTAATCTGAATACGGAGTTGTCTCAAGGGATAGGCAACATCTCCCAGAATGTGGTATTGTTCCCCACACTGTGCTGGCAAACTTTTCGATACGTAAGTCAAGCTAAATATCCTAGAATCATGGATCTTACTAGGAGAACCGATAAACACGTTAAGGAATTTGTTATCGGCATCGCAAATTGCTTGCAAAGTAAGTGATATTAACCCATGTCGATTCACATAAGTTGACCGATTTTTTCGTATAGGCTTTCTTATTGAAAATAGAAAAATAAAAAACTTCTTAACGAGGTAAATGTTCGAGTGACGAAAGCCGAATTCAATTCACAAAATTTCTGATATCAAATTTGTGTCGAAAAAACAATTGCATTCGATTTGTCAACGATTTTTCGTAATGTTAGTGCATTCAGCGCGTTGTTGTTGAACATTCCGAAAAATCGTTGACAAGTTGTTGGTTTTGACAGCTAGAAAGAAAAATGTAAACAAACGCGCAAAATGCACTAAAATTCCGAAAAATGGTTGACAAATCGAATGCAATTGTTTTTTTCGGCACAAATTTGATAACAGAAATTTTGCGAATTGAATTCGGCTTTCGTCACTCGAACATTTACCTCGTTAAGAGGCTTTTTATTTGATATCAATGATTTTGGCACGGCAAATTGAAAATGAATTGAATTGCGATTCGTTTTATTGTTGTCAGTCAAAACAGTTCACACACAGAAATTTCAAATAGGAACTCCAAAAAATGTGAGAAATGTTTATGAGGCACTGACGTTGTAATGTTGAATAAATTTGATACTGCGCGATAAATTTTTTTGTTCCCTACAAACCTTAAAGTAATTTAAAGTTATTAAATTATAAATTTTTAGATACATGTGCAATTAATTCATATCTACCATAGAAAAGCTAGGTAGGCATTAGGCTTCTGCTGAAATAACTTTTTCCGCTATTTGCCTTTGTTTTATAGTATGGGGAATTTTTAAATTTCTTTATTAATTTGTACGTTGTTTTTATCGACAGACGAAAATTCCGACAGAACTGTACCATAAATAACGTACATAAATGAAAATAATCATTTTTAGTACACAAAATGAAGTCAAAAGTGTTTATAAAACTTACTTCATTTTCGGAATAGTTGGTAATTACGTCGTCTACTCGCTCCATTTTAGCTCTTCTAAATAGTTCAGCCTACATTTCTAAAAATTCGTCATCGGATTCGTCTAAGGAAGATTCCATCAAATATCTATACTGAAACGTTGATGACTAGGAGGATGATGACGATGATGATAAATAAACTTTGAAACTTCGAATAAGTTTTCCATTTTTTTAACGTTGATTTTCAAATCGCAGAGTCGCACTTTATTTTGTTAATATTTAGTTGATTTTCATTTTATTTTAAATTACTGATAAATAGTCCTACTCCTACGATAAGGCAATGCAAAAATAAACCGAATGGCACTAAAAATGACAAAGCCAACGAAAAACAAATATAAACGGCAAATTGTCCTTTCTCATTTGTCGGCATTAGTAAGTATAGGGATAAACTTTATAAAAAAAAATTCAATTTTAGAAAATTGATGTACGAGGGCAAATCAAAAAGTCTTGCAATATCATATGAAAAAAAAGAGTGAGAGAGACAGCAATATTTTTATTTTTCGACATAATCTCCTTTAAGGTTTATACATTTGTCACATCGATCAATTAACTTACCTAAACCCTCTAAAAAAAAAGATTTCTTTTGCTCCATAAAATATTCATTTACAACAGACTGTACTTCATAGTCACTGGAAAATTTCCGGCCCCTTAGTGTTTTTTTCAAATTGGGAAAGAGAAGTAGTCACTGGGTGCCAAGTCTAGACTGTACGGTGGATGCGGAATTTCCACGAAGCCGCAGTCCTTTAATGCAGCTTGAGCAATATTAGCCTTGCGCACTGGTGTATTGTCGTGAAGAAGCAAGATTTTTTTCCTAACTTTCCTTGGCCGTTTTTCCCGGATCGCTTTTTTCAATTTTCGCAAAACCTCTGCGTAATATATGCCTGTGATTGTGGTTTTCGGTGGCATATAATCGATTATCAAAATTCCTTCAGCATCCCAAAAAATTGTTGCCAAAACCTTACCAGCAGACGGTTGAGTTTTGAATTTCTTTGGTGGTGGTTCACTACGTTTAATCCATTGCATCGATTCTTGTTTGGATTCCAGATCCCAGTGATGAAGCCATGTTTCATCGCCTGTTATTATGTTACCCAAGAAATTTTCTGGATCTGCTTTGTACATATCTAAAATCGCCTTTGAAGTTTAAACACGCATTTTTTTTTGTTCAGCATTCAACAAACGGGGAACCCATCGCGCACTTACTTTCGACATGTGAAGGTGGTCATGTAATATAGTATATGTGGTACCGTATGAAAGAGAAAGTCTCCACGCTAACCGCGGAACAGAAATACGCCGGTCCTCCAATACAATAGAATCAGCCAAAATTACGTTTTCATGGCTAATAGCATCTGCTGGCCGACCCGAGCGGTTATCGTCTTATAATGACTCCCAACCACTTTTGAATAATTTTACCCACTTTGTTACTGTGGCATATGATGGTGCAGATTCGCCGTAAACTTTTGATATATAGTTGAATATATAAATTGCATTTCGTCCATCTTTATAGAAAAATTTAGTAACGGCGCGATATTCAATTTCATTCATTTTAAGAAAAATTCAAAACACATGTTACTAAATTGACAAAAACAAACGAACCGTAAAATTTACATCGAAATGTTCTTCTAGAAGTTTCATCGTGACAAAAAATGGTTTTGAAAAATATATTGTTGTCTCACTCACTCGTTTTTTTCATATGATATTGCAAGACTTTTTGATATACCCTCGTACATCAAAAACACATTGATTTTTTTTTTGGTCAAAAGAACCATGAACAAATATTATCGTTCTTCCAAGCATGTGAAGTTATCCCAGTTTTTCATCCAAGAAATTTTTTTTATTATTACTTACACGCAACTATTATATTCCATCACAGTTTTTTCATTTTATACCTCTATAAGACGATTTATAAACACAACAACAAAATATCCCATCCCAGTTTTCTCGTTTATTTGTGTGTTTGTTGTTCATGTGAAACAAATACTTGGAAATAATGTATTGTGTTTTGGCAATAGTAATTGCCATATAAATTTAAATGAAAATCGTCTATAACTTCCAAAACCTTCCTGAGCCGGAAATAGCGAATGATGTTTTGAGATGGTACGTACTTAAGTAATTACTGACCAAGTGGTCAGCACCAGCCGTATGTTCAAATTTGAGAAAATAGCCAAGTTCCAAAATTTTAGATCAAGTTAAATAAAAATTTGTATCTTCTAAGAACTTCCTAGGCCTGAAATGGTTCTTTATGTTTTGAGTTGGTAATGATACGGACAAACTGATAGTGAGCTCCCCAGTGCCAACCGTATGTTAGGATTAACACAATCTTCCAGCCTCGATATGGCCCCATATAAATTTAAATGAAAATCGTCTATAACTTCCAAAACCTTCCTGGGCCGGAAATAGCGAAATGTTTTGATATGGTACGTACATAAATAATTGCTGACCAAATGGCCAGCACCAGCCGTATGTTCAAATTTGAGAAAATGGCCAAGTTCCAAAATCTTAGGTTAAGATAAATAAAAATTTGTATCTCCTAAGAACTTCCTAGGCCTGAAATGGTTCTTTATGTTTTGAGTTGGTAATAATACGGGCAAACAATGGTGAGCTCCCCAGTGCCAACCGTATAACATTGGCACAATCTTCCAGCCTCATTATGTGTAATAAAACTTTAAATAGCTAAATGCCGAATAATAAATATTTAAAATTTCCTAGATGATCACAACTAACATACTGCTGGCACTAAGGAGCTCACCAGAGTTTGCCCTTATCATTACCAACTCAAAACATAAAGAACCATTTCCGGCCTAGAAAGTTCCTAAGAGACACACATTTTTATTTAACTTTACCTAAGATTTCGGAACTTGGTCATTTACTCAAATTTGAACATACGGCTGGTGCTGGCCACTTGGTCAGCAATTACTTATGTACGTACCATTTCAAAACATCATTCGCTATTTCCGGCCCAGGAAGGTTTTGGAAGTTATAGACGATTTTCATATATATTTATATGGGGCCATATCGAGGCTGGAAGATTGTGCCAATCCTAGCATACGGCTGGCACTGGGGAGCTCATTATAAGTTATCTTTAATATTTTAAACTTATGGCTATACGCTTACGCTATATAGCGTATTATTTCGAACTTAAAATATACAGAATTACTATTGCCAAAACACAATACATTATTTCCAAGTATTTGTTTTACATGAACAACAAACAAATAAACGAGAAAACTGGGATGGGATATTTTGTTGTTGTGTTTATAATTTCAATCGTCTTATAGAGGTGTAAAATGAAAAAAACTGGGATGGAATATAATAGTTGCGTGTAAGTAATAATAAAAAAATCCTGGGATGAAAAACTGGGATAACTTCACATGCTTGTTCTTTCAATGATTTACCGAACCTATTGAATACCCCTCATATGGTATGTGTTGTAGTCGTATAGTATATCGCTGGGAACCTGATAGAGTTCTACAACATATTAAATTAAAGAAATAAAGCACGTAGATTGTAAATGGATGAATGGATTATATTCACATATGCTTAGGCCGAATTCATACTTCTTCGATCATTCATTCAAACAATTTTTTCGACCAAACCATCTCTTGTGAAAAACAGAACGTCATTTTGGACCAATATGATTACTCGAAAATATGTGAATGAATGAACGAAGAAGTACGAATCCGGCCTTACTACTACTATATTTAATCACATAATATAAAAAATTATAAAAATGCAATAAAAATAGGCCATTTTTAAGTAATGAACATGTTTTAGGGAATGTCATTAATACTAATCGCGCAAAATGTGCAAGAATATTCGGTTTATGCTAGCATCACTCCAAAAACTACGGAACCAGGACTAAATATGAACATTTTTTGATTTCGTAACGCACGATCCGCCTAGAAATTCCTAATCAATTCATTCGCTTCTTGCGTAAATTCACTATTATCGCTTTGTATCAATAACCCGATACACTGTTAAATTTGAACAGCACAAATGTCAACTTTAAACTGTTTAACTTATACGAGGGCTGCCTTTTATATTAGAGAACAAAAACAAATATTAATCATCGAAAATCGCTTTATTGTTTTTCAAAATATTCCCCATGAAGATCTATACACTTTTGCATGCGTTTGAACCAATTGTCGAGGCACTTTTTCCACTCTGATTGAGGTATCTCCAAAACATGCATTCTGAACGCAGCAACCGCTTCTTCAGGTGTCGAAAAACGTTGACCTCTCCGTTTGTTTTTTACGTACGGGAATAAAAAGAAGTCATTTGGTGACAAGTCAGGAAGGACTATACGGCGGATGACTCATCAAATCGATGTTTTGAGTGCTCAAAAATGCAGTTGTTTGCGCCGATGTGTGAGAGCTCGCATTGTCGTGGTGAAAAGTGATCCGTCTTCGGCAGTTGGTTTTCCTGATTTCTTGGAAGACAACTGGCAAACAAATGGTTGTGTACCACTCAGAATTGACTGTTCTGCGTTGTTCTAGTGGTACGGTTGCGACATGTCCATTTTTTCCGAAAAAACAGGCGATCATTTGCTTGCAAGTGCTTCGTGCGCGAACAACTTTTGTTGGATTCGGCTCATCTTGAAATACCCATACAGTCGACTGCTGTTTACTTTCGGGCTCATACGCGTAAATCCATGATTCATCACCTGACACTGGCGTGTTTTGAAAGCACCGCGATCGTATTTTTTGAGCTTTTCTTTCGATCAATCGACACGAGCCTTTTTTTGAGCGATTGACAAATTGTGTGGGATCCAACGCGAACAAATTTTTTGACATTCAAATGTTTATGCAATATTGAATGTATGCTGGTCCCACTAATGCCTAAGGTTGACTCAATCTCACGATAGGTCACATGACGATCTTGCAATATCAGTTCGCGCACAGCATCAATGGTTTCCGGAACAACAACTGATTCTGGACGACCTTCACGAAATTCGTCTTGGAGTGAACTACGACCTCGATTGAATTCACCATACCATCGATAAACACTGGTCCTTGATGGAGCATCATCGCCAAAAATTGAATTAAGTTCATCCATGCACTCTTGCTGCCTTAATCCACGTCGGAAGTAGTAAAAAATATTCGCACGAAAATGTTCACGATTTAATTCCACTTTTTCGCCGAGATGTTGAGTTAATGAGTACTGTAAACAACACAAATAGCGCTCGAATGTCAAAACGTTCTGAGTACGTAGAATCTCAAAAATGTCAAACTTTACGATAGAGCTGTTAGTTGCCAGATTGCAACACTAGGGTTGTCCAATCCCGAAATATAAAAGGCGACCCTCGTACTACACATGTATTGCGCTTATATACTTGTGCATTTCTATTCGAGATGATTCCGTTTAAAAGAAAAATTCCAGTCATAAACTCTTCCGACTTTCCCCTTCCCCCCACATGGAATGCCATTGTAAAATCCAATTTCCAACTAGTATTGGAGGAATACTTGATTCAGTAACATCGATGTATGTTTAAAATAACATTTACCAAATTCCAAATGGACCCGTCTACTATCTATCCCATCTTAGTTCTGATCATCCCATAAACAGAATCGCTCACTTTCCTCTTGTTATAACTTCCTAATCTATCAATATGGAAAACTTTCATCTTACGGCTGGGGTCGAGCTGAATCCGATATACAACATCGTTAATTTGTTTGAGTATTTTTTAAGTCCTTCCCAACTTTCTTGTATTTTCGGTGATATTCGTTTTATTTTCTTGGGGTTGTATAAAAAACTGAATCACCTTCTGCAAACCGCTCGCTAATCGCTCTTAGATCTCATCTCATTTTCATTCTATTGCTGGCTTTTGCAAATTTCATCTTGTCATTTTATTTCATGTTCAGTCACCTTCTTAGATCGGCAACTTATTTACGCTGTGCAAGTGGTTTATTTTTCAATAAGTCAAAAATCAAATTAATATCACAAGCTAGGCGCGGTTATCTGCCAATAATACCAGAAGAAATTTCTGTTATATTATGCATGTATAGTTGTCCTGGTTGGTATATGTCCTGGTTGGCAGTGACTCCTTTCTGCGGATCTCAAATATCCGGTTAAACCGCTCTATCGTGTACTGGCGTGGTATGGCCTTTTCTTATATATGTTGAACTGTGAAGAGTAACTCAATAATAGTATGTGAAGACATGTACTCTTCATTTGAATCAAATGCGCCATCGCTGTGAAACATACTTCACCGGTATTCAGTTTTGAAAGTGAGCGCTTGTAATCGTTCGATAAATTCGGCTACTTGCCCTTCGGGTTCCTTAATCGGCAACAACTGTTCGAATACGGCATGATCTGTTCGAAGAACTATTGCCCGTACAGATAATTATGAAAATGTTTCATACTGACACCCCACAGTAGACAGTTCTCTGCGATTTACTAAAGCCATCTTTACTAAGGGCCTATTAACAAAAATGATGACGTAACGCTGTGTCGACAATTCAACGAGTTTAACCAAGTGGCAGCAAAGAAATAAAACTCAAACATTACTTTTATAAAAATTCAGACTCTAGGAGTACGTTAATTTTAATCGTAATTTGTTTTAGGCATCAGTTTTAATTTTCCTTTTATATTAATGTGTTCAATTTTCAGCGAATAAAATCGATGATTTATTTGTGTTGTTGTATTATGCTTGGTCTTCCTTTACTCAAAAAATTTTATCACGACAAAACAATGTCATGACAAAATTGTACTTTTATATATACTCACAACTATTAACATCAAAATGTATGTGAATGTGAAATCATTTTATGCTCTCTGTTTTGTTTAATTGAGAGTAAAATACAAATTTCTACTCATTTTGTCACAGTGTCATTACAAAAACATTAGCAATTTTAATAAATTTCCTTTTTGTCAAGGTGAAACGCGTTTAAGCAGCAGATTCGACACAAATATATTTTGTCATGACAAGAACACGGAGCATTATAAAAAACTGTCATATGTTATTCTCTCATTTTTGAATCATTTACTCTTTTACTCTCTCTCTCTCTCAAAACTAATTAAATTTGGACAAAATATTGTGTTATTTTTTTAGGGAAAATTCGATTTATGATTTTAAGAAAAACAAATAGCTTAATATATTAAGACTAAAAAATTAAAAATTTTTTAGATAGATTCGATAGGGAAAATAAAAAATGTTCATTCGATATAAAGAATTTCAGAAAGATGTAACAGTACAGATATCATTTAGTATTATTTTTACTTTTTATTGACAATAAACCTGCTATCATTTTATATAAAAATTATCGACCAAACGGTACAGTGGTTAAAGCTTAGATGTTTAGATCGAGAGGTACCGGATTCATACCTCGATAGGCGCAGGATGCAAAAGGGAATTTTCATCATCAGATTACGATCTGTAATGAAAAGGAACGTAACTATGACCCCCTGTCGGAGTGCACAACTCATGGGCCAACCCATCTTCGATGGCAGTACTATAGGCTGGTATGGAGCTATGCAATGTGCAGATGGTTCTAAGAAAATCAAACCTATAGCCGTACGTCCTCCAATTGGCTGGCAATGGCGTAAAAGTAAGGACGGGAATAGCGAACCGCGAAAGAGTTGGGAGAACTTTGGCCCAAGAACAGATTGCAAAGATAATAAAAAAATAGGGTAAATTCTTTGCTATTGAGATTATTCCCCATACAATATATTACTGTTTACAAAATTATTTGTGTATTTTGCCCAATACATCGGGTATGACTTGTTTTTGTTTTTTCTTTACTGTGAATCAGATTCCACGATAATAATAGCAATAATATAAATAAGTAGTGTATACTATGAAGGCCTTTAGCAATTTCTGATTTGTTGCAACAACGTCATACTAATAAGCAAATCGTTTGCTTAGATTTTTACCTATTTCCTCTATATCAAAATAAAGTAAAAGGTAAAGTTTTATAATTTTAACCAAAAAAATAGTTCGTTATTCCTAGTTTGAGAGATAACGATGAAAACGAATTTTTGCATAACAGAAAGCGCAGCTCGCCTTCAGATATCACCGGCCAAATGCAAGCGTCGTGACTAAGTAAAGAATTTTTATAGCGGAAGTGAATCATAAGAGGAATTTTCCCGTGCAAGTGAGATTGAAAATGAATTTTACAGTGACAGTGGATCAGAAGAAGAAACCGAACTAAAAGTTCTCAATGGGATACGCAAGAACATATTAGAGCTCCATTTAATTTTTGTGGAAATCCGGGTCGAAAATTTGATGTACTCGTACCTAGATTAGCAAAACAAAAGTGTTTTATTTTGATAAAATGGTACATTATAAATTAATATTCATAATTGTGGAAGAAGTAAATTAGTGTCAGTAAAATATATTGAGTCACAATTTGAAGAAACGATTAAGGGCGAGGAATTGGTTTCCGAGAAATAACACAGAAATAAAATGTTTTGACGCAATGTTAGTATTACAACGCATCGTTAGAAAGCCAATGCTTCAAATGTATTTCTCCAAAAGAGAAAGTATATCTACTCCTTCCCTCCGCAAAGAGTTGCCTAGAGAAAGATTTTTATTACTTTGCAAATTTCTACATTTTGAAGATAAAAGAAATGTAACTTCTGGAAGCAAAATTTATAAAATTTAAAAATTGGTGAAAAATATGCAATACAAATGCAAAATTTTATATATAGTGTTGTGAAAAGGGCGCTTGTCTCGGAAGCAGTATATTCCTTTTAAAAGAAGTTGTTTTGGTATGAAGTTTTTCGTATTATGCGAAAGTGAATCAGGATACATTTGGAATTTCTGCGTATGTACTAGAAAAAATACAGAATATGGTCATAACTATCATCAATACAAGACCACATACCGCATCGTTCTGGAACCCTGTCATGACCTATTACACCAAGGATATAAATTATATGTGGATAACTGGTAGACCAGCATAGAACTCGAAAAACAACTGTACATATAAGACAGAGATTGTTGGTACAATGCGACAGGAGAGACTTCGTATTCCTTCAGATATAAACAACTTCACTAAAAAAGGGCCTGTATATTCCAAGATATAAAAACAAAATAATGCTATTGAAATGGCGAGATAAAAGAGATGTACTGCTCCTTGGTACAATCCATGGCCCTAATATGATAGAAAGAGAGAAACGAGGCGTTATAGTAAGGAAACCGGAACTAGTACTTGATTATGGTATGAAAATTTATAGTGTGAACAGAAGCGATGGAATAAATGCATCATATACCTATGTAAGAGAACGGATGAAGAAGTACATAAGAAAATATTTCTCCACCTCGGAGACGTTAATGTAATTGAACTCCTACATATTATATAAAAAGGATCACGGAAAACTTAATCGAATAAATGTTTTGCTCTAATGTGTTGAGCAATTTATTGAAGAATATACACAAGTTGGTTGACCAAGTACAGCTGCAAAACCTAGACGTCTTTTCAGAAAACATTTCCCCAACTTTCAGCTACACCATCAAAAGCAAATCCACTTCGAAGGTGTTCCGTCTGCTCAAAAAATGGAATCCACAAGAAGTCACGTTATTGGTGCCTGACGTGTGAAGTGGCACTTGTGTAGTACCTTGTTTTGAAAAACTCCACACTTAAATTAACGGAATCTGTTAATTTTTTGCTTTAGTTTTCCTGTTTATGAATTAAAGACGTGCCAAGCATAGTAAATAGACAGTTTACTGTAGTATACACCCATATACATATGTACCTAGTTAATCGAAATATTTCTATATATTTATTAAATGTCATCGCTAATGACTATTATTTATTAATAGAAATTTTATTGTCAATAATTTTTTTTTACATCATCACGTGACAAATTATTTGCGTATAACTTTTGGAAAATAATATTTTATTGATTAAAAATCATTTATTCATATTGGACAAAATTTCGACAACGTTATAGAAAAATTTTAAGAGATTTTTGTGACAAAAAATTTGTTTATCAAGTCCCACATGTATGGACTGAGAGCAAAAGGCATGATCTAATAGCAAATTCTTTCCAAACATCAAAAATAAATTGATTTTGTTGTGAGCCAAAGAACACGATATAGTCAAAAACTGCCTATTGACAGTGTATTGTGTTTTGTAAGTTGAAAACAGTAGTGACTTTATTTCTTGTAACATATCATAATTATAAACGATTATAAAATTAATTACAAGTTTAACTAGCCACAACATATTATAATTCATGAATGAATTAATGACCTTTGTTTATGTTTATACTTTTGACGTTAACATTATTTGTGTTTGTATAATGGTCAAAAACAAATTCCCGAAATGTCAAGAATTTTGAAAATTTATTGCGATAAAAAAAATCATTTTTTTTTTCTTGGAAAGAACGTAAAAGTATAAAAAATGTGTCTAAATAATTTAAATCAAAATGATTTCATAATATTTATTCGCCATGTTTTAATTGATCAAAATGAATACAAGAATGAACAATAAATTAAAATTAATAATTTAATTAATACATATTAGCTGTAATGACATTGCTGGGCGTGTAAATTCTTTCAATATGTAACTTATTTAAGTTAGCATTTAGCAGTAACCTTCTAAATAAATAATTACCGTAGGTTAGTTAGTATTCAATTAAATCCACCTTTATACTTCGATTAGTAGATTAAGATTAATTATAATTACGAAAAAGAAATTTTTACCAGGTACTTGAACATTTGCTTCCCAGCAGTTAGGAATAATTCTAGATCTAAAACAAGTATCGGAGGATATGTGATTTTTTATACAAATATGAGAACAAAAACTAGAACTGTCCATAATGTCATTATGTTTTTTTTTAAATATAATTAATTATACAAATATTGGGGGTACATAACTCGTGTGAACAACTGAATCCCCCCACCGTCCCTCTTTTCATATGTGTATTGTGGGTTTTAGGATTGATGGATTGATGTTTACAAAGCAATAAATTTGGTTTGATGAGGATTTTATGCTACTGATATACTAATTTATAGTTAATTTATTATTAATCATCGAAATTGTTCAATATAAAAATAAATTAAAGGATCCTAAACATTTCTTATAATTTTAGTGTTCCATCAACAAATAATCGGTGTATGTCACAGAAAAAACCTACACTACAGTCCAATGTTGAAACTGGTGGGAACGAACTATGGATCGAGACAAATGATCAACAACAGTCGTAAAAGTTGGAAGTAGTAGCACACCGATAGCGCAAGTCGCATTAGAGGAGCTCTTTCTTGCACATAGGTACCGGCAATGTGTTAATGGGTCTTATGCTTGATAGATTGTAGTTCGTGTTCGCTTAACTGTATACTAATTATGGCAACATGATGATCACATTTATAGTATAAATATAAACAAAATTTCAAGTTTGATGCCATCTGATTGAATATCTATTAGTCATAAAAAGTAAGAAAGTAAAATTTTAACAAACATTTATTACTTGGAAACGTACTTGGAAACATTTTTGATAAACGACTATGCAAACAAATTAATATTTTTAATACTGAGGTATTATGTTCTGCCTATAGAGTATGACCTAATCGTATGGATGATGTTCAAAACCTATTAAAAAAGTATTAGATTTAAAATTTCATGAAGATGAATTTGTAAGCTTTAGGAATTAATGCTAAAATTTTCATTTTTGTTGTGATATCAGAAATATATCTGTACGAGTATCAGATAAATAATAACTCTATCATTGTTTCCGCCCTTGTGGTTGAAATTGGCCGATTAATCATTAATAATGTCAAACAAGGACAATCCTAATAAATTTTATTGCACCAGTTCTAGCCTCAACGGATATTTAACGAAGTCTGCTATATACACTCCTGTTTCCAATTTATTATTTTCTTTTTATTTTGAGTTATTCTTTTTTAGGCGTATTTGATTGAAATCAAATTAAGGGCAAATTCAACTGAGAGTTGATACCATTCAATAAGCAGACAAATTTAATTTATGAAATAAAATGTGATCGTAATATTGATTATACTAGTCAACCGAAACAATTTTTAGAAAAAAGTATTGCAAGCGACAAAACAAGAAATATTACAACAAATTAACCCTAAAATATTTCATTTATCTTTTTATCGACTCTATTTATTTTTTTCACATAAAACATTATGTACAAAATTCAGATTTGGTTGAAATTCATTTTAAAACAGTTGTGAAAAATGTTTACCAACATAATAATCTGAAACTTATATTGGTAGTACTGCAGCACCGCCGACAAAATTAGAATAGATTTTAAAAAGTGTTAGTTTATGTGTATTTTAATTTGACAGGCGTTGTATCTTGTCGCTGTATCTCTGGTTCTGTTTATACCTTATTTGTGAAAAAATTAGGCTATAAAAATTAGTAGGCTTTGTATAATTGTTTTGAGAAATTTATATTAAAAATTTTCATTAGCTTTGAAAATGATGTCGATGAGACATCGAAATGAGGTTTCAGCAATTAAATTGTTTTACTTTATCGAGCCCTAAACTAATAAAACTTTATTTAAATTAAATTTGAACTTATCTTAACCAAAATTGAAAAGCAAATTAATTTTCTTTCTCAGAATAATTATCGATTAAGAATTTATTGAAAATATTTTCTTAATTCCGCGAGAAATTACAGTAGAATTTACATTTAAAAGTAAAATCACATTTGCAGCAAATGTGATCAAGGAGTATATCCTCTATCCGGTCGCAAATTAATTATTTGCGATCAGAAATATGGTTACTAGATTTATGTTGCCATGCCAATTCTCACCTTTTTTAAATTTAAATTTGTTTTGCGATTGTAAAGTAGAAATACATGAAAAGACTGCGACCTCGGAAAATGCGTAACAGTTTTTTCGTGTATTTCCACTTTACAATCGCAAAACAAATTTAAATTTAAAAAAAATGTCAATTGACACATTTTTTGGCATGGCAAAATAAATCTAGTAACCATATTTCGCATCGCCATTAAATAATTTGCGATTGGATAGAGGATATACCCCTAAGAGATTTACATTCAAAAATTGTCTTTAATTCCAGCCTGTAAATAAAAATTGGCAGCATATATCGCTCATTTGCTGCAACAGTGTCACAACTCAAAATTTATAATTTTTCAGTAAGTAGGTCGATTTGAAAAAATCACTCAAAATTGTTTGTAAAAATGTCGATTTTCAAAAGTAAATAAAAATAAATTCTAATGAGTAAAATAATTTTTTTCCATTCCTACATCGTCAACCCGATCTTAATTTTTATAATTTTTTAATATTTTGCAAATTTTCTTAGAATTTAGTTTCCAATACTTAAAATGTTAATTTCGTTCGCGAGTTGAGTGATTTTTTACATGGAATTTTACCTTATTTGCTAAAAATAACTACATAAGAGAGTATGTTTTGATACGCAATAATAAAAATATGAATTATTGGGTATCGTTTGATTCGAATATCTTAGAAATGAATGAAATTTGAGTTGTGTCACTGTTGCAGCAAATGAGCGATATTATCTGAAAAGAAGACGCCTTAAATTTGGTTGTGCTTTAATAAGTTTTATGTATCTTGAAAACTAGAAATTGTATTTTTTATTTTTTATCGATACCACAAACATCTTAGCAATAAGCGACATTTCAAATTTTAATGTACTTTATTTTACAGTCAACATTAGATGCATGTATGTACTACGTACAGTAAAAGATATTTCCATGAGCTATATTTTTATTATCAATCACATGCAATGATATATAATTGAAACTATTTCATAAATAAATACCACAAGTTGTTTACATAAATTACGTTTATGTGTAAGTGTGCCATTTAATAATTTAGACTGCAATACTTAGTAAATCAGACTTGTAAATACAAAAATCCCAGAAATGTCTAACCGACAAAGTTCTTAGAATTGTTTATAAATTCTGTAATCTGAATATTCATTTGTATATACAAATGTGTCTACACGTATGTGTAATTTAAAATTTCCATGAAATCGATTATTTGTTAAACTTGTAAAAATTATATTTCATTTCACAGCACAATTTTAATTAATCTTTAATATAAATAAACTTGATTAGTTAGCTCCTTCAAACTCTTTAACTGCAAGTTTAATCATGAGATATATTCCGGGAAATACAATCCCATATTTTCTTTTCCATGGTTACAAAGAAGGCTTAAATGGTAAATTCGCTTTTCATTTAACAATCAAATTACTTCCTAAAATAAATGTTCTAAATGGTGCGGCATCTTTTGGTTCTTTTCTGAACTAGTGGTTATTTCACCGATCACAGAACTAATGTTATCTGTCAAGTGACAGAAATTCAATATTATCGATCAACATTGGGAAATATTGAAAATTTATTTATTTACTCACTTTTACCAAAAAATCATCTTTTCCCGACAAAAGTAATTTTTACCTCGGCAGTTATGTGAACAAGCAAACTTGCTCTATTTCGGGCGCACCAAATGCACTCGTGACAATTGAGAAGCCAATACACCTAAAACGGTTTGGTGTGGAATATTGTCCAAGGACATCATAAGGCTATTTTTCTTCGAAAATGAGCTAGGAGAGACACTAATACCCAATGGGAACAGTTATCGTGACATGTTAACTGACTTTTTATTCCCTATACAATTGAACAGGAAGACTTGGCCAATATTTGTTTTCAACAGGACGGCGCCACTGCTAAAACAGCCAACGAAACAATCGACGTTTTGAATTGCCACACTCTACTTGACTTAAAACTTGTTATACTTTAGTCACTTAAATTAAATGTGAGAAACGGTGGGCCTTAGTTAAGGATGGAATACTTTATTGAATAAAGGGAATGTTGTTATATTATGATTTTGGGTTATTCTAATAATTGAATTACACACATTGATGAGTTAAATATTCCTGCATGTTTTTATGTACCATCTCACACCATATAGTCATTGGACATGTGTGCCAAATATGTTATCACACCATATAGTCATTACAAAGAAATAAGGAACAAAACAATAATGTTTTAAAAAAAAAAAAAACATTAATAAACATTCATGTTTTAACCCTTTGCACTCGATTTATTTTCGACGTTGTTGGGTGTCAACTTGTATTTTTTAATGAATTAAAATAGTTTACAATGGTAGAATTGAACGTATTATATTTATTTCATTTATTACTTGCAGGGTATGTTTCATTTAAATCATTTGATTTAAATCGTTGATTAAAATCAAAATATTCGGGTTTTTTTAGCTACAAACCGAGCGCACCCTATAAATCGGTATATTTTTAACTCCACTTTGTTTTGGATTTTTTCGTGAATTTGTTTGATATGTGAGTTTTGTTTTGAAAAAACTCAATTTTTTATAGCCGGCTAAACTTGATTCAATCATAAAAAATTTTATTAATATTTTATTAAAACTTAAACAATACTTTAGGAAATATATTAAATTCAGTTGTAAAGGAAATTTACGTTTCAAAATACTGAACGGCCAAATTTATATACCAAGCCAAAAATAAACGCGTTCACTCGTATAATAAAAAAAAAATTGGGATATTTTACTGAAGCGAATTTAGCCGGGGTAAAATATGTCAAAAGTATACCGATTTTTTATGTCAGAAAACCATCAGTAAACTCACGGATAGTGGTAAAAAATATAAAAATTCTCAAAAATAAACGAACGCACTCTAAAACTTAACGAAAAAACTTAATTTCGCAAATATGGTAACCCTAAAAAACTAAAAACTTCGATAACAATAAAAACGTAATTCCATATTATTTGGTGAATCACATAGTTAGTAAAATACTACGTGTACAATTATCTTATTTTTTATTTTTCACGTTTTAAAAAGCTAAAGAAAGTTGAAGGAAAATAAAAATAAAGTGTTAAAATTTGGTTTAAATGAAGGTATGGTTTATTAATGTGTATACATCACATAACTAATCAAACAATATATAACATTTATTTTTATGTTTTTTTGCAATAGCCCCTCTGAACAAATGTCGCATGCTGGTCGGAAAAAGACCGTGGTCTGGTTATATAATGAAGAATTGCCGAAAGTTCCAAATCAAACGGGAGTACGTGTTAAGTGTAAAAAATGTCGACATGAATTACAAGGTTTGCTTGCTCGTATGATTAAGCACAACCAAATTTGTTTATCAACATCTAATGATGATGTTAAAATTGTCGATGACTTCATAGAAACGTGAGATGATTTAACTTCTTTTTCACGTACAACTACTTCTACGGCAACGTATGAATTGTACCGTAAATCATTACAGAAACAGCATACAGCTTCCACTTCAATTGATAAATACGTGAAATACGTGGTAAAAACTAACTAGATTAAAAACTAGCTAGCTAGATTTTTTTATGCGGAAAATGTTGCTTTCAGAAAAGTTAATAATAAGGAATTTATTAAATGTTGCAACATGGCCCGATCTGGATATAAGCCCTCCTTCTGAGAGACATTTATCTGGAAAATTATTAGATTTAGTGTATGAAGAAGAGCAAATGAATTCTATCGAATGTTTAAAAGATCAAATAGTTTGTCTTACTCTTGACGGATGGTCGAATGTTAAAAACCAATCCATATTGTGTGCGAGTGTAATAAAAGAGGACGGAGAAGTAATTTTAGTTGAAACAATAGACAGTTCTAGGCAGAAACATGATATTCAATATTTACGCAATTTAACTGATCAAATTATTAAAAATACTTAAGCAAAATATTTATGTAAGGTATTGTAAAGTATTGTAACCGACAATGCCCCTAATATGGCTGGTATGAGAAGTAATATTGGAGACATAAATGAAAAGTTAATCGCTTATGGGTGTTCGGCCCATACATTAAATTTACTCGCACGTGATTTGGAGAAAAGAAGTGAAGAAATAACGCAGCATGTAGTGCAGATTGTTAAATATTTCCGGAACCATCGTCAACCGAAAGCTTGGTTTACAGCTGCTAATGGAAGTGCATTGATCGTTCGCAAGAAGTTCGCTGGAACTCATATTGTGACACTCTCGAATCATATTTAAAGAACTGGCCAATATTGGTAAATGTCTGTGACGAGCAAAGACAATATATAAATAATGATGTTTCGTCAAAAGTGCTGAATATGGGTATAAAAAGAAGTTGTGAGGATTTAGTTAAAATTTTAAAGTTGATTTGAATTGCTCTGGACAAAATGCAAAAAAAATACTTATATGCAACCATCCCATTTTGCAGCTTTTGCATTTACACCGTTAATGCAATCTCGAAATTTTAAATTAACAGAAGCTGAAAAATCAATGGCTATGGAATATATGGAAGATAATTTTTCGCTGAGTTTCATGACAGTGTACCTAAAGTTTCAAGCAAACATTCCTCCATTTGCGGGACCAGTTATGCAAGAAGAAGTCATAACAAATATGACATCCTTTAAATGGTGGAAATCGATGTTTGCTTTGCACAAATGATTGACAGCGACGTTAGACGAATATAAAATCCAACAATTAACAACAGCTATGGCTTCATCAGCTGGCGTCGAACGTGTTTTTTCGACCTTTGGGCTAGTTCATTCAAAAATAAGAAATAGTCTAGGGATAGATAAAGCGGCAAAATTAACATTTTTGGCAAAGCAGCTGAATAAATAAAAGGTTTTTCTTTTTATTGTTTCATGTGATTACGAAATACTTGATTTTAAGTTTTAAATTACTTATAATTTATTTTTTAATCAATATTACTGAAGCACCACAACCAATAAAAGTTACTAAATATGATAATTCCTTGATATTCAAATTATTTGATTTAATCTATATATAAATGAATTTGTTTCTGTATATTATATCTGTGGACACAAGGCATAACCGCCTAAGTTGATTTAAGACAGAATTGAGTTATTCTCACCATGAGATTCGCCATAATCGGCTACGTATGTACATAAAATTTTAGATTTTTCCGACAGTTACAACGATAATTACACCATAATGAAAAAATAACTCTAGTTTGATAAATAACTAACCGCCTAAGTCTGAAAAATAGACCTAAACGCCGACTTTTTTTTTGATATAAATATTTTTAAATATAACTCTGGTGACCATATGACCTATCTTATAATTTATAAGGTCACTCTAAACTACATTTTAAATTTCCTATAAAAATATTTTAAATTTTTCAGAAAAAGCATTTAAACTTTAAATTTCTCTACTGAAAAAACACAAAAATTGATTAGGCGGTTACGCCTTGTGTCCACATTATCTTCCATTTACTATTTTAAGGAAATAATGAAATAAACTGATTGATATAAAAAATTATTTAATTGTTTTCAAGAATTTATTACAATTTAAGATCAACATTAAAAATTTTTGTTCAAGAAAATCTGATTTAAATCAAAAAAATCTGATTTTAATCAAAAAAAATCGATTCTTTGATTTAAAAAAAAAAATCAACAAAATTGCATGCCCAGATTACTTGTATAAAATGTTTTAATTTTTGTAATTTTTTACAGTGTGGTATTTTCTAAAACAATATCCAACGTGCAGAAAAGGATGTTTTCGCATGTTTCGCAAAAGTAAACAGTTGTCTTTCTTCCATACTATCGTTTAAAAGTTAAAAAAATAATTTTTTTTCATTTTATTTAATCGAAATTTGCATACTCAATTATGTATACGAGGTAGGCAAAGGAGCAAACAACAAAAACAAACTGCCTACAATTTGTTACAGTTTTTAGCGTTACCTAATGTTAACTGATATGCGAGTTTAGAGTAAATTATAGTATTGTCACTTCCAGCATGACATACGAGTGCAAAAGGTTAAATTAAATCGATCTAAGTATCGGAATATTATTGTTTATAACTATGAATTGAATTATCACCAAACAACTAATGTATATTCATCTAATATTGGGGGTACAAATAATTTGAGGAATTTACAAAAAATGGCATAACTAGTATTAAATCGCATCGGGCCATCTTGTAACTATATTCATGTTAAAGCGTAATCATTTCCCTCTAAAAATTAAAGTACATATGTGTCATTCCGCTATGTAAACAACATATTTTTTTTGTGTGGATAGATGCTGTGTTTTTTTATTCGCTCTCCGGGGCGATAATCTATCCGAAAATCCGCTACTACTCTGGCAATACGGGTACTGTGCCATTCAAATTAAAAGTAAATTCATCCATACAACAAACTTTTAACGACCTAAAATATACCAATTGACATTTATTGTAACATGACGTTAGAAACAAGAATTCCAGCGTTTTCAATTTTTATTATCAGATTAAGGGCCGTATTTATAGTCGTTACTACAACTATAAGTCATGTTATAGTAACCAATTTCGTATAAAAAAATCTCACTACAAAATTTTCTAAACATTGAAACTTGGTTTTTATTAGGAATTGCAATTATTCGTGATTTTCATTGGTTTACCTCAAAAACCGATTAACCACGATTATTCGCAAACATAAATTCCTTGATTAGAGCTTCAGTAAAAAAAACAAAAAATTAACAAAAAAATTTAATTTTAATTCATTTATTCAAATAAAATTATATATTTTCAAATTTCGAATCATTTTATTAATTTTTAGATCTTTTTTGTTGATTTTTGATGCAAAAACTAGTAGTTTAGAAATACTAATGCATCTATATTACTAAAATTTAATCTTGAACGAATTTTCGTTACAAAAGACCCAGCAACTGAAAACACTCCTTCATTTGCAGTTGAAGTTAGTTGGCTGTATCGTGAGTAGTACATTTGTTCTAAAATATCTCCCCGCTTTTGTGTAAGGTCTAACGTTTTAAATTCATTTTTAAGTTTGTTAAAAATTTTGTTCTCCATCTGTGGAACCTGCCGAATAGATTTAATGGGTTCCTGCAACTCTTGCTCTAAATTTTCAGCTAAAATGAGGTTAGTTTCAACACTTCTCAAATTATTACTATTGTTTTGCTTCTCCGACTGTGAAGCTACGTGATCCGGATTCGGATCATATAATCTAGTATAAATCTCTTTTGCATGTAAAATCGCTGCAGTTTTGCTGGAACATTTAAAATCGTTATTTGTTTTAGGCATAATTCCCGTATCTAGATATAATAAAAAGGTTATTAAAGTTTTATTTCGTCACTCATTCATCCGTTTTCTTAAATTTGTTGCCAATTTAAGATACTGTTAAAGTTAGCCGAAAGTTTCCAGCCGAAAGATAATGCAGATAGTGTCTTGAATACAGCAAAAATCAGTCATGAACTTAATAATTTACGAATTTAGCATCGGGTTATATCATTCGGGTGAAGGAGAAATTATTTCAGTTTATAGGAATTTAAAAATCGATAGGAGCGAGAGTATAAAGAGAGTTTAACTTTCTGTTGAATCAGTCGGGACACTATCTGCATTATCTTTCGGCTGGCAAATTTCGGCTAACTTTAACAAGGTAATTTAAGACTTATTTCACCGTTGATTTGTTGAATTTATGAAATAAAAATTTAAACGCATCTTCTGCCGTTATTAATGTGGCAGTTTCCGAACTTAATTCTTTAACAGCAAACTTTGCTGGTTTTAAAATTTTAACTAATTCTTGTATTAGCCCTAGGGCTTCATCCGAGATAAACGTGATGCCTAAATCGTTTAAAGAGCTTTTTATACAATTCTGTAAATTAAACCGCTAAAAAACCGCTTTAGCATTGGAATTAGATAATTCCATCGCGTTCCACATATTGTTGAAGAATTGTATTTTGTACGTGATTTTCTAAATCGTTTAATTATTTTTATATTTGCTTTAAGTACCGATCGAATACAATGGTACCTCGCTTAACGAGTACCTCGCATAACGAGTAATTCACATAACGAGCAAAACAAATTGTAAAAAAATGACTCGCTTAACGAGCGACCTTTCGCATAACGAGGAGATGTCCCGGTTTTAAAAAAAAAGTTAACGTAAACATAAAAATTTGCACATATGTATATGTACGATAGATACATAAACATAAAATTACTTAGTATATACGATTTTTTGAGTATTTTTTCGGCATGGAACACATTATCGTATTTTACATTAATTTATATGGGAAACGTTGTTTCGCTTAACAAGTTCTGGAGTTCTGCAACGAATTATGCTCGTTAAGCGAGGTACCACTGTATTTGAATTTAAAATAGGAACGTCGAAAGGAACGTCATTTTGAAACTTGAGATTGTTGTCTACTCTTTGTCCAACAATTTCAGGATCAGACGTGGAATCATCATCAGAGAATTCGTCATCGCAATCCACATCATCAAAGTCTTCATCAATATCTTCAAGATTTTAGATAATCTTTATAAAAAGATCCACTACAGCGAGGTGAATAGCATGGTTGTAGCACATTCGGAGAAACATCTCCGATCACTTTCGGTGTGACTCAACAAGCGATTAAAAAGGCATGAAGACAATGGGTATGGTGCAAAAACAAGGAAATTGGGTTCCGTCTGAATTCAAGGAAAGACATCGAACGCCGTTTTTTCACGTGCGAATAACTGCTCTAAACACAAAATCGGAAGGGATTTTTACATCGGATTGTGACAGGGGACGAAAAGTGGATCCACTACGACAATCGTGGGATAAGCCCGGTCATGCATCAACTTCAACCGTCAAACCGAATTGTTCATGGCAAGAAGCAAATGTTGTGCATCTGGTGGGATCAGTTCAGAGTGATCTACTATGAGCTACTCCAGCCTAACGAAACCATCCCTGGAGAACGTTATCAACAACAATTGATACAATTAAGCCGAGCATTGAAGTTCAAACGCCCACAAAATGCTAAAAGCCACGACAAAGTGATCTTCCCGCAATTACTGTGAATGCAGCTCGATATCGAGAGATGATTAGAAACGTTTTATGCATTCAATTGGAAGATATTGATGTGCAGAATATGGGTTTCAACAGGACGGTGCAACTTGCCACCCAGCAACGAAATCAATCGATCTATTGAAAGAGAAGTTTAATAATCAAATATTTTTCGAAAAACAGGCGTCAATTGGCCACCAATAACATGTGATTTAACGCCATTGAACTTCTTCTTATGGGGTTTCTTTTCTTTCAGAGTAAATTTTATGCGGATAATCTTCAAAAGGCCTATTATGAAATTTTCTCGATTTCGTAAAATTTCATACGCCGCGAAAATTCGTATTATTTGAAATTTTTTTGCTTTCGTAAAATTCGAAAATCGTAAAATCCGCCCTATCATTACCCAAAAAAAAACGAAATCGAATTTTACGAAAATCAAATGTCAAAATCCGACTGCTAGGTGACGAATATCGTATTGTATACGTATTATTTTTTTATTAAAATAAAATACATACCACCAATTACTTTTTAAAACGTGAGTTACTCAATTATTTTATAAAATTTGACTAGTTGAATGAATTTATAACAATTTATTTGTGTTTTTGTAGGTCTTTGTAGGACCAATGGTCGCCAATTTGACATTTTAATTTCTTTTATGGAAAAAAATGTTGGCATAGCCATACATTTTTTAAATGCGCCCCATTATAAAGAGACTCAACCTTCGAGGAGTGAAATTGCAAACCAATTAAATTCGGTCGGTTCACCTGAAAAACCTGTTGATGTTGGAATTTTATCTAAAACAACACAAAATAGCGAACTTCATGGTCTTAAATTTTACGACCAAAAAAAACTTTTCACAATAGGAATATTGGCGGCGGATCGAATTTTGCGATTTCGTATTTTACGTAATCGAAAAAATTTCATAACAGGGCCGACTGTTCAATACCTCAAGGCGACAAAATCGAACAAATATCACTAATTGAACCATTATTATGCGAAAAAATTATTCAAAAGTTTGGTAAAAGATGGACAGCCTGCCGTGCTAGCAGAGACGGTCACTATTGATCGGTATTCTTTTTCATTATTAACCGGAACCAATGTACTTTAATTTCCAATAAAAATAAATAAAGATTTCACACAATTTACGTCTTATATTCAAAATTTAAAAAGATACCGCAAATTTGAACACCCTTTATAAGAAATAAATAAGACAACTCTCGTAACTAATGCCATAATTTGTTTCAAATACATTTAAGTACTTTTAGAAACATCACTTCGACATATTAAAATATTTAACACCCGCAGACTATAAACATCTACTTCAGTACATTGCTTGAACAGCTCAATTTGTAATCGATTGTAATTATTTTTAACGGCCGGCTGTATTATAAACTAATATTTCTCAAGCTATGCAGATAACCAAAATTCTAATCACACACATACAAAATTTAATTTAAAAATGTCGATCATTATTTGTAAAATATTTAAACCATAAAATATTATGATTCAATTTTTAATGAACAATAAAAAATTTTATGAAGACATCTGTAAAATAACCCAAAGAATAATAATTAAAAATTTACAAAGTTAAACCAAATAAATAAAATAAGAGTTCTTATCTCCCGAATGAATTGTCATAATATTTAACTTTATTTAAAACAATTTACTTTTTACTGCAACAATTATACATATGACGATGATTGTTTGTACAAATAAAATGTCTGTTTTTAAATACACTAGTAAAATTCTACCTATATAATATACGGAATTGAACCACCATGAAAATCTAATTTAAGTAAACCAATGCGTGTCCAAAAAAAATATTTATTTCCGTAACGTAAAAATTTAAAAGAATTTATTTCAGAGCAACATACCTCAATGCTATTTGATTGACACTGGCAGAAAACCATAACGATAAAGATAAATTTTATATTTTATAACTGAGTTCAAGTTGGTTCAAACCCCTGACCACTAACACAATTAAACGTTTTATATATTTTTTTTTTTTTGTATTTTAATTTTCTTTCGCGGAAACTGTGCCAACTTAAGTAAAAATGAAAGTATGTATATGTAAATAATGTAAAATTTTATGGTTTTACGAAATATTAGTTATTTTTATATGTGTATGTTTTGGAGTTGTATACCTAGACGATTTATATTATGAATGCGGTGTGCAAAGAGCCGACAATATATAAAATATTTTACGTAAGTAATTGGAAGAACTAATGACGTAATTCTATGAAGATGCGGGTACGTTATAATAGGAAAAAAATCGCGGAATGTAGTACAACGGATACTAACTATATTATGTTGGGTATTGAGGTGTGTAAATATTGTTTATTTTTGGAAAATGTAACATGTTATTTTGGTGCATGCTCATAGTGTCAAAACATTAACTTAAAATTTAAATAAGAAACGAATATGTTTTACTATCGTTTTTTTTTTCAACATACTTATTACTTTAGAATACATAAGTATACCGTAGCTCTGATCTTGTTCTAAACTTTGGATGAGAACAAAGACATTTTATGCCAATTAGTTAGATATAGCTCCAAAAATTTCGTAAAACTAGAATACATATTAAAAAGCGTTAAAACCAAAAAATCACACAATAAGGTAAAACTAATAAATCTTTAAAAGCGCAAAATGACAAAAGTAGACATTGAACACATATCACACGAGGCAAAATCTACATTCTAATTTTATTTGACATTGCCTGCAAGGCCAATCACAATGGACCGAAGATTCCTAAGATCTAACAAAAACTTTAGTGCAGAAAACTGTTTATGTTTTAGAAGCTTTAAGCACACGCTGTATACAATATCTGATTCATGGCAATTGTTATATTTTATAAATACACATATTATCATAAGCACGAAACTGTGTTATATAGAACATAATACTTGTACATTAAAAATAAGAATTGTTTATGTATTTACGTAAATATAAATACTTACATTAATTTGTAATAAATAAATAATTAGAAGCGAAGAAACGATTTACAGAATTTGCAGAAGAATAAATTAGGTTTTCTTACCAATCTCAAACCCTTAAAAGATCATATGACATACATTTTGTATGGGTACTTGCTGGGTAATTATAGACTCAAGAGAGAGCCATAATTTCTGAGTGCAAACTTAAACAAAACCAAAGTTTAATTTGTGTAAACATTGTTATGTAAAAGTAATATTTTTATGCTTGATTTGACCTGGTGGTTTTTCCCTGAATGCCGTTTTCAATTATCGTATTAGGCCTGCTTAATAAACCACTATTATTATGGTCTTATATGAGAAAAGTAAGCAATTATCAAACATCTATCAGCATCTCAAGAAATTGTTGCATCTTACCCGCAGATAATTGTACCTTAAACTTTTCAGTGGTGATAAACCCACGTTTCACCTATCGGTGGTGACTATCTGTTTTATAAATTTAACCGGGTTGCCTTGCAGTGAATTTCTATCTTGTTTGACTAGACTTCATTATCATTTTATAAGAAGGGCTAGATTCTCCATAAACATTGTTCATTAGTCTTTCGATAGCCTTAGAAGTGTTATTTTCCTTTATAAGGAATTTAATCGCACGATGTTCAATATTTTTTATTTCTTTAAATTTTCCAATTACGTGTTCATTAAATCACTTACAGGAACTTCATGATTTTGAGATTAATCGACAATTATTTGCATGATTTTTTTTTTGCTGATAGATATTTGTTCTAGAAATAAATAAAAAATATCTAATACTGTTATTTTATATAGATTTGCCGAACTTATTGAACCTCCTCAAGTTGCAAAATATATAATTTTTCAATTTCTTTAAATAATCTTTTATAGGTGGTTTTCATTAACTTTTTAACATTACAGTATAAACATCCCTAACGATTATTACAATATGATTCTAAAAAGTTAAAATTACACAATAAAAATAAATTCAATCACATGTCAATTGCATAAGATCACAAAATTTACGTGTATCTGTTTTACATAAAGTTACGAAAATCTCATTAAAAACACAACGAAGATTAAAGTGGGATACAGTCAGAAATAAAAACTTAATAAAAAAATAAGAATGCGATAAATGGAATTTCAGTGTTATTGCCCAGCGAAACATATTTTTTATGTTTAGAAACTGAACGAAACCTACGTTAAATTTTAGCTGAAGCCTTAAGCTATAACCAGCGAGTCTGTAAGAGTCAGTAACGAAACCTTACAGAATTTAACGAGAACGTTTTGTTACAGAATATTTGACAGTTTGATCAGCGAATCTGTAACACGATTATTATTGTCAATTAAATTTTGAAATGTCAATCCGCAATATTACAAATTAACCACACCTCGATTTTTGTCAAAAATGAATCTATTTGAGAAAATTGAACAGCTTCTTACCCTATTTAAAAGATGAAGGGGCAAAAATGGTACGATTAACAAATCGCACAAGAGACAGATTCGGATATTACAAGGTATTTACATATGACTAAATACAATAAATCTAACTACGAGTATTTAAAGGTATACTTATGTACATAATTTATTTATTTTAAATATTTGTACACATAAATTATAAAAATGTAAACATACCAACAATACCGCCATTTCAAATATACAATTTTGACGTTTCCTTCAGTTTGGGCGATAATTTTCGCCCTTGTTACAGATTGCTAAATGACAATTCAAATTTAACGAAACTGAACGAAAAGTACTTTGAGATTCGCTGGTCAGTAATGTCAATAAACATACATTTTTCAGATGTCGCTTTGTTACTTAAATTTCTTACAGACACGCTGGTTATAGCTTTAACCAGTTAGGAATAAAAGCTTAATAAAAAAAAATAAGAATTTTTAACGAAATCAATTGTTTTTACTTTTATTTGACATTCCAGCCATTCAAAAATTAAGTGACAGATGTTCGTTTACAAACAGCTGTTTTTATTGTGAAATGTCTTTTGGAGAAATTTCATATTTGTTCATGTTGTTATATATTTATATATATATATATATATATATATATATATATATATATATATATATATATATATATATGTATGTTTCATATTTGAAAATGTACACATACACGAGATGCTTTTAAATCACAATGAAAAAAGGAAATAAACTAAACAAAATTAAAGTATTATAGTAGTAAAATGATTAACTAATTATATATTTTTAACAAAATTCACTAAAACACTATTTTTACTTTATCACAAATTACTAAAATTTATCACAGAATCTGAAAAAAATATTAAAATAATTTACGTTAATAAATAAAGTAGAAAACAAAAAATGTACGCAAAATAAATTTGGCTTCCTACCGCATTAAAAAATTATCTTCTTCTGCTGTATATAAAACACAACAACAAATCGTATTTTATAAGTTTTTCTTATTTTCGAGCGAGAAATAGTGCACACTATTTTTTTGTTTAGTGACAGCTAAAAGTTTGACTGGGTAATAACATTGAAATGCCATTTATCGCATTCTTATTTTTTTATTAACTCTTTGAGAACTGGTGTCAACAGATGTTGACATGTTTATATAGTTATCTTCCGCTTTACTATTTCCGTGTATTTGGTGTGTTAGATAATATTATATCTGTTCTATTACTATTTGGAATTCAAAATTTATTCTGTGTTTGAGTGTAGTACTAAATTTGACGGAGCAATTGTGTTTTTGTGTCAAACGTTCCCGCCAAAATATTACTTTCAAGGAAGGTAAGCAAAAAATTCATTTTTATATAGTATAATATTATTGTCGTTTTAAATATGCACTACAGAAAAAATTATAATGTTTTTATTCGTTTTCAAGCTTTTACGATAGTTAAAATACACGTCAACGTATGTTGACAAATCGCCTCAAAGGTAATTGAAACATTTTTCTTTAAGTCAACATATATGGACAAGTTGACTGAAGAGTTGTATTTGTATTTATTCTACTTGAAGTTTGTCAACACAACATGAAATTAAAAGATTTCAAATTGAAATTAGGATGGTGGCTCTCCAAAATATTGAAACTCTTCCAACAAAGCTTCCAACAAAAGAAAAATAATGAACCACCTGTTACAACAGTAACACCTAGACGATTTACGAAAAATGGTCCAGAAAACGATGTCCGGTTTGATGGAGTGGACCATTTGACTTTATTTTAAGAAAGCCACTCGGCTAGCAGATGCAAAAACATTGATTGCAAGGGTTCATCACGAGTGATTTGTGCGAAGTGCAAAAGTTTGATTTGTACGAAGTGCGTTTAAAAAAATCTACGAATAAAAGAAAATACGAAGAGACAGTTACAACATCATCACCAAGGACCACTGTACGATCGGCGGAAGTTCGACCGGAAATAGATATCCGCTACAATGGGGTTGATCACCTTCCATTGTTTCAACAAAGCCACTCTACGAGATGTATACAAATCGAATTGTAAAGAATCATCTAGCTAAGTGCAAAGCTCATTTGTGCATTATTTCTAAGAATGATTTTCATTATAAATAAATTTGTATGAGAGATTTTATTTAGTTATAGTCCATATGAAATAATTATTGTTTTTTAATTTTATAAATCTTAAAACGTTGACTGAATAACATACTGAGATGAAATTACCAGAATAAGTATTAAATCTATCAAATATTGAAATGAACTAACTAAACTATTAGCTAGCTATGGTTACTTATAAATTACTATAAAACACTTATATATAGGTAAATTGATAAATTATATTTAAACAAATCGAAAAATATATGGAGTAAATACATTCAAACTTGTTTGATTATTACAACCGATGAGTCGGATTGTCAACATATGTTTATTTTATTTATTTATAACAATTTGGTCAACGGAATTGAATTGAATTCAGCGTCCTTTAGTTAGTTAAGTACCGTCATAATTTATTTAATTCTTGTAAAAGTTTGGGTCCGGTTTTCAAAGGGTTAAGTTAAGTTTTTATTCCAGACTGGTTCAAATTTAAGACAAAAATAGCGTGCGCTATTTCTCGCTCGAAAATAAGAAAAACTTAAAAATACGATTTGTTGTTGTTTTTTATATACAGCAGAAGAAGATTAATTTTTGATGCGGTAGGAAGCCATATTTATTTTGCGTGCATTTTTTTGTTTACTACTTCATTTATTAAATTAAATTATTTTAATATTTTTTCAGATTCTGTGACACGTTTTAATAATTTGTGATAAAGTGTTTTAGTGAATTTTGTTAAAAATTAATTAGGTAATGGTTTTACTACTATAATACTTTAATTTTGTTTAATTCATTTCCTTTTTCCATTGTGATGTAAAAGCATTTCGTGTACGTGTACATTTTCAAATATGAAACGTATACTATATATAAAAATAGATAACAATATGAACAGATATGAAATTTCTCTAAGAGACATTTCACAATAAAAACAGCTATTTGTAAACGAACAACTTTCTATTCCAGTCAAATAAAAAGAAAAACAATTCATTTCGTTAAAATTCTTATGTTTTTATTAAGTTTTTATTCCTGGCTGGTTGAAGCTTAATCACTTCAATCATAGAAATTTTAAAGTTATGTTTCAGTTTATTTTTGAAACAAGCTAGTGGGAACCAGTCAGGCATAAAAACTTATAACAAAATAAGAATGCGATAAATGGCATGTCAGTGTTCATACCCAGCCATATTTAATTTTTACTTAAGAAACCCAACGAAACCTGCGTTAAATTTTAGCTGTCACCTAAGATAAAAATAGCGCGCGCTATTTCTCCCTCGAAAATAAAAAAACCTTATAATACGATTTGTTGTTGTTTTTATGTACAGCAGAAAAATATATATTTTTGATGCGGTAGGAAGCCATTTTTATTTTTCTTAATTTTTTTTTGTTTACTACTTTATTTATTAATTAAAATTATTTTAATATATTTTCAGATTCTGTAATGTTTTAATAATTTATGATAAGGCAAAAATAGTGTTGTAGTGTATTTTGTAAAAAATTAATTTTGGTATGGTATAGTATAGTAATCGTGGTGTAAACGCTATTTTTATACTATGATACTTTAATTTTGATTAGTTTTATTTACTTTTTCCAGTGTCATGTAAAATCATTTCGTGTATTTTCATTTGTAATATCAATATATATCCATATATCATTTATCAATAAAAACTGAATGTTTTATTATATTTGGATTTGTTTAAAAATATTGTCAAATTACTGAAAATAAATATGAAAGAAATTCCTCTAAAAGACATTTCACAATAAAAAACATCTGTTTGTAAACAAACAGCTGTCACTTAAGAGTTATTATTTTTGAATGGCTGAATGTCAAAAAAAAGAAAAACAATTATTTCGTTAAAATTCGTATTTTTTTTTTTAAGTTTTTATTATTGACAGGTTGAGGCTTTTAGTCATTTCGAAAACAAAAATATCACAGAAATCGTTAAAGTTCGCATCCATAAAATTAACTGATTCCGATTCATGTACTGAGTAATTGGAACGATGAAAATCCGATATCAATAAAGACCTTGTTCTAAGTTGTCTTATGGGAGCATAAATATTCAAACGCGAAAGTATAAATGGACAACCAATCCTTGCGTCCAAAACATCAACCACAAATAAAGCCGCTGCAAAACAACGTCTGATTGACAAGGACTCTAAATAAGTTAGTCGTCTGTCTGTCCATGTTAAACAGATTAAATTTTAAAAAGATTTGCCGAGTAAATTTTCTCTGAATTTTTTATATTCCTTCAATATGTACATTATAATAAGGAGTCCACATGACTATAGCATATTATAAATTTGGCCGAACCATTGATGTATATAAAATTGGAAGAGTATTCTTTTTTTAAACTTTAAAGAGACGCTGTATAAAACACAAAAATGATGACAATTTTGCTAATGTTTCGTTAACAATATTAACAAAAATGTATCAGAATTTTTTTCCTTGAAAAGGACATAACAGCACAATTTTTAATATACCCAGGTCAGATTGTAATTTAATGGCGTCCCGGGGTGTCAACAATGCGACAGAGAAGTTTGAGCTCATCTGCATACATAACGCAATACATCCAACAAATCATTTACAAATATTGTTAATAATAGTGGACCAAGGTGTGAGCCCTGCGGAACAACGAAAAAGGCGTTTATTTGATCTGATTTGACACGATCTAACATAACAAATTGAAGACGATCAGATAGATATGACCCCACCCAATTAACGATATTTGATAATTTGGTGATAAACAGAGTCAAACGCTTTTATGAAATCAACTAAGCCGACATCGAGTCGACTAAGTATGCGATTTAATTGTATTAACAATTAATTTCACGTTGATACACAATAAGATTGGTTGTTGTAAATCTATCTTTGAAAAACCGTGCTTAAATGTTGAAATGCTATTCTTTATGTTAAAAAAAATGTATATCTTGTTCATATGGACTCAAAGAGCTTAGGGATTCATGATAAAGTAGAGATACCTCCGTAATTGGCAACATTAGTTAGAACGATCACCTGGCTTATAGATTGGAGTAATTCAAGGTAGTTTTCATCTCTGTGGAAAACTGAAGTATTTAAGCATTTTTCAAATAATAATTTCAAGGGATAGCAAAGTTTATATTTTAACAATTTCAAAATATACGAAGAAATTCGTACCATCACCATTTTTGAAGGGGTTCAATAAATTTCAACCATTTGACATAAGCTGTCGTTTCGTGTGCATCTATTTTAAGAAATGGATGTCGATAAGCAACATTTACGTCATTGTATTCTATTGTTTTCAAAAAAAACAAAAAAATGCTGCTCAAGCTATGGAATTGATTAATTCGACTGAAAGTGAACATTCTGCGTGCGAGTCATTCAAGGTTGGAATATAAAACTTAATAATTCACTTGGGTATTACTATGAACAGCTTTATCTAATTATCAATGATTGTTTAATGCACTTGTAATACTTAACAGCAGTAGACAAATATTTATTATAGCTTTTGGCGTAAAATTACTTCAATATAGCTAAGTAAGGAGTTGCTAAGTAATTACATACTCGTATATCTGGACTGCAGAATTATTAATACATAATAAATCAAAAATCTTCCAACTTTAAAAAATAATTGCTTTGCTTCTGCCAAGAAAAAGCGAACAACATACATACCAACATCATATGCAGATACCGTCAAAATTTATTTACTATTTAAGAAAAAATCATGGTCAAAGTCATTAGTATTATTTAATTTTTATTGGATTGCAATTCATTTTCCTCTTCTTGAATTTACAAAGTAACCAAACCGAACCTCTACCGTGAATAGAAATAAAAAATAATATCCGCTTAAACGTATTCTATTATGTTCTAAGTTACACTAAGATTTATAAAATGAATAAGACTACATTTAAATAATACAACATACTTACATACAAACTAATTCGCGTCAGATTACTTAGAATTGTATGAATAAACGATCGCTAAGCTAAGCATCATCAAAATTCGAGTTGATTAATTTTGCGGCATAAATATTTGCATGGTCGAATGTTTTAAATAATGTACTGTGTGTGTATTGTTGTATGGTAGTGTGAATTCTACAACAAAATGTGTAGTTTAATTCAATTATTCGTTTAAAATTATATTTAGATATTTGATTTCAATATTTAAATAAGTAACTGGGAAAACTTTAGTATAAACTCGAAATTTGAAACATTAATACTCACCAGGGATGTTTAACAGCAACCTTCATTACCATAACACTGTGAACGACTGCAGTAGATAACAGCAGTATCATTGAATCTAGCTAAGACACGTGGCAACTAACTGAGACAATTGGCACCATTCTTTGCTTGATCAAAGCGAAGATGAATTCACTTCAATAACTTCGACCGTGGATCAAGTAATAAGCATTTAAAAAAATGCTTTTTAAAATATTATATTCATATGAAAGCTTAAGAAATTTTATATTCATATGAAATTGCACTTCAAAGTGTTAGAAATTTGTTTGTTGTTAGATGTTAGAAATTTCAAAGTTTTCAACAAAAATTGTTCGTTACAACATTAAAATTGAAGCCCTATTATTTGTATGCGTTAAGGAAAGGTATAATTGGTTGATAGTATAATTTTAGAAATAAGATATTAATTAGATAAGTTAGAAATAAGAAAAAGATAGTCATCGGTAATGAAACATGGATGCATAACTATTGTCCAGAATCGAAAATAGCTTCATCACTATGGTCCAGAAGAATCCCTGCAATGGAAAGCACAGGGAAAAAGGGTAAGGTTGAATCTTACCTGTTAAGACAGAGACATGAGTATCAGGTATAAACGGCGAGATCAAATCAAACAAAACATATTGTGTTTACGTGACAATGTACCAGTATTAAAGACGAATTTCTTTCGACTCGAATATTTATCCTTCTACATAAAAATAGGATTGGTAAAAATAGTTTAGATATATAGATAATAGATAGCGCTAGTAATTTTCAAAAAATTTAAATCGATTATAAAATCTTTGCAGTGTACAAGTAATGTTTCCTCTCAATTGGCTCTCTCAATTTTAAATGTCACTTTTGGCTGCATCAACCGTATTGCTGTTATTGGTAAAATCTAAACTAAATAAATTTGGAAATTTTGTGCTATACGAATGTATGTATGATAACAACATAACCTACAAATTATGCATTGAATTACTTTTTTTAGATAGCCGTCATAAAACGGGTATGGTATTATACGGCAGATATTCGCCAAAGGGGGCTACTTGGCATCAGAAATCTTAGTCCTTAACTGGGGGGTTGGCATTGGAAAACTTAAATCGCCTACGGGAGGAATAATATATCGACAACAGCAATTTAAATGATATTCCAGCTCTTCAGCAACGGACCTGTACTCGTATGTACCCATGTTCTTCAATCGCACTAAGGGACGAGACAATTATCGAAATGTTTTTGTATAAACCACTTTATTTGAATACCATTCACACAATGTGTCTTCGTATTTTATGGTATTAGGCCACAGTGGTTATCATTAATCGAGGACAGCGTAACGCACTGAGATCCAATCACCGAATTCTTGGAGCATTTATATGTAAACTATTTTGAGGAGGCTCCACGAAACCACGAATGCCAAACAGTAATCAATTTATCAAGAATCCATCAATGCGTTATCATAAGTATGTTGGATGATAAATTAAACATGAAATCGGAGGAAGCTAAATGCTGGATTGTAATTTTGTCCCTGGAATTCTTGGACTGACCCAACTTTTGGGGCTCCCATGTCAGACTAGTCGAACGCCACACTGTTGACTGCAATGGGTAATTATGCCGATGTACAATGAATTAAATCCATTCTGGTATAGCTTTTGAAGGAATTGATCCACGATGGACATGTGTGGTAGATTCTGATCACGTAATCCGTGGAAAAATGACAATATTTTTTAATCGATCTGGGCATATTCGATCAAAAATATTTGATACCCGTGCCACAGAATATAGTATCAGAATATACTGATACTGCCCGTGCTAAATTTTTACCCTCAATCGAATCATTTTCATTAATAATAATACTCAATGTTTGACAATTGTTCACGAACAATTTGAGATGTCGAAGAGAGAAAATTTATTTTTATACTTCTAAAAATAAAACGATTTTTTTTTCAAATTTAGAGCCATCTATTAGCGTACGTAGGGCCTATTTTAGGAGTATTGTCAAAAAAATGGTTTCTAACTGTCGTTTCTGTAGTATATTCTGTGGTACGGATTAAGCCGAATTTATTTGACTCTGTAGCAAAATTTTCTGCAGAAAAATTTGCTGCAGTTTGAAGTGAAGTTAGGAATTTATTTTTGTTAAGGTGGTTCACCAAATTTAACTAAGTACAGAGTAAATAATTTTTATTCCGAAAGGGCAATCAGTTTTACAAAATGAAATGTAGGGGAATTTTGTTTACAAAAATATAACCAATTTAGCTAATTTGATTGGTTGTTTTTGCTCTCACTCTCTCTCTCTCTCTCTTAGATTTTTATTCTCCAGCGAATTAATGTTCACAAAGTATAAAAAAGTAAGAATAGGAGAAATAAATAATTTTCATATTTTGATGGTTTGTAGAAATTAATTAACAGATGTAAAAGTGCACTTAGGTGCAAATTATATCGAAAAAAAAATTTTTTTAATAAATTTTACCGTTTTGGAAATTTCCTCTGAAAATCCGCATGTATTTCTTTTTTTTAATTTTCGCCTCAATCTAGTTGTTTTGAACCTAGGAACAAAACTTTTCTTGACTTCACACGGGCTTGAACATGAAAGATTGCTATCATCTACATAGCTGATAATTTGGCAGTTAAATATTTCAATATACATAAGTAAGTAAGTAAATAGCTTTTCCTGGAGATACTTTAGCATCGGGGATCCGAAACCGAGTCGGGGTTCGACTGCTATTCCGCACAGCTTTACTATAGTTATTCCATGAGGGTTAATATGTACTCCCAACATTAGTCAACACAAATATTCGAAATTCTAATAATGCACTCAAATAAGTTGACTAGTGAAAAGTTTTGAAGATCACCAAACATTTGTTGCTGATTTCTGTTTGCCACCACATACTCAGGTATGTAATCAGATACATTAAATAAGAAATATTTCTAATTATGCGAATGCGATATGCCCATTCGGTGTTCGCCAAATTACTAATAGTGGAAATGTTCGCTAATTAAGAATATTGGCTCTTCGGTGGATGCCAAATATGGTTCTGGTTTAAAATATAAAAAATACACTAACATAGCCATCAATAATTCTTTAATAATTAAGTATATGAATTTAAATTTTATGACACACAGATTTATGCATAAGCAAGCAATTTTCTGAGCACATCTTTTTAAAAAAGGAATCCTTCATTGTTGAATATCTCAACAAAATTTTGTATAACCAGCATTGAACACAACGTGTTAACCCAGCCCTGTTCGTTAATAACAACATATTTCTCATAATGTTTGGTATTTTTACAAAAAAAATTTAAATTAAAAATAAGTATGTAATTTGTATAATTAAAGAAGAACAATATACTTATTAGCATTGAATTGAAATTACAAACGAAATGTAAGATTTTACTTTGCATTTTGAAGGTCGATGAACAAAACTATAATACATACGTATATTACGAGCATGCTAAGAGTATACCTGTCTTAGTTCCCAGTCCCTTCACAGATCATGCAAATATAATTGAGAAGTTCATATTCAAGTGTATGCTACAATTTTGCAGTTTTCAACTTCCAGTGTTTTAGATTATTATTAGTTTGAGAAAAATATAATTTAAGAAAATCGCACAGGTTTCTTTTAATAAAAAAAAATAAAAGTTATTTTCTTAATATATATTTTTTCACATTTTATTTTTAATAATTTAAAAAGTCTATAAATATAACTTATTTTTTGTTGTAAGTAATACACGAGGGTTATTCAAGAAATTTTTAAGAATTTTAGCGTAAACACACAAAATAAATATAGTATGTATAAGAGAATTTGTAATTATTTTGGAATACTGTGATTATTAGTACTAATTTACAAGATATTCAATATTAAAATTACTTATAGAACAAATTTAAAAAACATTTGTGTTTTGTGTGTGTTTGGTCAGTTTAGAATTTGATCTTGGTTTTCAAATGATTAAATAGGAATCATCATATTCGTTAGTTTTCTTTTAATGTCCTTTGTTTTTTAAATTACGGGACGAAATAAGTCGTTTAGTAACTCAAATTCAAAATCGGATCAACAAGTTAGGACCCACCCTACAATATTGTTTCCCTAAAGCACATTTCTAGATAAAAATGTATTTATTTTAAAATCTGTTTTGGGATTTCATGTCACATAACTTACTTATAACGAATTCGAATTTCACCTCCTGAGGTCGGGGCTATTTTTTCAAATTTCAAAAGGTACCGCGATAGGGCTCATTTGCAAAAAAAAATGTCAACAATGTTGATTCTATCAGAACCAACTTTGAGCTAGTGTCATTGATTTTTTTCTGATGACGTCACTTTATGCCAACAAGTATTTTAGTATTTGTTTTTAAATATAACAACACAAATAACTAATCGATTTAATTCGTTGAAAATTGAACACATTAAAACAGAAGAGAAAAGTAAAATCCGTGTCTACAACTTCCCATTTTAGTTTGCAAAACTCAAACGAGACAAATTCAGACACATTGTTGTTAAACCTCAAGATTAACCCTATTTGTGCAACAATATGTTTTATTTATATTTTATTTTGCTGGCGCAATATATTAATATATTGGGAGTACAAAATAATTCCGTCCGTTTTTTAATTTTAACAATACATTTATTTTAAAATAAAATGAATGAACAGATTAAAACCCTTTGACTCACTGTGTACACATTTGTGTACATTATTTTCCATTCGCAATGATTTTGTATAAATAGAGCTGGGCGAACTGGGTTGTCGTCTAATATTTTAAGGTTGTTTTTTGGGTTTGCTGTCAAAATTTCCCGCTATTTTATAACAAACGAGAAAAAACACGAAACGCCTAAGTGTATCTCTCGAACCTGTACGTATCAAACATTTCAGGTAAGTTAGTTTTAGTAAAATAAGACAGATTTTTCTTTGTTCAGTAAGATATTTTTATATTTTTGGATAGAATAAACATTTAGTTATTTAACAATGTCGGAAAATATTTATTTTAATCATTTACCATGTTTCCATGAACCAGGTTGGAGTTAGGTTGAGTTGAAATTAGGTTTTTGTTAATTCCAAAATGGCGTGTTTCCATGGAATAGAGTTAGGTTGAGTTGAAATTTTGAAAACCGCTTGATAAAGTTAATTTAATTTATGCCTATTAATACTCTAGGTATATTAAAATACTCTAGGTATATGCCCTGAAAAATATTTTAAAATACTTTTTTGTTTTAAATATATTAATATATTTGTGGCTCAACATTTTTAATATAAATTCCCTTGACATTAAAAATGAAAATTTTTCATTGCCACCATTTTAAATTTCAACTCTACTCAATCCCATTAGTTTCGTCGAGTTCAAAACAATTTAACGAAAACTCAACTCTACTCTGTTTTCATGAACGCTAACTCCAACTCAAGCCGCTTTCAACTCTGCATGGAAACAAGATAATTAATAATGTATTTATAACGTATTAAAAAATTCATGTTATCGTTTGTGTACTTGTTAAGAATAGAGTGATGTATCCAAACGATGACAAGGTCAACAATTGTGTACTGGTTAATTTTAAGGAGTTAAATTTTATTACAGCTTCGCGATGAATATGCGCCAAAAAGTTGACATCTACGTTAGAAGAGGCTGCAGATATGATTATGGCTGATAACTCAGATTTAGAATCATCAGATCTCGAAGATGAAAATCAAATTGAAATAATTATGCCGTATACTAATAAAGAGAAGAAAGATAATTTAATCGATGTTATAATGAGGGAAAATGAATGCCAAAACGAAACTGTTGATGAAAGTATCGCAACCGAACATCAAGGAACAAGTCGCAACATCGAAGAACTTACATTTGCAGATGTTGATCTCGAATATGTAGATGAAATCGAAAAAATGAAATTTACATCTAACAAAGATATACAGTGGAGATATTTGAATTTTGAGCCACCGAAACGACATTTCCGATGCGAATACCAACTAAGTCAACATTTAGAAAATGAAGTTGGCAGCCCGCCCGTATGGAATATTTTTAAAATATATACCAACCGAAATGTTCGAACAAATAGCGACATTTACAAATATGTATATATGCTCTACAAGAAGGAAAAATCGCATTTAAGTCTACTAACATGGAAGAAATGATGAAATTTGTGGGTCTTCATATTCAGATGGGCGTTTTACAATTACCACAGCTAAGTCTGTATTGGAATCAAAAGTTAGACATTCAGTCTGTTTCTAAGGCAATGCCAATAAATCGGTTCTCGCAATTAAGATCAAATGTCTATTTAAACGATAATAACAGCATTCCAAAAGACTGCACTGACAAATTTATCAAAATGCGACCACTTATTGAATGTGTTCGAAAACGGTGCAATGAAACGCCAGTAGAGGAAATTGTCCACGTAGATGAGCAAATAATTCCTTTCAAAGGCCGCCTTAGTATTAAGCAATACACGAAAGAAAAGCCGTGGCCCTGGGGCATAAAAAATTTTGTTTTATGTGGTAAGAGCGGTTACCCTTACGATTATGTGTTGTATCAGGGAAAGATCAGCGAAATTTCATTTTTTGATCGTGCTGCTGTTGGTTTAGGCGCTACTATCGTGAAACATTTCGCAGTAAACAGGCATAAGGAGGGTCACCAGCTGTTTTTTGATAATTATTTCAGCTCGTACCAACTTTTTGAGTTTCTATCGGAAAAAACATAAATGCAGCAGGAACTATCCGGGTTAATCGGTTTAATTCTCCCAGGTTTTCATCCGACAAGGAAATGCAAAAGAAAGGTAGGGGAACCGCTGAACTAATTCGTAGTGGAGATGGGAAGCATCGAACTTTATTGGATTAGGTGATCAGAAGATTATAAGCCGGTGGGATAAAAAGCAAAAAAAAAATACATTAATATTTTACAGCCTGAAATAGTTGCCAAATATAATTTTGGTATTGGTGGTGTTGATCTTTTAGATCAATACCTAAGCTATTATAGAATCATGATAAAATTCAAAAAATGAACATTACGGGTTTTTGCCCATTTTATTGGCATGGCAGTGTGTGCTAGTTATATAGAATACAAGAACCATTTAACTCATATTAATGCTCAAGAAATTATGTGTTTAATGGATTTTAAACTAGAAGTAGCACAATGCTTACTGAAAATTGGTATTGCTAAGCGCGGAAACTATAGTGCCCGAGAGGCTTTTGAATTAGTGGAATTTCGTAATCGAGTGGAAAATCGACCGCCTAGCGACATTCGCCGCGACAAAATGGATCATTTTCCTATTCATGAGGACAGTAGTTTTGCATCACGATGTAAATACGAGGGTTGCACAGGCAGATCCAGAGTTAAATGTGTTAAGTGCCAGGTACACTTATGCCTAAATAAGACCAATAATTGTTTCTTGCGGTTTCACAACCCTTAATTTATTTTTATGGAGAATTCTAGTGTAATATTTTAATGAAATGTGATATGTTTGTTTTATATTTGACTTATGTACCTTTTATTTTATTTTATATTTCTTATTTTGTTTAATTTTTAATTTATTATAATCGACTGAAGCAAGATGACTGAATAAATAGCAATATTATCAAAAAAATCGAGTTCCGTGACCCCAAACACATCAGAATAATGTGTTTTTGCCCTGAGGAATGCAGCAGATTTTTTGTGAGTGAAAGGGTTAATTAAAATATTGTCCGTCGCTGCTTACAACATTTCCCCACCTCTCAGGCAATTTTCGAATCCCATCTCGGAAAAACGTTTCGTCTTTTGAGGCGTCCAAGTTTGAATCCAATTTTCAATGTGTTCGAAAGAAGTGAACCGGTGACCTTCCACATCGTCTTACATCCGTCGGAACAACCAGTAATCAGAAGAAGCAATGTCCGGAGAATACGGTGGGTGTGGTAAAATATCCCACTTGAGCGTTTCCAAATGCTTTTTACGACTTTTGAGACATGAGGCTGAGCGTTTTCATGCCCAAACAATGCGGCCCAAGGTCGTAGTTCACAATGCCTCTTTGGTCCCAGCAGATACACAGCATAACCTTCAAACCATGAATGTTCGTCTTTGGTGTTGATGTTGAGGTCGTTGACAACGATTGGCCGAGCAAAGCTAGCGTAGTATTTTTTCGTCTTGGGGTTATCGTAGAAGATCCAGTTCTCGTCACGTCACTATCTGATGTAAAAAAAACCTTTCTTGTTTGCCTTTGAACCAGCTGCTCGCAAGTAAAAATTCGCCTTTCCATGTCCCTTGGTTTCAATTCATTCGTCCCTTGTTTTCAATTGACTTGCTTTTGAATCATGCCTATAAATTTCAATCGTACGGAAACTGTTTTTTGGGTCATCCCCAATATACCGGCAAGCTCCTCTTGCGTTTGAGTCTGATCGTCGTCGAGCAATGCCGTTAATTCATTGTCTACGAATTTGTTGGCTGTCCCAAGCGAGGCTTATCTTCAACACTGAATTCATCATTTTTGAAGCGCTGAAACCATTCTCTACATGATTTATCGGTTGGAGCATTGTCACCGTAAACTTTCACAAGCGTTCAATGTGTTTTAGCTGCACTTTTTACCAATTAAAACAAAAAATTAACACTTCCCGTAAATGCTGTTTAGTTATCACAAAATCAGACATATTCTACACCGTAAAAAACACGTTTTGTATGAAACTCAAAGCAATACTAACTGAATGTTAACGGCAGATGTCTAATCTGCCTGAAAAAATGGAAATCAGCTATCACTATAAAAAAATTATTATAGTAGTTAGGAGCCACTTTTTAAAACGGACCAAATTATTTTGTATTCCCAATATTTTATTTTCGCCTTGAAGATAAATAATTATCTCACATCACTCAGAAGATCCGTTTCCTAACGGGTTTAAATAAAGGCATATGCTTCCGTGCATATCCGTGTATATGAGCGGGTTCAGCACGCGATTGTTTTCAATTAACTACTCCGAGTTAATAATTCCATTTGTTTTTTCAATCAATTGTCTCTAGGTATTGCCTCTCATCATGATCTCCGTGTTTTTTCTGTTAATTATTGCTTTCGACCTAAACCTAAAAGTTTTAGATTTAGGGATTTTTCTAAAATCGATGAATCTCACAAGATTTGTTCTCTTGGCACTTCAACCGATCAAATCGATTAATTATGTATTTAATAATCGCGTTCCTCTCCCTACTGTTTATTGTAGACCTAGATACCCCTCCCCCCCCTCCCGGATGACGCAAGAGATTTTGAGTGCTATTTCTGTTCGTCCAAATATCGTCTTTGGAAAATTAACTCTAATTTTTGGTCTTACCTAGCTTATAAACAATCTCGAAATAGAGTGGTAGGTTTAATTCGTATCGCTAAGCAAAATTTTTTTAGGGATAAGTCAAATCCCTCACTTCTCTCTAGTATATTTCGGCGTAACGTGCGCAACTTGGGAGTTGGTAGTTGCAAAGGGGCTGCTTCTCTGTATATTTCGGGTCGCTTTCAGACAGACTTTTATAACAATTCTTTTTCTGACTGCTTACCTTTCTCTTCTGGCGTTTCTCGGCGGTCGGTTCTTGGCCCTTTACTATTCTCAATGTACATTAATGATGTGCCCATATATAGGAGTAGTCACTTAGATAATGATTCCATTCACTCTAATATTTCTTTAATTAATGATGATTTGATAAGAATTTATAATTGGTCATTATCTAACCGACTCGCTCTTAATGCTAGTAAATCCCAGTCCATTATAATTTATAAAAAATCTATAAATACGTCCTCTTTTCCCGGAATTTTTCTCGGTGATTCATTAATTCCATTCTCTAATTCAGTTAGAAATTTAGGGTTAATTTTTAATAAAACTCTTACTTGGGCTGATCATTTGATTAAGGTAAGCAAAACGGTTTTTGGAATGCTTTGTTGTTTGTATAAAGTTGGTTGTAAAGCTTCACCTCCTCCCACATTTTCTATATGGTGACGTTGTTTTGTTTGGAATGCTTCAGGATAATATGAATGTTCGCCAAAGATGTTTCAATGCTTGCACTCGTTTCATTTTTAGTAATATCTTGGCTATAGTTTGATTGACTTTCATGAACTTCGTGTATGTCTTTTTATTTTTAAGCTTCTCAGAACGAGGCAACCCCCCTATTTATTTAATAAGTTATTGTTCAATAGGTCGCATTTTTCAAATTTACATTTATTGCCCCCTATAAACCTGTGCAGATCTTTAAATACATCCTTCTCTGTTAGGAGTATTTCTGTTTGGAATTCTATTCCATTAGATATTAAGAGGCCAGCGTCGCTTAAATCTTTTAAAGCGTGCTATTTAGCGTGACGCACTTGAATGACAATACATGTAGTATTATTATTTTTGTATGTAGTCTGTAAGTATTTACTTCTTGCAGTATCCCCTGTAATAAATGAGCTTGAGCTCAATATGGGGGGTATTAGCATGTAGTGGATTTGTTTTTTGAAAAAATCGATGTTTTTAAGCCTAATGGAAGTATTTTTTTTTTGTTGTTGTTGTTCATTTATAATGCTTCCATATGCGCTTTTTCTTTACCAAAATTGTTATGCCAATAAATAAATAAGAAATAAAAATTTGCAAAGTAAAACGAGAAGCTGCGATCTCTAAACTTAGCTAACCCCGCTCAAGAAACAACATAACACAAGTGTGCAACGAGCTTTATTGTTAAAAAATATAAACAATATTAAAATTATTAAAAGCTAAATATAATTCTTCGATCAATTGCCAAGTTATTTCTGAAGAATTCAGTAACAAATCGAGTTTTAAAATTCAATCCATTATTGCCTACACAAACTCGACGTGCATAACGCGCATTAGAAAAACAAACACACATAAAATAGTTCGGTCAATCTAGACATAAAAATGAGAGCGAAGGTACATAAATTCGCATCAAGCTGAAAATTGGTAGAATCGTTAAAAATGTGATTATAAATAAAACTTAAAAGTTCCCCATCATTCCCGTGTATGGAAAAAATTTTACTCGAGGTCAAAGGTTAAAAAAATGAGTTTTTCGCGATTTTCAGCGAAACGGTAAGTCTTATCATAAAAATATATTAGACAAAAATTGTAGGTCATCATATTATCTATCAAAAATGTATCAGTGCTTTTTTTTCTACGAGGAACCCTTTCTGGGATATAACGATTGAAAAAGTTGTTCAAGTTGTTATGGGCATAATATGCATGAGTGCGCCACGTATATACATCTCTTATCTAGAGTTGTTATATATGTTGAAATATTTTTCTATCGGTGATTGTAACTTATACTTAAAATATAAAATACATATACATAACTATAAGAATATCAGGTCAAATGAAACCCAGTCCCTTACTTCATACGCCAGTGTAACTTCGAGGACAACATCTGTGTCTTGTTCTATTGTGGGCGTGGCTAGGGTCTTACACCTGCTATAATAAATGAAATACCGTTAGTCTTGAGCGACACGCTGTAGTGAAATCACGTGTTTATCCTAACCTATATCGTGCTGTTTTGACTTTTATAACAAAAATGTCTGAATATTGTTTTATTTGTGCTAAACTTTTAACTGAAAGTGAAGTTGTTACTGTTGAACGTGGTATGAAGTCATTAATTAATGCAAGTATCGAAAGAGCAGATGAATTTTCAGAATTTCTCAAAAATCAGAAATCTGTGATAATACATGAAAATTGTCGTAAAAATTTAAGGGCCAGAAATTGAATGAAGAGTATGAAAGAAGAAAATCCTCAGATTTTCGCCGTCGAATTAGCCAAGTAAGTACACTTCAATTTAAAGATTCAATTCTGGAAGTAGCTCGGACTCGTGACGATGCTATAGCAAAAGCTGTTCTTGCTCGAGTCGCATTTGAATATGATTTAGTTGCTGCTGAAGCTAAGTATCATCGTGATTGCTATAATTCTTTCGTAAAACTTTCCACTGGAACTAAAGTCGGTCGCCCTAAAGACGAAGCTGCGAATCTGGCAATGGAGGAAATATTCACTTACATTGAAAATAGCGATGACTGTCAGTTCACTTTGAACGAATTAAAAAATGTTTGCAAAACTACGACATTAGATTACAGAACGATTAAGCTACGACTCAAACTAAAGTATGGTGAAAAACTTATTATCACTGAGAAATCGGGAGCATCAACATTCATATGCTTAGTGGATAATCATCACGATATTTTGAATCAAGCCTGGTACGAAAAGAAAAAAATGAATCAAAAAGAAGAACGATTCAGAGTCCTAGACGCAGCTGCAGCTATTATTCGCGAAGATATTCAAACCGTAGTGTTTGATAATTCTAATTACCCTCCACCAAGTCGCATGTTTGAAGATTTGAATAATGAAATCCCAGAATCATTGACATATCTTGTGGAACGAGTGATTTTAAAGAATAAACGATCAAATTTAGATCATTTAAAATTAATATGCACAAACATTTGCCATTGTATCATGACTGCTGTTCGACCAAGGTCTTTTAAGTCTAAATTACAACTAGGCCTCGCAGTTTTTTTCATCGAAGGTTCGGGTCTAAACGTCTTATACAAATCTTTTCGGCTTTTGGTTTATGCGCATCTTATAATGATACAATAATGTACGAGGCAGCAGCAGTTTTTCATCGTCCTCCTCATGTCCTACCACCACAAAGCGGCACTCTTATTCAATACGTTGCAGACAACGCTGATATTAATGTAAATACGTTAGACGGCAATAACACGCTCGACATAATGGGTATTATTCAAATTGTTACTCCAAAAAATTCAGTTTTACTAGAAGAACCTATGCCACAAGTTCAATTAGCTTCTCTTCCTCCAACCTCAGTTGCTGCTCATCAACATCTTCTTCGGGAATATTACCAAGTTCAAGTGTGGCTTGGTTATCAGCTAGACCCTACAGACTGGGGTTGGAAGTTGGTCGACAATACATTGGAGCCAGTTCAAACTTTACTCCCACCTGCACCGGAAAAACTGCTAAACACCATTTTTTGCTACTGCAAAAAGGGATGCAGTGCTAAATGTGGTTGCCTGTTCTGCTCTTTGGCATGTACAAACTGTCAAGGCCGGTCGTGCTCCAATGTTGAATCACTAACAAAAGAGGATTCGTTTGATTCCAACGAGGATACATCACTATTGACACAATTTACTTGGACGCAGAATGAAGATGAAGAAGAACAAGAAGAAGAAGAACGAAAGCAAGAACAAGAAGAACGAGAAGAGTTTGACGGTTACAATTCAGACGAATAAAATTCACCACTTTTTTAATTTACATCGCTTTTTATCTTTTACAATATTTACAAATTTCCGTAATTTTGCAATAGTTTTAAACTAAACAGGATCACAACTGACCCGTGGAGTAGGCCTACTGGGGAAACCACGTTAAAAAAACGCGCTAAGTACACTACCTCATAGGTGGCGTGGAAACGTGTGCATATTATGCCCATAACAACTTGAACAACTTTTTGAATCGTTATATCCCAGAAAGGGTGGCTCATAGAAAAAAAAGCACTGATACATTTTTGATAGATAATATGATGACCTACAATTTTTGTCTAATATGTTTTTATGATAAGACTTACCGTTTCGCTGAAAATCGCGAAAAAGTCATTTTTTTGACCTTTGACCTCGAGTAAAATTTTGTCCATACACGGGAATGATGGGGAACTTTTAAGTTTTATTTATAATCACATTTTTAACAATTCTACCAATTTTCAGCTTGATGCGAATTTATGTACCTTGGAATGTCTAGATTGACCGGACTAAAATCAAAGGAATCATAATATTAGAACAATTTATACTCGACGCGCGATTTCACGCGAATCGGTAGTGGTTTTGCGTCTTTGACGTTTGCGAGCGGTTCGCGAATCGAGTTTGTGTAGGTCATAATACATACTTGCGGAGGAGTGAAATACGCTCTTGCTTACCGAACGAGTGGCGCGGTAGACACAACTGTGATATTTGTATCAGGAGGTGCTGGGTTTCAATTCCTCCAGGAGCAGGATCCAAAAGCTAATTTTGATCACATGATTACGATTGGCGGTGCTATAAAAAATCGATTACTCCTGTTGGAGTTCGGAACTAGGCATTGCCCCCGTGGCAGTTACAGGTTGATATTGAAGAGCTATGTACAATATGCAAGTGGTTAACTGTAATTGAGTTAATAGATGAATGAGTGATGTGTAAATGAATAAAAGCGGCGAGTATTGAACGACCTTAGAAAAACTTAAAATTTACCGGAAAAACAATACTTTTTCAAATAAAAAAAAGTGATATACAATGTCAGTAATATATCGACAGATCAACTCAAAATATCATTAATTATTAAAATAACTATTATGAAAGTTGTGTAAGGGGCCTCGTTTTAATTGGGGATACCCCGCATAAAGAATGCTCCTCGCAAATATTTACTTCTTAACACAAGAACGCTCTTCGGGTGAAATTTCACCCATTAATGATTTTAAAGTTATTTTACCTTTTTATTATGAAACTCAGAATGGTTAAAATTTTTGAATTCGTTTGTATTATTCGTTTGTATTACAAATAAAATATTGAAATATGTGATATATGTATGGACATGTATATAGATTTTATATAATATATATTCGGGTGAAATTTCACCCGAGCAATGCTAGTGTAATTTTTTTTTTTTGAAAGTCGTATGAGGGTTACAACTAGGTCGAATTAAAGATAATCCGATTCTTATGACTTTGTTTATAGAAAAAAATACACTTGGATGATATTTGTCAGCTTGCATTGGACAGTCGTAGAGAGTAGTTGATATTTATTATGGACCATCAACAACGTGTTGAAATTATTAAAATTTCATTTTTGGCAAAAAAAAACATTTTTGATACAAATTCATTATGAGCGGCGAAACACATTTCGACTTGGCTATAGCTTTGTTAAATAGTAGAGTAACTGTATGTATAGAACATGTGGTTCCAACGAGACGGTGCCCCATCACCGACAGCTCGTCCTACGATGCAAATTTTGAGATAAATTTTTTCCGGTCGAATAATGCCAAAAAGTGGTGATATCCACTGGCCCCCATGACCCCTTGTTTTGGCCCCTCTTGATTTCTTTGTATGGATGTATGGAGGTACTTGAAGGGAAAGATGTACACCAATAAACCAACCAAAACCTCGATGCTTAAGGACGACATTTGCTGAAATAACATTAGAAGTCTGCAAAAATATTCTAAAAAATGTGCTTAAAAGAACTCGCCTTTGCGCCACGGCCATAGAGGCGACCACTTGACCGACATTATACTCCATACATAATGTTAAAGACAAGGGGATCACAAATACAAAATAACTAGCCACAATTTCGACTTGACATTCAAAAAATTAAAAATTAGTAACTTTTTTTTAAATTCGTTTTTTACATTTTTTATAGGTTGAATATGGTGACGTATGTGTTTATTTCCGAAAAAGTGGTTTCCTATGAGCATGATTGCAAAAAAAGTATCAAAAAATTTAAATGATATGCTCTATCTTTAAATACTCCGTGTTTAAGTTAAAATTCACCATTAAGTAATTATAAATCCCGAAAGTGACTCAGTGAAGTATTACTTAGATATCGCCCGCTCTAGACGATTGTTTTCAAATGATACAAAGAAACCAGAGTCTCTTTCAATTTTCATTTACGATTCGAATCTGATAAGAATGTTTATTGCTTTTTAAATGTGGAAGATATTGCAGCTGGCGAATAAAAAACTAATATATCGTGTTATCAAGACACGTGCTCAATCAATAAAAAAAACATTTTTACAACAGAGCAAATACAAATACATACTTAAGCATAAGAAATAACCTATTTATTTTGTTAATTTTTTATGGAAATTCAATAAAAAAAAATAATTCGCTCAATCTGGCAGTCTTTTCATATACATTCTTCAATAGCATTTTATTGAAAGTTGTTCAAATCAGTGTCGATTTATCAAGCCAAGTCGATAAAATGCATCAAAGAAGTTATTTACCAGAATTAACGTTTTTAAAAAGAGATCCCCGAAAACTCAGACCGCCTGTAAGTACTTCTATTTGAGGTAAAAAAAAATTCCAAAGTATTACAAACTCTCAAGAAAGAAACCAAATTACTACAAGAGAGTGGTGTGAAGTCAACCAATTACACATCAATATCGAAAAATGTAAAATTTTGCCCTTCAACCAGAAAAAACACCTGCAATTAGTGACTAAAGATTTGGTCGTGACGTTTGTTGGAAATATGTCCTTTAACAAACACATTAATCTAATTATTGTCAAGGTGAATTCTATGTTTGGTTTTATCAGAAGATAGGCCAAATAATTAACCGATCAGCGCAGCTCGTTCATCTTACACTTCAACTGTATCAGATCTCAGCTAAAATATGCAGTCCTACTATGCGGTGTCCTGTCTATCAATCTCACATTGACAGAATTGAAAGTATTCAGAAACAAATGTTATTTTTTATAATGAAAAGAACTGATTTAGACTACGAACATGATCTTTCTTACCACGTAAATGTAGCTCGTCTGCCTGCACATACTACCAGATGTAACAATTATAAAATATTGACTCTGTCGAATAGGCAAAATTTACTTGGGCCAATGCTCATTGCAAGTATGTGCATCTTACTTTCTTAGAAGCCTAAATAGTTACACTCCTACCGCGAATCTTTGACAACACGATTTTTTAGAAGCAGAGCTTCATAGAACTAATTATGATGAACATTAACCAATTAATGAAATGCCAAAAAATGACGACTTCAAAACTGAAGAAACACTTTTTATAATTCTAATTTTTGATTTTATTTAATTTTTTTTATCTTTGGCTGCGGGCCAATAGTCGGGTAAAAGTCAATTTTAAGTAAATTTTTAGGTAAATTCATTTATTTTTCAAAAACTCTATGGCAAACTGATCGAAAAATCTGTTCTAAATCCGATTTTTACCATAGTAAATGATTTACCCGACTATTGGCCCGCAGCCTTTAACTTATTTTTTTTTAATTCCCAATTGAATTATGTTATTATATTGTAACTATGTTGTATTTTTGTACTTTATCTATTTGGAATCGTATGTACCTCGATTTCTTTCAATAAATAAATTATGGGATCGGGATTATCACTAACAAACACTACCTAGGCTGCGGGCCAATAGTCGTGTAAATCAATTACTATGGTAAAAATCGGATTTATAACAGATTATTCGATCAATTTGCCATTGAATTTTTGAAAAATAAATGAATTTACCGAAAAATTTACTTAAAATTGACTTTTACTCGACAATTGGCCCGCAGCCCTAGTTTAAAAAATTATATAATATCAATGCGTTTTAAATCGGCACAAATCGAATTTTAATAAGATTAAAAATTGTATAGTATAAACAGGATGTATAGTATAAACAGGAATTTTCAAACTAATATGGAAGATCAAGAATTGTAAGCCATTAGTGTATCAATGAAATTTTCTCTTCAAGTAATAAATATCCAAAAAAGTACTAACCGCATTACCGCAAGTGCTGCAGTGGTTAAAGCTTCGACAGTTCGGATCCAGCTCTCCTACTCGAGTGAAAACTTCCGCAGAAGTAATAAAATCTATTGATCTTGGAAATTCCCGCTAACAAAGAGAAAAGTTTCGCAATTCGGAATTCCCGCGTTTTGATTTAACGTGATTTAAACGTATTTGTTCCTTTCATAAATATAAAATGTTTATTAATACCTAAACTTCTATATACTTAACCGACCACCTACGATTCACGAAGTCGTTGAAGTTAGCCCGAAAAATGCCAGACCGAAGAAAATGGTACGTTTCTCGGAAAAAGTGTAGCTATCGCGAAAAAGTGTAAATATAAGTAGAAAATGTAGCTCTCCCCGAAAATTTTACTGTATTTTAGAAAAGCAGCTCCCATATTAATATAAAAAAATAAGATTTAATAACTTGAAGATTAACAAGCACATTAAATTTGTTAATAAACGATTTAAATTCTCATCAATCGTTCTAAAAAAATAGAATTGTACGTTTACGAATTTTTATAGGAATATAAAGCAACTATATTCAATATAGAAAACTAACACGGCTTCCACCTGCTATCTGAATACTATTGCGATCTACTTTCTCTTTCTATCAAAATTTCCCAAGATGGAGTCTGGGGTCCTATTCTTGAAATCGGTGGAAATTTCCGTAATCGGAATACAATTTGCTATGAAATTCTTTATATTACTAAAATAGTTCACCGGCTACTTAATCATTTTTTCAAATTTGTTTGTAAGTTTTCTATTATTTGTTTACCTACTAAGCGAATAATTCCGTATCGATTTACAGAGCTCTCACAATAGAAAAACTTTTCCTTTTGCCATACAAGTTTGTTTGAAAATAAAACTTGAGAAAAAAAAATCGTTTTTATTTTAAGGAAAAGGTTAGCAAACTCGAAACTTTTGCCAAATATTAAATAGTATCAATATACGACACTGCCTTGTAAAATCGTCTTCCAATTTTTTTTTTTTTTTTCTATAAGACAACAAGAATGAAGTTAGCTTACAAGTTCGAAAAAAATTCGAAAATCAACACAGCTAGTGAAAAAAAACTGTGTGTCAAAATAAAAAAGTAAATGTCATGTCTAGTCAAACATAGCCTCTATTTTTAGTTCAGTTTTTTAAAATGCTATAAACGTTGTATAGTTCACCGTTCTGAATATTAGAAGTTCCTAATAAAAAATCTAAAGTCCACCATGGTTTCTTCAGCCATCCACAATGAAAATATTTACATGTTACGATTGTCGTATTTTTTGCTTACCGGTGGTAAGTACATGCCGCCCCGTTTAAATGTATAGACCATGTCATTATGTTCGATTCTAATCTATAGGAATTATTTACGATGTTAATGTTGAGCTCTTAAGTGGTGAATCAACTACGGACGAGGAATACATTATGGAAGGTTTGGCAAGTAGTTTTCTGTTTATGGAAGGTTTGGCAAGTAGACTGACTGGACAATTTGAGACGGAATTTTATCGTTTCGAAAATTATCGTGTCCGTGCTGTGCTGTTCATATTACGCGTGGTTTTAACGAACTGTATATGTTAGGATGGGTACGTAATGTCCAGGAACCAATATGTAATTTAATTGATTCGTTATGTTTTAAAAAATTCTCAATACTTAAATTTTGTTTTGTTGTATTTTAGTATTGCTTGCCGCACTAGAAGAGAAATGTGAGAAACCTAGCCGACATAATAGTTCGAAACATGAAATATAAATTAAAATTCACTGTAAATGTAATGTCCAGGAACAACATTATGTAATTTCAAGAAAATCAAGTTTCGTGTTAAAAAAAAACCATTAGCCAGTACGATATTTAATGTCAACGCAGGGGATTTGAAAGATTCTGATCCAAATTACATAAATGATGCCTGATGAGATTAACCTCGCCGATTCTTACGTGATAAGGAATACCATTATGTAGTTTCATGAATAAATGATAATAATTAAAACATTTTTTTTTAACTTCCATTATTTTCTTTGACAACCAAAAATCGTAAACTTTTTGACACTTTTATTTTACTTCGAATATTTTTTCGAACTTCGAAAAAACGACAAAAGCGACACCGTGACAAAAAATCTAATTACGGTAAATACGATAGGATAAGAGAAAAAAAATAAGTTATTTAATATATGCTTTTGCCTTAAGAAAAAATTAATGAAGTTAACTAAATTTCAAAATTAGAGTTTTGTTGTCATTTTTCAGACAAAACATGTTAAAAAGCAAATAAGAACTAATTTATCGGTTTAATATACATATCTTAAAATTATAATTAATAATTTAAAATACAATTTTAAAAATATCATTAGTATCAAGGATACATAAAACGAAGTTGGTTTCAATTTATTTATTTTTTTGCTCATTGTGAGAGATACTCTTATAAGGTAAAAGTTTAAGGCAAAAGGTAAAGGCAAATTTTTTGTCTATTGTGAGAGGAGTTTTTTCGGTAGTAATGCTTGATTCACGTATGCGATCAAAAAATGATTCGTGAATCAAAGGAAAATTAAATCATTGAAAACATATACAAATTTCCCCACCCGAGATGAAATAATTTTAGCTTTGGGAAAATTTTGATCGGAAGCATACAACATAATAAAAAAAAATAACAAATTATGAGTAATAATGCGAAATGATTACGCTCAAAGATTGGCTTGATTCGCGAATCATTTTTTGATCGCATACGTGAACCAAGCATAAGGGGAAACAATTATGTTTCTTAACTTAAACAAAGATAAAAAATTTCGAAAAATCGATTAAAGTAGTCGGCGAAAAATTTTAGTAATATAAAGAATTTCATAGCAAATTGTGTTTCGATTACGGAAATTTCCACCGATTTCAAGAATAGGACCCTTGTGGCACTATTCAGGCTTTCCATGGGAATAGGGAACTGGAGAAAGAATTCATATGTAATTTCTGTTCAAATATTTTTTTCCGGCATACTGAGAGGTAAACAGCTAGAGTTAAATTTTTTGAAAACAAGAATTGGGAATAATTTTCGATGCCAATTTAGATATGGAAAAATTATTCCCAATTTATAAATATTTACATCAAACTTTTCTCCTCAGTAGGCTGGGAAAAAATATTTGAACAGAAGATACATATCCCTTTTGCTGCCAGGTAACACAATTGTGTGGGTACGGCAACAATACCTCGTCAAAAATTTATTTTTGTATGTTTTTTGAACCTACTTACACATTTGTGCATTCCTTTCAAAGTTATTTTCGTCCGAAAAAAACACTATAACTTTACACACAATTGTGTTGGTTGATCTTCAAATCAAGCGAATGTTTTTATCAAAAACGCCATTACATACTATGGTTTTTACTCACACATTTGTGTGGTTTGGACTTACATTGAGCAAATTTTTAGATTTTTTTTGGTTGAAAAAGGGATATAAATTCTTTCCCCAATTCAATATTCCCATGGAATTACCCGAATAGTGCCACTAGTGTGGTAAACTTGCTATAATTTGACGTTTCGAAATCATTCTTTTGTCGATAGTCTAGACTACTAGTCGTTTGAATAAATACTTAAAATGTCAGAAGACGCAATATTGAAATAAAAGAAACGTCAAAATATGCATGCTATATACATGCTGGGGTAGATACTCAATTGGTTGCAAGCAAGCAATTTACTAGCCGAAATCCTGACTACTCAATCAATTTTACCAAGGAAATTTAAATTTCAAATTATATTTTCAATAAGCTTTTTGTTTTTTTGCGATTGCACAGTAGAACAACACAAAAATTTGCTGTTTAATTTTTGAAGCCGTAAATTTTACTATAACATCGCAAAAATAAACCAAAATTTTGTGTAAAATGTATTTTGACATTTAAATTTTCTTGGTATAATTGATTGAGTAGTCAGGAATTCGACTAGCAAATTACTTGCTTGCTACCCGATCGAGTATCTACCCCGCTATCTATTTCTGCCGACAGAACATGTATTCATAGCATAGAGATAGCATATAAATATTATTGCGAGTCTCCAATTGCCATTTGATCGAAATTTTCTAGCATAACTAGATAGCAATGCACGGTAATGAAGAATTTCTTAAAACCTTCCTAAATTAAAAATCGTTTGATAGTATTAGTGAAACTTTCAATTTTTGCGTATAATAAAGCATTCAACAAAATAATTGAATATAACAATTATAAAACTAATACAATTTATTATTAACAAGCGAGAACTTTAGTAAGGAAAAAATATTGGTAAAAAATCATAAATAAGAATAACCAACTAAAAAACAATAATAAAAAATGAACAATATCATTTTTATTCTAAAATTACTATTTAAACTAAAACAGCACCGAAGAACTGAAATAAATAGTACAATTGAATCGTTCTGCATTCATAATTTGCTTTTCTCAACCACTGTAGAGTTGGAAGGCATCAATAAGCGAATATTTGTAGATAGATATTGGTCATTTTAAGCTATGCAAAAAGTTCGAACTCTAAAGTGGTTTATTAAAGCAAAATTATGAATGCAAAACGATTCAATTGATCTTCAATTCAATTATTGGAGTTTTATTCAAATTTGACCCCCAAAGCCCCAAGCGATTTTATTGAAACTTTTGCATATCTTAAAGTGAACAAGATCTATCTACAAATATTCGCTTATTGATGCCTTTGAACTCTAAGGTGGCTAGGAAAGTAAATTATGAATGCAAAACGATTCAATTGATCTTCAATTCAATTATTGGAGTTTTATTCAAATTTGATCCCCAAAGCCACAAGAAATTTTCTTGAAACTTTTTGTGAACATTGAGAAAATCAGGTAAGGAGTATACATTTTCAAAAAAATTTTAAATGTTGAATTGTTTATTAACTAAAGCTTAATTTTTCCGGAAATTTTTTTGGTTTTCTGGAAAATTTTTCACTTTACACCCCAAATCCCCGTTTTTCCAGAATTATACAATTCTTCAAGTGTCAAATTATATTTAGAATTTTAAACTATGTATTAAGTAAAAAAAAAATGAAAAAATTTCAAAATTTTCCTAGGCATATTTTTTGAATAGTTTTCTAAAATCATTTCCTACATAATTTAAAAAAAAACATTTTATTTCATTTTTTTTACTTTTCTTAAAATATTGTGAAAATGAATTAAGAAACGCACATATTAAATCAACTTCTATTATTTCATTTTTATCAACTTTTCTTAAATCATCAATCAATTAAAAACATTTATTTAAATTCAGAAAAAACACTTTTCTTTATTCGGGTAGCCGTTGATCAGATTAGTTGAACATGTTTCGGATCATCATTGAATCAATCATTCATCGTGTAATCGATCTTTTTTTGTGTATTATATTCACTAATACCTTGATGCATTTGTAGAGTTTTAGGAAAAACTTCACATTTCTATATAGGCCTATGAAGTATTTCCTAAACTATTCCTAATTTTTTGTTTTTGTTTTTAGGAAATATTTAGGAAAAAGTTCATGCGCATAGCAATAGCAGGGACTTTCCATATAAATAAACTAAACTAAATAACACAAAATTCATAAATAATAAGTATGTATATCGAATTAAGGTGGTCTTAAATTCGCTTGGGCCTATACTAGAGATATTTATGAGTAGTGACGTATACGGCCAGATAGGCCTTGGTCACACCAAGATGCCATGATAACCACGGATCCATATCATGACCATAGAGCATAATTTTATAACCCGTTCCAAGAGAAATTTACAAAATAATGAATCGAATTAAGGTGGAGTCTTAAATTCGCTTGGGCCTATACTAGAGATATTTATGTGTAGCCTAGTGGCGTAAACGGCCAGATAAGTCTTGGCCACATCAAAATGTCATGATAACCACTGGTCCATATCATGTCCATAGACGTACCTGGCCGTATACTACACTATACATAAATATCTCTAGTATTGGCCCAAGCGAATTTAAGACCACCTTAATTCGATATACTTATTATTTATGAACCCTGAGTCGACGAAATCCGCAATACTCGGACAGATGCCTCTCCGTTCAGTAGATAAATTGATGATAAATCATACATGCTACATATGCTACAAAAACCTCCTGCAAAATTACCGTTTTTGGCTTGTCGTAATATTTATTTACAATGTCGATTAACATAAGGGTATAATCAATTTATTATGTATTTCAATAATATTAAGGGTTATCAACATATTAAAATAACCGGTCACCGAACAAACCTAATGAGGCATTCTCCAGAGAACAAGTTTTTTTAGTTTGCTTAAGTCGATAATTTGAAAATCAGCAAAAAGATAACGGATACTATATTGTGCTGTGTAATGTCAAAACCTAAAAGCACCGAGATGTATCTCTTGTTGTTGTATTTATCTTTCTCTTTCTTATTCGATTCATATAAGAGTCTGGAAGTACCGGCGAATGGAAAATAAAAACAAAAATGAAATGTAAACAAAATAACTAGCTAGCTAGCAAGGTATAAGTTGAATTATTATACCAACAACAAAACCAAATAGTTTTGCAATACAATATAAAACAAAACAACACAACTCTACAAACAAACCATGGAGAAGCATAATTACGATTTACGAAATAAAAAATTTACTTTTAATAAATTAGAGGGGAGAACAAAATAGTTTCAGCTTTTAAAATTTGAATGATGTCATGAGTTTTTGTGTAATGGTAACATAATACAAATTTATAGCTACATAAAATTGTAACTGAGGATTAGCATTTTATTATTAAGTTAAAAATAACCGAATTTATAAATTTTCTTTACTTACATTTTATTTTCAATTTGCAATAACAATTGTTGTATTTATAAACAAAACAAAAGAAAACACAAAAATGTGTTAAATTAATTAACCTTTCACTAAAGAAACCGTAGAAAAAGAAACAACCAAACTTTTTCTCTTTTAAACTATTTTTATCTTTTTCTCTTAAAACTACTACACTAATTTTTTTTTCTTAATTTATTTATTGTTATAATTAAATAACAAAATGTATGCTTATTTTCTATTTTAATGTATTCACCACGGTAAATGAAACAAACACAGCACAAAAATAACCAAAAAGAATTATGTATATTATTTTTAAATCATTTAAATGCAAATTTTCACATCAAATAAAAAGCCAAGAAAACGTGAATCCTAGCTATTTCACTCAAAAATATTCTCGTTTATTCGAAAATATTTGCACAAAAATTTATATTTTTAAATATTCACAAAACAAACAAATTGCTCACTACTTTTTGTATACAATAATTAAAACTTTGATCATTGAATGAAAATTTCTACAACCGATTCATTCGTAATTCACTCGATTACTGAAGTGAAGTTTCACAAAAACAAAAAAAAAATGAAAACAAAAAGTAAAATAAAACAGTTTTGTTGTTGTATTTTTTCCTATTTAAAAAAAAAAGAGAATAAAAAAAAGTTGTAATTCCGAAAAGTAAATCCGAAATTGTTGAGCAATCAATACATTGCCAGATGCGAGAAATGAAACGCGATGCGAAGATGTACACCGTGTGTGGTATAGTTTGTAGTCATAGGTAGACACTTAGAACGGGTACTTGGATTTTCCCCATATAAAATTTGCTATTTCATTTGAGGCGTGTTAGTGAAGGATGGTTATATAAAAAAGCATATGGCTTACTCATATTTCAAAATGAAAAACCCCATCAGCTGTTTATTTATGTGCCCAATGACACAACCTATGGTGACGACTTAATTTTGTACTTTTACAATTTTTAATTAAAATTCATTAAAATAATAAAAAAATTATAAAATAATTAGTGGTTTATGTAATAGTGCATCATTTGATAAAAAAGATTATAAATTTTTAACTAAAATGAAGTGTATCGTGAAAAGTTCAAAAATACGCCTAAAAAATATCAAAAAGGCATATCTTACCATCAGTAAGTTTACTAAGTGTTTTTATAAAATAAAATGTAAATTATGTTAAGAAGAAAGTGATTTGTGGTAAATTTATCCGTAATTTAAGTTATAAATCAAAGAAAATTAAGTAAACAATTTTAATTGCCGGCGTGGGGTTTCTCATTTTGCGTTTGTGTTTGTAAACAGATGTTATATTACAGTGTCGCATTTTTCTTACTACTACGTGCATATTCTACGTGCTTTTCTTTTGATAATTACTTTTTGTTTTGGAATACTATAAGTACAATATTTTACCGAAAATAAAAACAATTAATGCGTACTATATTGGAATAAAAATAATTGTGAATTTGTGTAGTTTTTAGTTTCGATCGAACAAATTCTAATTACGACTCGTTGATTTATATGCTTTCTCTTTTACCCTCCGAAATTGTCTCACTTGACAGTTGTTTTCATGTATTCTGTTTAATTTATTCTAATTCTATGTTTGTAGTACATATTTTTAATATATCCAGCCCATGTTGCAAAAAAAATGGTATACCTCACACATCTTCTGGACTGGACGGCATGAAAAATATTTAACTATAAAATATAGATAATATATTTGGAGGCAAAAATTTTTGTCTACTTCCCAAGTATAACAAAATGGAACTCATTTTGACAGTTCCAACTTTTGTTTCATTTTTGAGATATTTCATGGAAGACATGGAGCTCGCATAATATCCAGTTCTTTGAGTTACGGGTTTTTGTTCCAAAGTTCATAGTAAAACTTGTAATAAAATGAAACTTGACCGTGGAACTTAGTTCCAACAATTGTTTCATAAAAATCGAAATAAGCTGAAAGTCGCGATAGTTGGGTTTGGAGAAGATATTTGTTTGATAATTTGGTTCGAGCATTACTTTATTTGGCATTATAGACATTATAAATTGTTCTATTTTCATTTATTTTTATTCAAAATCTACTTAATTATTTAAACTTTATTGTGTGTTTTTCATATCCGTTTTCCTCAAGCATCCAGCGTTTACATGAAAATAATTGTACAATAAATGCAAAAATGCAGCACTTAAGTTTTCGACAGAGTCAAATGCTGCTAGTATCTGTAAAATAAACGATATTACCAACTATATATTGTATTGATTAAACTGGGCAATGGGTAATCTTTAGAAATATTAGACGCAAACTCTTCCCAATTTATGAGGTTACGTAAACATTGGTGTTTATTTAAATTCAAATTATGAACAATTACCTACTTTCAGAGGTAACATTCATAGTAAATGAACCTTTGAACCAGTCGATTTCTTGTGGAAATCTTTAATTAATTTCTTTATTACTGGGTCTACGGTGTTATGCCCCAACCACGATTTGTACGATTTCGGTTAGTGCTACGATCACGTAAATTGTATAGGCTTCTCATCACAAATAAACCACCGATCAATAGAAATGTGATGGTCGTTTCGCTCCCATAAGTGTTTCAAACGGAGCACAAAAGATTAATATTTATTAAGGAATCATATTTGTGTTATTTTTTAAAAAGTTTCAATTAAAATTAAATAACTTTTGTTAATTTGTTTGGTCATTGAGTAATTTTTAAATTATACTTCAAATATAACCGTAACTTTTCTGTAATGCACATAAGCGAATTTTTTTTTATCGTTTTAAAAATGCTGATTATGCAATTGTTTTCAATAAAATTTATATCCATAAAATTTGTCGTGAAAAACATGATTATCTAATGGAATGTTTAGAACTAAAGTTTGGTACTAAAATATTATTACTACAGAGAGTAATAAAGTATTATACTTCTTACGGTTTTACTTCAACATAGTTTTTGCTGAATACTTTTACTCTACAGCTACAGGTGTAAACGTTTTTTGTGTTAATTATTAAATATTTTCTTCCTACTGTAAAATATTGATAACTTTAAACTTCCTAGCTCCTAAAGCTACCTTGCAACTGTCAGAGCACCTGAATCATATCCAGTTACTGGAAGGCGATACCATATATTAAACAGAATTATATACATATACACAATTTCGTCTTGTTTATTTAGCCATGATCTAAAAATTTGTGTAGAGTTTAGTGACTTAAAGTGCAAAAGTAAAATCAAACCAATAAATAAACTTACAAAAATTGGATTATTGCCAATTTTTTGTGTTCACCTACTGGCGTATATGCATACCGTATGCACCCCCACAAACTTAACAGTAATACTTTACAAGTGGTCAAATGAAGGTCTTATACATATGTCTAGAGAACCGGATGCGATCTATTGCTGAACCCAAGTTTTCATGAAGCTGACTTGGCCAATTATACAACGATGTATTCATTTCATTTTAAATTGTTACTAATTTGAACACCAAGTAGACGAATTTGGTCACAACCCACGAATACATGGTATTTTACCACAAAAGTGTATTCGTTGTGACTTCTTTTACACGAGAATGTGCATATTTATCGCTATTTTTATCGGTAAACTTAACCTGATTTAAGGTCTGCTAAAGATGTGTTCTAAAGACATGGCGATTGTTAATGCCAACGATCGTAGTCCAATGTTGGTAAAATATGAACATTTGACATAAGGTAGTCTATACACGGGTTGGCCAACATTGGTTGTGCAAATGTAAAAGAATGGTGGCAAATGCGTATTTCGATATATGTTTTTTTTATTTTAGGCCAAATGAATGGCCTAAACAAACTCAAGCGCGAATAATGTCAAAGCCGCAAGAACACTAATATCATATATTATAAAGTATATATATACGCTACTAAGTGGTTCAAAAAAAATTTGACTCTACCCTTATTGAATGTAAAAAAGTTCAGTGCACAATTTTTTTCAACACTATATTCTACCCTTTTTCATACAAATCAAGGATAAAAAAAAACGGTCGAAATTTTTCCATAGAAAAATCGGGTTACGTCCCTTCGGTTTGTATTCTATATTCTGTGCTAATATGTAGATATAGTGCATAATTTAAATTTAATCATAAAGGGATACTGAAGAGGAAATGCGAACATGAACTAGGTAGTACCTTAGGTGCGCCCAAACGACATGGCAAATCATCACCAATATTTGTATATATGCCGTATCGTCTGCTCCCGCCTTCAACCACCCAGCAAAAGTTATTGACGACACACTAATGACTCACCAGCGGCAGTCAAGCAAGACACGTATAGAAACAGACTCGTTTATGACTAGGCTGAGTTGAATCGTCTATGATTTGCCTAAGATGAGACGTATCCCAAGTATAACAAGACGAAACTCAAAATTGAGCTACGTATCGTATTTATTTTACATGTTCACGACATGAGTTTGGTAATTTTGTAAAAGTGATTTTCTTAAAAAAATTTAAAAGATGTGCGTTAATTTAAATAAAATTACACCAAAATATATTTTTATAACTATTCAAAAATTGTTTGTATAAATTAATTAATTTCTAGTACAGTTTTAAATTATTAAGTGGAAAACAAATGCGAAATAATAAACTTGATATGAGCTATTTGGAAATTATTTAAACTTTTAATATTACAATCAAAGAATAATATAATAATATATATTTTTTTATACAATAAAATATTCATTGTTCTAAACCTAAATTTTTTATTTTGCTTTACATTTGGACGCCATCTTTTCATATGTATTTTCAATTATAGCCTTTTACATATGTCGTTGCACAAGATCGTTCCCGCCATATTGTTTTTTGTCTTCAGTTCACACAAACATGTATACAATTCTATTTATTGAGTTTCGTCCAGTTTCGAATAATCGCGACACTTTTCATACAGGATCTTATTCTAAGTTGAAAGCAAAACTATGTCAAAGTCGAAACTAGATATAAGTTTTTACTTCGAAAAATGACGAAACAGTCGAATTTTGTTATACTTGGGATATGAGAAGACATAGACGAATCGTATGTGACATGTCAGGGATGAATAGTAAGTGATATATCTTAAATGAATCGTATCATATCATATACTGCGATAAATTTATGTAGGGCATACATATGTAATAACATTTTAAAAATTAAATTTTTATTTAAATGAGGATATTACTAATTTATTTTTGAATGAAATTTAGCCGGCTTTTAAAAATTGAGTTTTTTCAAAACAAAACTCAAATGCCAAAAAACCCCGAAAAAATCCAAAACAAAGTGGAGTTAAAAATATACCGATTTATAGGGTCAGCTCAGTTTGTAGCTCAAAAAACCCGGATGTTTTTATCCTCTTGTACATGAGTGAACACTACCCAGCAAACGTGATTTCACTAGTTTTAACTAAATACAAAACATTGTCAATACACTTGCACCTATTTTTCACGTAAAATTACAAAAATAATGAAGCAAAACTAGTATTTTTTAAAAAGTGAAGCTGCATCTCTTTCTATCACCTTATTGGTAATGATAACTTTACTAAACTTCGTGTTTCAATTACAATTCTTTTTGTATGAGCAAGTTTGGTCGCCATTTTCGATTTTTGAATATTTAAATGTTAAATTTGTGTTATTTGGTGTAAATATTAATAAAAATAGTTGTGCATAATATTAGAAGTGGTGTATGTAAAGCAGATGTTGAATGTATAAGCAGATATGTATATGTATAAGCAGATACATTTGTAAAAAAATTATAATTTTTTTCGGTCGCATTGATAGGTAAGGAAACTCAAAATTGAAGTAAAAATTTGGTCCATAGGTCCAATTTGGAGGTGGTTCGATTACTGAGGCATATTTTTGTGAAAAAAACATTTTTACAATACTAAGAGTGGTCCGATTTGGAATTGGTCCCATTAAAGAGTTTTCTCATTTCCAAGGTTAAAATGTATATTCTAACAAATATATAATTAAAATATAATTTATTTAACAAATTTGTTGCATTTTATTTAATGAAGGAACAAATCTTATTTTTAAAAATACTCTAAAAATGCTTACGCATTAGTACTTTTAAACAACTATAAAAAACTACTTTTAAAGTAGTGTCTTAAGAAGTAGTTAAGTACTTTTTATATACGGAATAAGTGAATAGAGTAAAAGAGGCAGCATGATTTCTTAGGTAATAAGAGTAAAAGAGAAACCACTATAAATTTTTTTATAAAACTGATGAATTTTTTCCCGACGTGCTATCTTTTTTCACAAGAAAACAAGTACTTTTTTCACTACTTTTGCCCTAGTTCTGAAAGTTCTTCTACGTTTGCTGGGTAGGAGTATGTAGTGGGGTTTTTGATAAAAATTTCGCTTGATTTGAAATGCAACCAACACAATAGTATGTATAGTTAAGTGGTTTTTTCGGACGAAAATAAATTTGAAAAAAATGCACAAATGTGTGATGATTCAAAAAACATACAAAAATAAATTTTTGACATGGTAATTTCACAGTACCCACACAATTGTGTTACCGACCAGGAAACGGGATATCACACTTGTTATCGAACGTGCACAGTCATTGGGCGAATCATTTCTCTTTTATATACTGTTTATATTGGAGGTTGAACCCAGGTCGAGTCAACTTGTAGTTATCTTTAGGCTAACCTTGAAGTTAACTTCTAGTGTTTATATTGGAGAGTTATCTTGAGGTTGAGTCGAAGCGGTTATAAATGTCAAAATCATTCAAATTTTTTTCTTTCAAAAAATAATTCTAAATTTTTCTTTCGAACTTTCGAAAAATAAAAAATTTCAGAAATCACAAAAATATGCTGCCGAATTTAGACACAGACGCGCTCGTACAAGAAAAACATGAAAAATCGCCATTTTTATTATTTTACTTTACTGATTATTTTTTGTTGTTTTTCGACTCGACTCTGGGCGTTTATATTATTATCGACCTAAGAAATGTTTCGGATTGAGTCGAGTTAACTCCAAGTTAACTTTTGGTGTTTATGTTGAAGGTTCAACCTCCAATATAAACAGCATAATATTTGGAGAAAAGGTGTTAGAAATAGAAACGAACGTCTTTCGCAAAAAAATATTCACATGCATGTTGACAAATTTCCAACTGGATAACGTTGGTCGTTTCCTTCGATGTGTCTTCAATTTACCGCCTATTTTACGAAAATAGACAAATACCACCGTTGGTGTACATTGGTGATATGATACCGTACACACAAAAGGGCGAGCTAAATATTCCACAAACATTATTTTGTAGATACATATTCCATATCGTCTGTCGCGCCTTAAGATTTGAAATCGAAGATGTTTCGAGGTCCGTGCCCCTGAATAAGCAACAAGTTTAACCGGTAAAGTTATCCATATGTTTAACCGTTTCATTTTGATTTATAAATATTTTTGGTTGTTATTTGTGTTCATCAAAAATGGGTAAAGTTCCTTATTTTAAATTATGAAATTCTTGTAATTATAATAAATTTGTATAACAGTTTTGTTATCGCAATTTTTTAATTTTTTAAATTTCAAAATGACGTAATATTTAAATATATGGTTGTCTCTTGTATACACCTTGGATCCCAACATCACACAACGGAGATGGTTATACTACCACGTGAAGTTCATCATAAAGTATTTTTTTCTCGTGTAATGTAAAATGGCGGTGCCACATGAAATCTTTCCGCGCAGTTTATTTCATTCGGGCGATACTTGATATACATAAAATATATCTTTAATAATATTTCATTACATTGAAAAAATATTTGCTTTTTATATTTCTCTAATATAGAAAAGTGAATGTGTTTTGTGAATTATATAATAAAATAAATTTTGTTGAGAAGGAAAGTGCGATAAAAAGAAAAAAATTTGACAGGAGAATACTTTTTTGGTGGAAGGTAAAATAAGGTCTAAATATGAGTGTTGATACATATGGGCCAAATTCTCAGCCCTTGACGTTTCTGGATACCGAAGAAAATGATCTCATTGGAGCTGATACGCAAGGCACTGATTTTGAATTTCGCGACTTTACGATGCCGTCACAGAGCCAAACTCAGACTTCGCAATTTGATAGCTTGAGTGATACGAATCAGGTTATAATTATATTTTAATTATCATAGTAAGTTTTGTTCTAATTACTCATTGTTTCATATTTTCAGTTAAATGGCTTTCGAAAAGGTGTAGATGATAATAAAATGTCAACTATTACTTCAGGCATGGCTGATTTACAATTTGAGGAGGAAGACGACGACGGGGTAATCGAAAATCAAGAATTGCCTTCACATGCTTGTAAGTACTGTGGCATTCATGATCCAGGTACCGTTATAATGTGTAACATTTGCAAAAAATGGTTCTGTAATGGTCGAGGCAGTACATCTGGATCGCATATTGTCAATCATTTGGTTAGAGCTAAACATCGTGAAGTGACGTTACATAGTGAGGGCCCACTTGGTGAAACAATTTTGGAATGCTATTCATGTGGCGTCAGAAACGTTTTTGTTTTAGGTTTTATCCCAGCTAAGGCTGATTCGGTGGTTGTATTATTGTGTCGGTAAGATATCCATAAAATTGCACATTTATAATTAATCTTGAGATGACTCACTAAATTTCATGTCATGAAGAAAATATGCATTTTTTCAACTTTTATTGTATAAATTTTTTCTCACGTCATAGGCAACCTTGCGCAGCACAGAGTTCCTTGAAAGATATGAATTGGGATCAGGAACAATGGAAACCTTTGATAGCTGATAGATGTTTTCTTTCTTGGCTAGTGAAAGTACCTACGGAACAAGAACAGTTGCGTGCACGACAAATATCACCGGCTCAGATTCATAAATTAGAAGAACTGTGGAAAGATAACATTGAGGCCACCTTTCAAGATTTAGAGAAACCTCGAATTGATAAAGAACCTTCACAGGTCCAACTTCGATACGACGATGGTTATCAATATCAAAATGTGTTCGGTCCGTTAGTTAAACTCGAAGCTGATTACGACAAGAGGCTTAAGGAGAGCCAAACTCAAGAAAATATTGAAGTTCGTTGGGATGTTGGCTTAAATAAAAAGACAATTGCTTATTTTGCACTGGCTAAAACCGACAGCGACATGAAGTTAATGCATGGCGATGAATTGAATTTAAAATATGTTGGCGAATTACATAAACCCTGGTCCAGTGTTGGCCATGTAATTAAATTGCCCGATAATTATGGTGAGGATGTCGGGCTTGAGCTAAAGAATAGCCATCAAGTACCGGTAGAATGTACGCAACATTTTGTCGTTGATTTCATTTGGAAAGGGACCAGCTTCAGTCGAATGCAAATGGCCCTTAAAAAATTTGCGGTCGATGATAATTCAGTATCGAATTATATTTATTCGAAATTGTTAGGGCATGGTCGACATGATGGATCTGATGAAATGACATTCAGATGTAATTTACCGAAGCATTTTAGTGCACCAAATTTACCGGATTTGAACAGATCCCAAGTTTATGCTGTAAGGCATGCCATTCAAAGGCCATTAAGTCTAATTCAAGGACCACCAGGTACTGGAAAAACGGTAACGTCAGCTACAATTGTTTATCAATTAGTTAAACTAAACGGAGGACCAGTGTTAGTTTGTGCTCCCTCAAATACCGCGGTTGATCAGTTGACCGAAAAAATTCACCGCACAAATTTAAAAGTGGTTAGAGTTTGTGCCAAATCACGTGAGGCAATTGATTCACCAGTTAGCTTTCTGGCGTTACATAATCAAATTCGAAATATGGAAAGTAATACTGAATTGAAGAAATTACAACAATTAAAGGATGAAACGGGCGAATTAAGTTCAGGGGATGAAAAAAGATATAGAATGTTAAAAAAGACGGCGGAACGGGAATTATTGGAAGCTGCAGATGTTATATGCTGCACCTGTGTTGGTGCCGGGGATCCTCGTTTAGCGCGAATTAAATTTCATTCAATTTTGATTGATGAGAGTATGCAGTCAACGGAACCTGAATGTATGGTACCAGTTGTGCTTGGTGCAAAGCAATTAATTTTAGTTGGTGATCATTGTCAATTAGGGCCCGTTGTCATGTGTAAAAAGGCCGCCAAAGCTGGATTATCTCAAAGTTTATTTGAAAGATTGGTCGTATTGGGTATACGACCTTTTAGATTAGAGGTACAATATCGTATGCACCCTGAGCTATCCCAGTTTCCATCCAATTTCTTTTACGAAGGGAGCTTACAAAACGGAGTTTGTGCTGAAGAACGTAAACTCAAAATCGATTTCCCCTGGCCTCAAAATGAAAGGCCCATGTTTTTTTTGGTAACTCAAGGGCAAGAGGAAATTGCTGGTAGTGGAACGTCATATTTAAATCGAACAGAAGCGTCAAATGTTGAGAAAATAACGACCCGATTTTTAAAAGCTGGAGTGAAACCTGAACAAATTGGTATCATAACACCTTACGAAGGGCAAAGAGCGTATTTAGTGCAATACATGCAATATCAAGGAAGTCTACATTCAAAGATTTATCAGGAAATAGAAATCGCAAGTGTTGACGCTTTCCAAGGACGAGAAAAGGATATCATCATTATGTCTTGTGTTCGTTCGAATGAACATCAAGGTATTGGTTTTTTGAATGATCCAAGACGTTTAAATGTTGCTCTGACTCGGGCCAAATACGGTATAATAATTGTTGGTAATCCAAAAGTTTTATCAAAACAGCCATTGTGGAATCATTTATTAAATTTCTATAAAGAAAGAAAAGTTTTAGTTGAAGGATCATTAAATAATTTAAAGGAATCCATGATCCAATTTGCTAAACCAAAAAAGTTGGTAAACACCTTAAACCCAGGAACTCATTTTATGTCAAATGTGATGTACGATGCTAAAGAAGCTATGGGCAATGGTGGATATTACGGAAGAAGTAATCAGATGACTGGATATTCAGTCCCACCACCACAAATGCCACCTCATATGGCGTATCCACGTAATGGTCCTCAAATGTTCCCAAGAACCCACGATAGCATTAGCTATATTTCACAGGAAAGTGCACAAGCGCAAATGAACAATCGTCCCGTACCCGTGGGCATGTTTATGAATATGAGTAGCGTTCCACCAAGATTCTATAATCAACATCAAGCAGTTCAAGCTGCAAAACAAGGACGCAGAAAAAATCCAATTAACTCTAAATCATCACAGCGATATGGCTCTAGTCAGGGTGCACCTCTAACACAAGGATTATCACAAAATATGAGTCAACCTGGATTTAGCTTATCCCAGGATTATAATATGGTTGAATACCAAAGCCAAATGGATGGAACCTTTTCGCAAGATTCAAATTTTCTGGGTCATGGTGGCGGTATTGCTAATGTTGAACGTATTGGTAATTTCCCACCGACGAATTCTCAGTTTTCCCAGCCATACTGATAGATCATCATATTCAAGTTTGCCTATTGTTTGCCAAACAACAAAACCAAAATTTTATTTATGTTTCTTTTAAATAATAAAAAATGAGATAAAAATGGTTTTTGGAGAGAATTAAACAAAGAAAAAACAAAGCGCGGACTGAACTTAAGAAGTAGAAGAGAAAATTTGCATGTGTTACGCGAAAGAAACAAAATCTTCTGATGGTGATGAAGGAGGCAAACCAATCAAAATACAAGGTAACACTACAAAATACAACTTACAATTTATAATGGATACGAATTGTAAGGAGGTGATGATCAGCTTCTCATCGAGCTGGCCATTATTAAAACAAAGCATATATTTTATAACAACCAACAAAAACTTACGAGATATTGATGTTTTGAATCAAGCCATTGTTACAATAAATTTTATTAAAAAATATATTCTATACACACACATATGTATATCCTTTTCATTTTATTTTATTAATTTTTAGTTTTGAATTTTAATTTACAATATATTTTTAAAACAAACATTTTTAAGTTTTTCTTTTCATTTCAAAAATTTAATAAATTCATTTTTTTTTATTTTTTTTTTTTGAAAAAGGTTTTTTTATTTCAAAATTGTTATTAAATACATATTTACAATTATAAAACAAAAATAAAATGGGATTATAATTAAATACATAACAGTATTCTTTAACAAAGGAGGGACTGATATGGCCATTGAAAAATTTACTTTTTACTTTACTCGCGGGTGTTAACGCATTGAGGAAAGCACTGTGCAAATTATGTTTGAGGTCCATTAACTTGCAAAAATGCTACCACCGCTAACTTGTTTGGTTTTATTCTTTGCAATCTGGTAATGGGGCCCCAAGAACTCCCAAGATTTTGTTCGGTTCGCTTTTTACGTCCTACCTTATCAATTATAGCCATCACATCGATTACGTACGAATATAAATCCGAGGTACGTAGAATGTAGTTAGAACTGCGCGTCGTAAATAGTTTTGAAATGGAAGATAAATCGGCCTATGAGTTCTGGCCCTATTCCTGAATACGATACGAAAACGCAAAAACAAGATGATTCATATTTGAATTGTATCAGATTCGTACGAATCTTATTTAAAATCGAATAAGAATCCTGTACTTTCGTTTTCGTATCGTATTCAGGAATAGGGCCAGAACTCATAGGCCGAAATATCTTCCATGTCTAACTAATAGGGCAGCTGCACTGCGACAGGGGAACATACATATTACCAGTTACATGTATTACTACTTACTGTCATTTACATATCGGTCGTCTTTGTTGTTCAACGGAATTGGAAATGGTAATTCTGGATTAGCCCAAATTCAGCCATTATATTTTTCGGATGGCATGGCAATGAACATCCCCCCCCCCCCCCCCCAGGAATATGCAATCAGAAGTGCCAACTTTTTTAGTTTCTAGAACACTTTTTGTCAGAAAATTGTTCATTCAACGGTCGTTGTTGTTCAATGGACTTGGACCAATTCTGGATTAACACAAATTCAATGGCAATGAACATGCCTGATAGGAATATGCTATCTCTGAATGGGTTATTCTTGGATTTTATAATTTGTTTTCTATTTTGTAATTTGTTTTTCAACAAAAATCTTATTGATATACCTCTGTATTTTGTTTATTGATTATAGTATCTTTTAGGGGCTAGTTTGTTTTCCCTCAATTTATGAATGAAAATTTATGAAAATCATATTTCTATGATAAGTAAAAATTTCATGTGGAGCCGCCTTTAGAAAGTTTTAAAATTAGACTTAAATTATTTCTGGTTTTTCTAGAAATTAGGTTTTATTTTTTTCGTCTTTTAGGCGAAATTCAAAATTTTCTTTCTTCGTTTTTTCGGCTCCTGGACTACCACTACTTTTTTCCCGTGACCACAAATTAGGCTTAATCGGTATGCAAAGATTCATTTTGAAGTTCGCAAGTTTCCCTGCTACAGTTACCACCCACACATATAAAGATAGACTATTTAAAACATTTAAAAGTTGTTATCCAAATTATCCAAAATTGAAGAGAACAGAAAAATCTAAGGAAGATACAGAAATTATTTCTGAAAATAGACATATCCTAAATATCAAGATAGACATTGAAGCTCTAAGAAAATAAAGGTTGCTTTCACCATGTAAACGGTGCCAATCATCCGAGGACACCAAAAAATTATAATTATTTTTAAGTTTATTGGATATTGAGTATAAAACAATACATTCAGATAACACTGCCTGGGTAGGAAGGGCAATAATAGTTACCTAAAAGTTAATAATAGAATAATATTTTTTAATTGTTGATTATGGAATGTGGAAAATGTGACGTGCAACTTAAGAAGAATGAGAAGATTGCCTGCTTTTGGTTTTTGGAGTAAAGCGTTTCACTATGGTTGTGTAGCTGTTGATCGTGTAGCTTGCAACCTTATTCGTAAATTTGCAAATTTTATGTAGTTCTGTGTTGAATCAGGGAGCTGATTAGGAATCTACATTCCCTTTCTCAGATTGGATTGCCTTTTGCTTCGTCGAATATACTTGTAGCTAGTCAGATAGAATCTGTATTATCACCTACTATAGTGTCTGACAATGTTCGTGAGGATTATACGTGTTGGAAATTAATATGTTTGAGCCAGTAACAACAAAATGTACCAGATCTGCAATTGCCACCTTCTTCGTTAAATTTGGCACCTTACGAAAATTCTACTGGTTTGCGATTGAAATCAATGACTTAGTGTTCATCATGAGCTATTTCAGCAATGTTAGTTTACCTCCAATTATTTGTTAAAAATACGAGTTTGTTAAAAAAGCAATTGGTTGCATCCATATCACTTTTGACCAAAAATGGAATTACGTCCTTTTGAAAAATCACTCCTCAGCTGATAATTCCAAAATCCTCCAGCTCTATTAACATGACCCCTTTTCCCCGGATTTTCTAAACGGAGTATCTCTTGAAAGTACGATGAGCGCTGCTACATATTCCAAGTCTACTTTCCAATCATCTGCTTTTAATCTTCGCCGGTTCGGCTCACTTACTATCACTTTATCAATACCTGATTTTCTTGCTGTTGTCAGCGAAAGATCCTTTTTGGACCACTTCTGTTTGTGTTTAATTGGAGCACTCGAATTCACTTATATGAAGCGGTCTTCAAATCCTGAAGTAGGTTCAATCCGTTATTTGTTTACCATAGGGTTGATTTAGGTACTGATCCCTTCGATACCCTGGATCACCTCTGCATTCCTAGTTTCAATCTCCCATGTACTATGGCTATTTCCTAACCACCGCTACACCTGCAGCCTTGTTTCTTAATCATTTCTCTGCAGTAGATTTTGCCTTGCAGCCCTTTACACGAATCATCCAATCGACCGCCTTCTTCTTTTGAAATACGACCACTTTCATTCCTAATTCATCGATGTTGACCTCGGCTTTCTTTTTTTTAAGGATATTATATAATAAGGATTTCTGTTCATCTGCTTTAACTAGGATGGTCTCATGTTTGATTTTCTTTTTATTGCGATTCCTATGACTGTCGTGAAACCCTGTTCGGTCACGCTTATAGCGTTTGTTCCGATGATTGTAAGATGTTCGTCTTTTGTATACTGTAGATACTGTGCGGGCAATCTGAGCTCCCTTCAATCCTAATCGTTTTTGCGCATTCTAACTTAGCAACTTCTCTTAGCTTCAGATGTTCAGTTCCTAGTAAGCCTTGGCGCCGTGGTTCTCGTTCTCCTAGAATGCATATGACCAGGTTATTGCTACTCAGGGAGTATAGCATTCGCTATGGGTTCGTTTGTCTCTATACTGCGACGGCTTATTAGGTAGCCCAAATATATCTTGTTTCCAACTAATTTCTGCCAGAACAGCCACTTGCTGCACTGGCATTTCTGGATGATATTTGCCCCGAACTTCCTTGGGTATCCACTCGCTGTTAGCTCCGCCCGTTCCCGTCGTTTGTGTAATCTCAACGCGGGTTGTGCTAATATGCGTGGCGATTCGTTTGTCCGTTGATGATGTTTGTGTTGTTTGTGCTTTATATGAACCTGGCATAACCTTCTATTGATGTGCTTTACTAACGGGCCTAATTGTTTTCAAACACGTGGATGCTGAGAATGTAAGGAGGCGACTGGCATCGACGGTCGATAAGATGGATTGAAGATCTAAAAAAATGAAAATGTGGTAAATGCGAATGCTCTAGTTAAACACAAACTGCAGCTCCCAGATCATCCGTTGTTGTCGGGACCTTGTAACGTGGCCGAGCCATCTAACGCGATTGGATTTGATCCTCCGAGAAGTTGCTTTATCTCGTGGTTCATGGGATTCCGCTATTCGTTATTCGCGACTTTAATTGGACCAAAGATTGAACGAATGACCTTCCTTTGGAAGGTAGATAACATTCTATAATCATTAAAGGTCATGATCCAGCTCTCGCTTCCGAGAGCCAGCACAGGTCTTATGAGTGCTTTATAAAGTGCGAGCCCTCACGACTGCGATAGATGTCTAGATCGCAATAATTTTGATTTTGCGTAGAAAACTCGTTGCCCGGCAGCGATCCGGGCTTTTATTTCCGCCTGCATATAATTCGATGATGTTATTTATAACTGACCCGAGGTATTTAAAGTTTTCAACGCTATTAAAGTTATGGTCGCTAATTCCGAGATTTACCATGGAGATGTTCCTGGGTGTGCACAAATTTGGTTTTGCTACTATTCATCTCCAAACCAAGTCTTCTTGCGCAGTGATCGAGCGGTACGAAACTGTCTTTGATATCGCTAGGTCTTCGGCCAAGAAGCACGATATCACCTGCACATCCAAGAGTTTGGCCTGATTTATTAAATATACAGCGCGAAGTTTCGATGTTGCTTTTCCACACTACGTACTCAAGCGCCAAATTGAACAGCAAAGGCGCGAGTGCATCTATCTCCCTGTCGAACACCAGAGTCTGACACAGTTTCTTCGATTACGATTCTACATACCAGACGTTGTTAATTTACACAGAGAAACGAGATTCTCTGGAATTCCTATAGGCATATGAGCGTGGCCCGTTGGTTGTCGTGGTTTATACTGTCATATGCCTGTCGAAAGTCTATATCCCTTTTGTGTTTTACTAGCACAATTGTGCGGGTAGGGTAAAAGTTCCATGTCAAAAATTTAGTTTTGTATGCTTTTTGAACCACCTTACACATTTGTGAATTCCTTTTAACTTATTTTCGTCCGAAAAAAAAACACTATATCTATATATACAATTGTGTTGGTTTTACTTCAAATCAAGCGAATTTTTTTTTATCAACAACGCCATTACATACTATGGTTTTTTACTCACACATTTGTGTGAGTTGGACTAAAATTGAGCGGATTTTTTATTTTTCTTGGTTGAAAAAGGGATATATATAGTTAATGTGGGATCCGCTCGAACCGCTATATTTCAAAACGCGATATGGTACAAAACGCGATATTTCGAAACGCGATATAGCACAAAACGCGATATGGTACAAAACGCGATATAACCCGGTCCTATACTCCCGCTCCTATCGATTTTTAAAATCCTATAAACTGAAAATAAATTTCACTTCACCCGCCTGATATATCTGATCCTAAACTGTTTCGCGTTTTGGTAATTCGTGTATTAAAATATCGCACTTCAAATGGGACCCACTTGATGTATGGTTATGTTGTACTCCCAACATTTTTCCAAGATCATCCTCATGGTGAAACACTGGTCAGTGATCGATCGGTTGGGATGAGTCTGGCAAGTACAACATTAGCCAACACTTTGTAAGCAGTCTTCAATAGAGCCATACCACGATAGTTTCCACATTTATGATGGTCGACTCTTTTATGCAACGGACATGTGAGCGCGTTCTTCCAATTCTTCGTCAGCTGTTTTTGGTTCCAAACACAAACGATGATATCATATAAACTTGTTAGAAGAGTAGCGCTTCCGAGCTTAAATAATTCTGCGGGGATTCCATCAAGACCGGATGCCTTTCCATTTTTCAATCTACTAATTGCTGCATCTACTTCCTCCACTGTGGGATATTCGACAAAGACCTCTTCACCTGGAGGAGCTATTGCTCTAACGGGAGTCACGTCGTCATTCCGATTTAGCAGATTTTGAAAGTAGGTTTGCCATACTGAGAGAACATCAGCCACATTTGTTCTCAATTATCCATTCCCGTCTTTGATGGCTGTACTTCTTGAATGGAAGTCTTTGTCTTTAGTGAGATTCCTGGCATTAGCAAAACAGTCAATAGAATTTCCTATACTTCCGCTTGGAAGCTGATGTTTTCAATGCATGACCTCATATGATCGCGTTTCTTTTGTTGAAGGAATTTAATCGTGGCTTTCTTGGCGCGGAGATATTCTGTTTGAGTGCTTCTAGCGTTGCGAGCCAACCATGTTTCACGAAGCTTTCGTTTATTTTCGACGACAGGTGGCATTGATCATCGAACTAATCATTGCGGGATCTCGGAGGTTTTCTTCCGATAGTGTTTTGGTGCGGTGGTTATGGCTGCGACTGTATAGTGTGCCACTGCTCCTGGATGTTAGAAGGAGCTTCTTCGTTGTTGCTGGGCCGCTCTAGATAGTTAGTGACAGATGATTGTTAACTCCGCAGTGACGCTTGGTCTTTTAAAGCATCAACATTCCATCGAACGTTTTGTGTGCTTGTCTATTGAACGTATATCACAGTTTGCACTTATATTCTAATATTTATGACAAGCACATGATCACTGTCCATGTCTGCACCCCTGTAGGATCTAACGTCAGATATTCTGGTGGAGTGCCTCTTAGACACCATGACGTGATCGATGTGGTTTTCCGTTCTTCCATCATTCGATCTCCACATTACCACAGAATACATTACCTTGTGGATTCTCTTATGTGGGAAAAACGTACTTGATACAACTAAGTTGTACATTAATGCCGATTCGGTGACGCGTTGGCCATTGTTGTTAAAAGTTAAATGCAGGCTGTTAGGTTAGTGCCGTATACTGGTGGAACGCAACTCTTTAGTGCTTACAACTGTGCCAGAAGGCGCCTACAAAGAGAAAATAGATGCACCCATGCCAAGCGGATCACTGTTTCGCTCAACACTTAGTACTAGCTAAAATAACCATAAGGAAAGCGATTGGGTGTTCTAAAGCCGCCATGTTTGAGGTGGTGACGGATACTCTTATCTCTTGAAGCACCAACCGACTAAAGCATAAGTATACTAGGTAGGTGCAATATATCCCTATTTTCCTTGACTGGGAGATCAAAATGGTGTGGAAAAAGATTAAATTAAAAAAGAGTGGACGCTACAAAAGTATTTCCACCGGAGATTGCAGCAGAAGAAGAAAGTATTCCGGGAGTGTTTAACATAGCTTTGAGAAAAGGAGCGTTCCCCTCCATCTGGAAGAAAATCCGGTTAGTCTTATGAAAAAGGGCGGGTAAGTCAGTTGGCATATACCTTTATAGACTGCTAGGCACCATTAACAGGGCAGGGGTTTGCAGAAAGCCAGTTTGGATTCCAATAACTGTGTGTGTGTCACAGTTAAAGTGTTAAATTCTGTGATGGATTCACACCGAATGTAAATCAAATGAAAAATGTGTCGCAAATTTTTTTTTCGATGACGCAGCTTCAACACAAATACAAATGAAATAAAACAAATTTAAGGCCATTTTTGAGATGTAGATTTTAGTTTAAATTTTATTTTCGAGAAAGCAGAATAAAACAATACAAAAAAGTTTTATGTTTAAATATAAAATACGATTTTAAATTAGCAGCAATACAAAATATATTACGACTTATTGAGTGAAGCAGTGCTTCTTTGGCATCCCGTGTGTAACGCTGCCGTACTAAACATAAATGACTTAACTGCATTTTTGGCCAAATTGAGTTAATGATGCCATTCGATAGCTATTGTTAATCTTTATCTTTAACATTAACACAATAAATTAAAAAAGAAAACAGAAACCGGGGGTCTATTATGAAATTTTCGACGCGCGTATTTTTTTCGACGTTGTCGAAAATTTGGTATTATGAAATTTTCGACCGCGTTTTTTTTTTCGACGTTGTCGAAAATTTGGTATTATGAAATACTCGACGCGTTTTTTTTTAGATAACGTCGACTATTTTACGACAGCTCTTGAGGTGTCGAGTACATAAAAGAAAAGTGTTAAGTGTTGAGAAATAAAAAAAGTTTGTTAGTAAAAATTAATTAATAATTTAAACTTATAAAATTTTAATTAATAAAAATTAATTAATTAATTTAAATTTAATAAAAAATAATTAATTTAAATTTTCATATAAAAAATATTTAATTTCATTTTTCGACATCGTCGAAAAAAAAAATTCATAATAGCGATTTTCGACGTTGTCGACTGTCGACGTTGTCGAAAAATATACGCGCGTCGAAAATTTCATAATAGACCCCCTGTTATTAAGAAATATGTATTTCAATTTAACACAGAAATGATACAAGTTTCAAAAGTTTTACATCGATTATCTCAAAACTCATTTTTTGCAGTTAAGTCATTTATGTTTAGTACGGCAGAATGGCTGATACAAATCAAGGAGACCGCATGAAATGTGCTCGACTCTCGAGCCGAGCGAACAAAGGTAAAAATGTGTGATATATAATGCAAATTGTTGTTGTAAATTATTATTGTTTTAATGCAATTGTTGTTGTAATGCCGTTTTGAGATCACGCATTTTTAACCTTGTTGGCTCGGCTCGAGAGTCGAGCACATTTCATGCGACCCCCTTCAAAACCAATTATGTAGAAAGTCTTTTGCATCATGGTGCCATCTATCGGCAAAATATTAAGCCCCTTCACAAGCTCAATACATTATAATATGCATAGAATGAATGTAAGCAGCTGTCAAGTGAGTCAATTCGGAGGGTAAAACAGAAAGCACATATGTAAATCAACGGGCCGTATTTAGAATTTGTTCGATCGAAATTAAAAACTACATAAATTCAAAACTATTTTTATTACAATATAGTACGTATTAATTGTTTTTATTTTCAGTAAAAAAATTGTACTTATAGTATTCCAAAATAAAAAGTAATTATGAAAAGAAAAGCACGTAGTAATATGTACGTAGTAAGCACGTAGTAATAAGAAAAATTCGACACTGCAATATAACATATGTTTACAAAAAGAAAACTCCCAACAACAACCAACATTCGTGTCTTAGATTTTTTTGATTCATAACTTAAATTAAGGATAATTTTATCACAAATCACTTTCTTTTTAATATAATTTACATTTTATTTTTTTTAAACACTTACAGATGGTAAGAAATGTCTTTCCGAAATTTTCGAGGCGCATTTTGGTAGCACTTTACAAGTCACTTCATTTCAATGTTTAAAGTTTTCAGTGTTTATTAACAAACGATGCACTAATACACGATCCTGTGAACGATCCATAACTGTTTTATAATATTTTATTTATTTTAATTAAGAATACCAAGATTTTTTAATAACACAAAATTTAACGCGACACTTTACAAAAACAAAAACTGGTTTGGTTGGTGGTTTCTTTGAAATATGAGACCGCGATATGCATTTTTATATATAGCCATCCTGCTCAGGCTTGTGACACATGAAATAGCAAATTATATATGGGGAACAAATTAACATTCATTCTATAGTATACTTTATTTCTTTAATTCAGAGCCTTTCACTTCATTTCCAATATACAGTTCATTTAAAATATTTCCTTCCACTGGGCCGTTTTTTAATTTAGCCGAGGAAGCAGTGCGAGCGAAGGTTGTGCAGTCAAATATTCCGGTCTGTATAGCTACAAATTGTTTTTTATTTTGCACGCTCTTCGTACACTGATTCATTTCAAAGTAAATTTTGAAGAACTGAGTCTACACTGTGTAAGCATCATAAATAAAAACGCAGTGTGCAGAGTAACCTGCATCCCCAATAGAATTCCTTATGACTTTTTACTTACAGAAAAGTATGAAAAAAAAACTTGACAAAAAAATATATTTTTTGTCAAGTTTTTTTTTCATACTTTTCTGGAAGTAAAAAGTCATAAGAAATTCTATTGGGAATGCAGTGTAAATTTACTCAGTCCAATAAAAAAACGCATATTTTGACCACGCTCTACCTACTCGGCTTGAATTAAAAAATAAACCCCTTATACATAGTAGTAATAAAGAAGAATTATTAAAGTCGTCCGTGAATTTAATTTGTTTTAAGATTTTTCGGCTTTTCGGACAAAATATCATTTTAATGGGCACCCATCCAATGTTTACGACGAGCTTCTTAAGGCTACCTAAGGGAGTTCTCATTTTTGTAAGGGTTTGTGTATCTTTGTGTACACAAGTCCCTGGGGTTAAAACGTGGGGGAGGGGAGTGCATTTTTTCTACTTTTGTGGTAGAAATATTGTTAATAAATGGCCTCTTTGTTTTCTGCGACAAAAAATGTCGTAAACTTTGTATAGGTGTCCATTAAAATGATATTTTGTCCGAAAAGCCGAAAAATCTTTAAACAAATAGTAGTTATATTTTTGGCGTTTATAATGGGGAGTTATCTTTGAATCGAGTTAAAAATATCTAGATGAATTAAATTAATTTAACGGACACAACAAGCGACTTGTGTATAAGCATAGAAAAATAAGTCTACCATATATTTCTCATTTGTATAAAACAAGAGATAAAAATGAAATTCCAATGTCATGATTGTATTTGTGTCACAAATACAATCAAGACATTGGAATTTAATTCGTTTTATACAAATGAGAAATCTATGTTAAACTTATTTTTCTATGGTGTAAGTGTACGAAGAGTTTAACAAAGTAAAAACATATTACTCTATGCACACCGGATCATTTGGCACTGCACAACCTTTGCTAGCTGTACAACACTCAGAGCAAACCTGCTTCCTCGGGTTGAATTGAAAATAGACCGATACGAAAATAAAGTATTGTTTGATACAAAAACAACATTTTCGTTTGATATAAAACGGGGTTCAAAGATTTTTGCTGTACACTCACATTACCAATTGCCAAGCTAGTGATCATTTTTAAATATGTACAAGCACAAAATTGTATTTTTTTTTTGCTTTATTATAATGATAATATTTTTTTATTATATTCTCGTCGATTATTGAATTTTCGAAACTTATTGCTCCGAGAATCGAAAATCCAAATGATCAAAAGGATCAACAAACAATTTCAAAGTGTCTTCTAGTAGTAACTTCTTTAAATTACAATTTAAAAAAGACAAACCGGTAAATTCTTGAAATGTTTTACATTTCTCATTTTAAAATGAAAAATATGCGGTAATTTTGTGGCAATGACTTAAAAATTCTTAAACAAATCACGGTTGAATCTTTCGTAAAACACAAACGCATTTGAGATTAAGATTCACGTGGCAAAAGTGTCGCGAATTCAATAATCGAGGCCATTATACAATATACTTAATAATTTTGTATTTAATTATTATATAAATATACCTAGGTGTGGTTGGTGAAATTGATACATTCATATATGTATACAAAAAAATGGTGGCAAGTAATAACGTGTTTCAAAAAATTTAGAACTAATTAGCCACAAAATTTGCTTTGAAATATAAAATGTTTTTATATAAATTTTAAACACCGAAAATTCTACCAATATTCTTATATTGAATAAATCGTTTATACATACATAAAATATAGTACATATTTCCTTCTATTACATATATAGATATAAATAAAATTAGTTGGGAAATGTGATTAATCAACTGTAACTCTATACACAAAAGTAGGCTAATTAATAGAAGTTGTAAACTAAATTAATTTGAATTTTTTGTTTAAACGTAATAAAAAAAAACAAACCAATAAGTTTCATTCACCAATCAAATTAAATTGATATACATAATGTATTTATAATTATTATAAGAGTTTTTATTTATTTTTAGAGTAATAACCAGAAATTTTGAAATATTGTTTGCTTGTTTTCGAATTAATATTTTTATTTATTTATTTGTATTATTGGAAAAATAATATTTATTTTTATTTTATTTTATGTTTCTCTGTTTGAAAGAAAATTTGTTAGCTTAAAGATAGTTGATTAAGCGCGAGTAGCCTTTCTACAGCTGCATTTATGTCACCAAACGATGCAATTAATGCTACGAAACAAAAAAAATTAATAGTTTCATATAAAATGTGAATTTTATTTTAATGCAAAATCTTTTACCTTGCAAATTCGCTTCTCGATTAACAAATCCCATAGAAGTTAGTTGTTCCAATTGGGATGAATATCGCTCTTCTGGTGGACGATTTGTATCCGTTTGATTACCCATTCCACTTATCATACGCGTCATAAAATCGCTGAATAATTGATTATTTTGTTGCGGCCTTGTATTTGACGTTGGTGGTGGTGTTGTTGTAGTAGTATTAGATGCTGGCGTTGAGCTTCCAGTTGATGAATTTGCACCTGGTGGAGGTGGTGGTATACCAAATGATCCTACTAATCCCGGCGCAGCTTGTCTTAATTGCTCCATTGACTGTTGCATTTGTAAAATAGCATTTAATGCTTGTGGGTTAGTCATCATTGCTTGAACTTCCGGATTTTGCATTTGTTGTAAAAATTGGGGCATCATTTGTCCCATTTGTTCTTGTAATTGTGGATTATTCGCCAGCAATGGATTTTGGCTCAAAAACTGGAATTGAAAAGTAATTAATCTTTCTGAATTTTATGGAATGAAAAACAAGCTTACACTAGAAGCCATATTTGGATCAGCTGCCAACGCTTCCATCATAGATCGCGTATAAGGAGCATTTAATAAGTTTGACATCATTGATGGATTTTCACTCATTTGCTGTAGTAAACTTTGCATAGCAGGCGTATTTAATACATTTGGTGGTGGATTATTTGCAGATGGTGCATCAGTGCCGGTTTGACCAGGTGCCCAAGGATTGGGTAAAGGATTCCTATTTTCTGATCCTTGTTGAGGATTAGTACCAGATGGATTATTATCAACTAATCCTGAAAATGGATTTCTAGAAAATGTATCAGTTGCTGCATTTAGCATTGGTTCTTGGATATCTCGATAAATTCGTTGCAATGCATTGTAACCTCCAGGGACTGACTCCAAATTTGACATAGCTCGATCATGTGATCTCATCAATTCTTGCAACATTGAGGGATTTCTAGCTAATTCCATGGTTTGGTTTAGTAAATCCGGATGGTTCAACATATGAGAAATTTCAGGATTCCTCTGCATTAAATCTTGCATTTGTGGATTTGATGTTATTAAATTTCTCATTGTTTCCGGATTATTCATCATTTGCTGAACCAACGGATTATCTAAAATTGTTCGCATCAATTCGGGGTTTCCCATTAATTCATTTTGCATTCGAGCTTGAAGATCCATAAATGTGCCAGGCCCAGCACCAAGTGACTCCAAACCACTTAAACCTCCAAGTTGATTTAAACCAAACGGCGTTTGCCGCACGTCTGCCGGAGCTCTACGAGATGTATCAGTCTCTGGCGGAGGGGGCGCTTTTATAACCAAATGAACTGTCAAACCATCCTTGACATTATGTCCCTTTAATGAATCCGAATCTTTCATTATTTTTCCTGCAAATATCAGACATAATTGATCCGGCTCGGCATCAAATTTTTCGGCCACGAGAGCTTTAAACTAAAACGAAAAGTAAACATAATCCGGTATGATATTAAAAATTCGAACACGTAATATAAAAGTTTCTAGAAATGTCACTTTTGAGCATCAATTTTTTTACTGAGTCATGTCTGCGTGAATTTCGCAAGCTGATTATTAAATTACATAAAATGCAACATGCCAAAAGAACTTATATTTGAGTAACTTACTGTTTTTATATCAGCATCCTCGTCAACTTCAACTGTTTGTTTGTCTTTTGGTGTTTTTACCGTAACAGAAATTTTTTTATTAACATTTTCTTGGCTCTCCGCCATTTTTTCCCTATCTTTTCAAACTAAACTAATTTTAGAATACCGAAATAAAAAATGAAATTTTGTTTTTGTCTTTTTCTTCTCGGACTTGGATATTTTTTTTTAATTGTCGCGCATACCAACCTAACAAAAAATATTGAAAACAAAACTTATTAATTACATATTTTTTCTGCTATTAATATTTAATTAAATCAATAATTTACTTTTAGGTAACTTTGAATTAACTAATAATAAATAAACACAGCTAAAAATAATATTAGAATCAATTCGATTGTAGATTGATAAAACAACATGAAAAATAAAACAAGCAAGTTTGCACTTCGGTAGTTTTTTATTACTGAAAGTACTGTTGCGCTACCTTTCGTTAATTTTGCATGTCAAAGTGGCCTAAATCGTGAAGTTAGCAAGAATTTAGTTTTAATTGTCAACAAGAAATAAAATAAACAAAATTCATTTTAAATTACAATCAACTGTAGAACTCAGACGATAGATTTGTGTTCATAAATATAATTATATTAATAACTTTTTAGCCATTTATAAATGAATTTTTATTTTCAATACATATTTTACTCCGGTTCTTTATAATCAGTATAAAACCTGAATAATTTTAGTGTAAAATTAAACATTTTAAAGTCGTGAACGTGATTATGGAGCGTCAATTCAAAGAATGGAAGATTATCCTTTCTTCCCCGTCGCCATTAGATAATAAAGCAAAAATGGTGCTGGATGAAATGTTCGAACTTTTAATATCAAATCAAATAAAACTTGATTTATTTGAATTATATCGTAGTGTTACATTTAAAAATGATTCGAATGAGTTTTACTTCATAAAAATAATTGTCAAATTTATGGACCAGTGTCACGTTTTTCCGCTAAGTACGATGCGATCTCTAATACTGGATTTAAGTGGAAAGGTAAGAGTTAATAAAATTGGCGTTGCACTTGCAATTGTCGTACATACCAAATTTGACCTTAGTTCAAAGTAGCTAAGTACATAAACGAAAATAATATTAATATTGCGAATATTCTTGGCTCTGAATATACACAAACAACAAAATACAAAATTTACAGAACAAAATAAAAAATACAGTTTGTATGCCTGCAGACCTATAAAATGTTAATACTAAAAAATCCATACAAATGCTATGGAAACTTTTGTAAAGTTTGTTTTGTATATCGTAAATATCGGGGAAAAATCAATTTTCATTCCGAGGTAACTTTGTCTTCTTGTGATGTTTTGTTTTTCATTTTTAAGGTAGTTTTCATTCAGAATTTTACCATTTTCCAATATGATGAGATATTTTAATTTGTTTCATTCTATGACAGGGTTATGACCGTTTATAGGTAACGATGCAAATCAAAGTAAATTATGTTGTGTAAGTGTATTTGTTAATCCATTTAAATTATTCAAGACTTTTGTTAATTTTTTTCTACTATCTGATCCTATAATGAGCGTATTCGACCCCCATTCCACCAGTAAATGCAATGAAAATGTCCGTAATTAGCTTCATTTAAGATGATTTGCTATGTGATGCGACAACAAAGCGTTTGGTGAAAAATGGTATTTGCTATAAAATGTATGAGCAATCCCCTGTCCCTCCAGATCCTCGTTCCATTGTGAACCTCCATTCATTGACGACCTCCTTCCATTGCCGTCCTTCTTGCATTAAAATCTAGTTTAAGCAATTAGCTTAACTGATTGAGAGTGACCGAACTGAGATCAACATAGCAAAAACCAAATATAAAGCCAAAATACGAAGTTATACTTTTATTTAATAAATAGTACAACACAACTAAACATCAGCACGCCACAATAAAAATCTTAACCATGTAAGGTATTTTCCATGGTTTGTATTTTGAGAGAAAATCCCCAGATAAACATGGATTTTATTTTATTATTCGACTGACACAGAAATTCAGTGTTTTTTCGAAAAGTGGTACCATTTATTACCATAAGAACCTGCATTATATTACTCAATAAAAACAGAAAATCTGAGTGATTTGGGGGAAGCACTGCTTAGCAATTATCTAAGTCTTGTGCCAATAAAATGTACATTTATGCCAAACTTTATTAAATTACAAATTTTTTTTTCTGTCAGGTCTTGGACTTGATTTTAGCGTCATTGTATTACATATTCAAATTTAATATTGAAGTTCAATAGTGACATTCTCCGGTTCTAAAAATTTACTGCTATACGTATTCAGTTCTCGACAGAATTGTTAAAATTTTGAACGATCTCATTTTAATCGCTATAATATAACGATTTTCTTTTTTTTCAGAATAAATTCAAACAAATAATGGAATTCATTCCGAGTCACATTAGGATGCTATATCGCGATAAAACAACAATAGAATTAAATTTCTCAGCGATATTCTCTCAAATAAAATTTTACATACTTTTATTGGTAAATGAGACAAGTTCCGAGACAAACCGGGATAAAGTCGCTGCATTAACAAATTTATGTCTGAATCAAATTGTTGCTCTTTTAAAATACTCTATAAAAATACAAAAATCCGCTTGTTTTATCGAAATACTTAAAAATATTCTAACACCTCAATTTAAATTATTCCAAATTTTACTTCGTAAATATAATACAAAAATTTATGAAAATTTCGTAACAAATTTGGTAAACGAATTAGTTAGTGGTAATTATTCATTTGCATTGCATTCAAACGAAATTGATAACTTTCCAATTTATTATTTATTTACAAGTTTATTTGTTGAATTATTTTCGGAGAAAATTTGCATCGACTTTAGCTTAAATTTATTTAAACAATTAATGAACGATATGAAGATGACATTTTCTACTAATAAAAAAATTGTTAATTTATTAAAAAATTTTGCATATTTCGGAGAATACTTGAAAACATTTAATAATTTTGAAAATTTTTTCAATTTATCATCTCAAATCTTTGATACAAATGAATCAACTTACGATTTTTTGATTACAATTTGCGAAATTATTAGTCGAATCGAGAATACTGGATTAGTTTGTCGAGCAAAAGTTGAACATTTAAATGATTTTACAAAAATTTTTGATTTTATAGCCAAATACCTAATTTCCGCTAATATTACTAAGTCGTTTTGTTCGCATTGTACAAATGTTAAGCGTCATTCATTATTAAATTATGGCAATTTCTACGTAAATTTTTACCGTAATTTGTGTAAAACCAATATTGAATTTTGTAATGAACAGAATTTAGCAAAAGTTATCAATATAATAAGATATAATTTTACGATTTGGAGCTCTTTCCAATGTTCCACCGCAAATCATTTATTTGATGTTATGTTTACGCTAAATTTTAATTTCACTGTCACGTTAAGTAATACAACGGATTTGAAATTGAACGAAGCGGCGATTGCGGTATCAAAAATTTTATTAAAACAATTTAAAAATAATAAAAATAAAAGCATTAATATTGAAAATGTCTTAACGACAATGTTACGAGGATTTAACATTTGTTACTCAAATAACCATAAATATTTAGAATTTTATTGTTTCTTTGTATTATTAGAAATGCAGAGAGGCGATAAAGAACGAAATATTCTATTAGGTCACGTCCAACGAATTGTGCAGCAGTTTTGGACAGATGAATCAACCGATAATCATCTATCATTTATTAATGTATTAGATTCGATCGGCGATAGTTTATATGAAATACCTAAACCAAACTATGATAAAATAGACGTAATTATATTAGTGCTAGAAACTGTTAGTAATTATCGGTCGCGTACAAATATTCGCTTGAAAAGTTTAGAAGAATTATTTCAATATGCCAATCCTAAAAATTACGTAAAAATTGGAGAATTTTTATCCACATACAAATACATCGATCAATCCTTCGCCAACGATTTAACAAAATTATATGATAATTTAACAGGCTTAACAAATAATTCACTATTGCTAGGATTGTTAAAACATAAAATTTTTGTTGTTAATTCCGATAAAATTAGCGAAATAAAAAAGTCAATTGCTTATGAAATTGATTTTGCAAACAATTTGGATAATTTCGATAGTGAAAAAATTTCAAATGAAATAAAATTATTACAGCACATTTTCGATTCGCTTGATCATCTTACCAAGTTTATTATAAAAAACATTGATAACATCAAAGATTTGAAATATGAAAATCTGATTGAAATTCTACATTCGATTGGTCAAAACTTGTATTTTCGAGATTATAAAGTGCAAGCAACGAACGCATTCGGCTTACTGTTAGGTGTGTCATTGAAGCTCCACTACGAAGACGGAATCATCGACGGCTTAAATTATTTCTTAAATAATTATCAATTGTATCAAATGTTTTTGAATTATAATACTGCTAGTAGGAATATTTTAAAAATGCCAGCGTCATTGGAAGATCTGTTAGAAATAAATAATAATATAATATTTTCCCGCGAGAATAGAGATGAAGATCGCGTTTTAATAAACTACTTGAACTATTCAAAATATTTAATTGATATGAATAGAACCGATGAATTTTTTAAAATTATTAAAATGTTTTTAAAGCTAATCAATGATATTTCAAATCTTACAAACGAAACAAAATACTACCATTTAAAAGTAATATTATTAATTGTTTACTATAAAATTAATAATGATAATGAGAAAAATAATTCGTTTACCATATTTAAATATATAATGCAATATTTCTTTTACTATAAAAATGTAAAGTACACAAATTTAATTGAGCGATTTGAAACTTACAATTTACTATTCGATACAATGGAATATGTAAGTGATTTTGTTATTAGTAAACGACTATTTTATGAAAAAGATTTTTTTCTATTAACGATTATAAAATTTGCTATTAAAGTGGATGCAATGAAACGGTTGTTAAGTTTTTTACGATTTTCGATAAAATTGGATATTTTAATGGAGTCGTTTAATCAAATTGATTTGAAACTTACCTGTTTTAATAGAATTGTGGAAAATAAATGTTATTTGAATGAGAATCATAATATTGATGATTTTCGTTTTAAACCAAAAAATTCGCCTAGAAATATAGCATTGTGTACTAGTGGACGTAATGAAATTCCTAAAACACCATCATACACGGATTGTACGATTTCAAGGAACTATAACATTCATATTGATCAGGTAAAACTATTTTCGGTGCTTGCATCAGATTACAACATTATAATTTTAATTTACAGATAGAATCAATTACCCAATTCGAGCCGTTAAACTTAAATTTTGAAACACCGAAACTTCATCAGATTAACTGCAAATGTATTTTATGCAGCTCTGATTTAAGAGTACGCCTTTTATACTTGGATATTTGCCTGCTGATTGGAAGAGTGCATTTTATTCGAAAACAGTATAAAGAATCAAGTGACATTTTTCAAAACGGTTTACATCACTTAAACATTCTAAAGTCAAATTACAAAAATACCTTTGAGTTTACAGTGAATTTCGAATATTATCAATTGATGAAAATAATTGTATATGAATCTTTAGCACATGTTTACATATTGGATAAGGATTATATGAAAGCCAAACATTTACTTTTAAAAGCCAAAAATAATTTTAATTTGACATGTAGCCGTTTACCAATTGGACATTTCCAAAATATTTTAATTCAATTGAAATTTGTAAATCAAACCATGATGAATGATACATTTGTGTTATCCACTTTGATCGGCCCCTCATATGATTTGGCTAGCGTACAAAGCAAAAACGAAAATTTGAAAATACCTAAAAATAACTCGGAGCCAGGTTTAGAAAATAAGAAAAAACGATCACCTAAAGTTAAATGCATCGCTATTAAAAAGCCAATAAATTCATTTGATTCAGCATCATCGAATTCGGAAAATGACAATAACATAATGTTACATAAAACTAAGAAGCATTTCCCCAACGAACCAACGAACGAAAGTGTAATTGAAATTCTCGATACGCCGGTAAAAAAACATGTCCTTACAACGAAAACACCTAATGTTATTGGGACAAAAGAAGCTGCTAAACCACGCAGTTGTAACGGAGTTAAACGTTCGCCACATAAAAGGACTCTACGAGCACGAGCTAAACGTTAATCATTTGTTACATTTTAAAATATATTTTCTGTATTTATTCTAGAATCATTTTAAGTTTTTATTTATTTTGTTGTGTGTAACTATAAATCAATTAATGAAATTTATAAATAAATTAATGAAATTTGTATGAGAAAACGTTGTCTACTTATTAAGGATAAAACATACAAAACTCGAAGCGACATGTTTAACAAAATTTTCACAATAAACTTATTTCTCTAATACAAGTTTTTCTATTAAAATTATAAAGTAGAGAATTATTTTTATATAAAATACTTAGGTATATTTATTTACCCTCAAACTATGATTTTTATTCATTACTAAAGTGAATTACGAGTAGGTAATATTTAAATTTTCTGTTAGTTTCTACTGCTTGGTGTGTTTTACTATCTAGTGCCCTATAAGAAATAATTGATATGCTATGATAAGAGACGTACAGGCCAACCATCAAGGCGATCCTAGGTGTATAGCACATGTATAGCACATTCCTGGAGTAAGCGTAATCTAATATCTGCCTGCATCCTCACATTGATGGTTTTTAAGGAAAGGATTAGTTAGTCACAGAAACGACTATGGCGCCACGCAGCATAGTCATTATCTAACTACAGTATTCGTTAATAAATTATAAGATTTGTTAATTGTTTACACATACACGAGTATTAGTTGTGACTAGGTATAGGATATCTAAATTTCATCATAATGCTGTATGAAGCAGCTGCACTACGTCTGACCCTACACCATCTAACCCGAGGGATACATGTTCGTAATGGTTCGACAGCATGTTTATACATATGATGACCTAAAAATTCTTATGCCTCAACCAGCGAGCACTTAAGACCGTAAATAAGTTGCACGCTGTCTGTACCATTTCGGTTAGTGCTACCATCACCAAAATTGTATAGGCTTCTCGTCACAAATAAACAAATGACCTTTAAAATGCTGGTGGTTGTACCACTCCTCTAAGTGGTCCAAACGGGGCACAACTTAAGCTCTTAAGTTTTTGGTGGTTGAGGCTTTAGTCCATCGTCAATTATTAAATTTGAATTCAGTATTGTTATATAGCTACCTTACGCATTACCAATCATTATGAATTCTCGGATATAGAATACAATATTCAAGTCAGCTAAATAACAGAAATAAACACACTTGAATCCAATTAGAAACAATATCGAATACAACATTGTTTTGCAAAAGGCCTTTAATAAAAAATGGTTTGATCAAAAATGTTGTAGCTACAATCTAAAAATTACCTGCTAAACCGGGAATTCTTGGTGAAATGCAATGGTGCATCATCCAATTTAAATGAAATTCACGCAGGGGTTCCACAAGGCAGTGTTATATTTAATTTACATAGCGGACCTTTCTAGTTCAAATTATGTAACAGTTTCAACATTTGTGGATGATAGCAACCCATTAAAACCCTCAAATAGCATCAAGAGTCCTGCAAGAGCACTTAGAAGAAAAAGCTAAGTGGCTTTCAAAAGGGAGAATAAAAGCAAACGAACAGAAATTAGCACACATTATATTCACTCTCCGTAAGCAAACCTACCCTCCGGTGAAGTTAAATAACATCAATCTTCCCCAATGCAAAACCATTAAATACCTAGGTCTACATCTAGATAGAAGATTGACATGAAAGAAACATTACGAAAAAAAACGACAACAAATCAACATCAAAATAAATTGGGTAATCGGAAAGCATTCTAAATTAACTCTAGACTGCAAAGTCTTATTGTATAAAATGGTACTAAAACCAATTTGGACTTACGGAATACAAATGTAGAGCTCAACCTGTGCCTCAAATATATTAAAATTGCAACGTGTACAATCAAAAATATTACGAAGGATGGTATACGCACCTTGGTACAAACATACACCGCGATCTCAACATCGAAGTGGTAGATACAAGACAGCAGTACAGCAGAAAATGCCAAATATCACCTGCACATTGTGAGCTCCATGTCAACCTGTACACTGACATGAACAGTGGGTCGGCGCTGAATGCTGCACTTTAACAGAAGAAAGTCTTAGTTGTGTTTAATAATAATTATAGATCAGAATTCCGTAAAGGCAAAACAGCTAAAGATTCATTAAAATTGCTGATACCGTCTAATATGTCATTAGCAGAAAAAATAATAATTTCTTCAGAAGACGAACAAGAAATACCAAGTAATTTTAAGTTGTTCCATGTTGATTTAGGATTATGTATATTCCCAAAATAAAACTTATTTTTTGCTTGATTAATGAATGCGTTAGTTTTATTTCTAAAAAATTTAAGAGATTCCAAATCAATCACTAATTTGGATCTTTTATATTTTTTGTGAGCCAAATCTCTACGCCCCAGTAAATCTAAAATCTTTACATTTAACCAAGGAGTAGTAGGACATTTTTTAATACTTCGTTTCCGAGATATACAAGCAGAATCTAACTGTAGTACATATGAATTAAATTCATGAACGATATCGTTGATGTTATTATACAAATAGATACCGCTAATTGGCCAAAATAAATTATATTACGTTTATCACGTCTAATCGAGTTCGATAAAAAGGTAAATAGCACATGTTATGTAACCTCAAGCAATCACTTAACTTATTATTTATTAACATGTTAAAATTAAAATCTCCACAACATATAACTTTCTCATATTGTGATAGATCTTCCAAAAAGATCAATTCAATATTATTAACTTCTTCGGCACATGCAGATGGAAGATTATAAATAATAATTATAAGGATTTTACCAATACGTTCCGTAAGCTCCAATACTAAAATTTCTACTTTACCAAAGGCACCGCAGAATATTTTTTTGATTTTTAATGCCGATCGATACTAAATGGCAACTCCACCCCATCGCGTATTGTTTATCGGCCAAAACGGATAATATTATAATTATTCATACGAAGAGACTTGTTTAAAATTTTACAGCTTAGAAGAGTTTCGCAAGAAAGTCAAATTTGTACTTATTTAATAAAATTGTAACACCATTAAAATGTTTTACTAGATTACGCACATTTAAGTGGCCGAACTTTAAACATGCACCAATATTTACCTGCAGATTGTCACTTGGAACAGCTATACGTTACATGAAAGGTAATTTAATCTATTAACGTGTTGATTGCAGCAGAAACCCGAAACTTCGTATGATGAGGCAGCCTTGTTCGAAAATTTACATTATTAAATTCCCGAATATTTACTCCAATTGGCCAAATATTAGGATCAAGAGCCTTATCGTGTAATTCAGCAGATAAACACAATTTAAAACATGTATGTTGAAGGAGCCAAGATCTCTTCCTTTAGTCAGCAATTTAAATATCCAGACATGTTTTTACCATCAACAAATTATCATTTTCAGCTGTATCGGTATGGAATTTCGATACGTGTAACCAAAGCATCGGCACAATCGTTTTAACGCCAAAATTTTCATTATAGCACCTAGTCCCACAAATTGATTTGCTTATTACACCAGAAGTAGACCTAATGCCATGATTTGCAGGTTTAATAACAGGTGTAACGCTATTTGAAAGAGATGAACTCAGAGACAAAGACAATTTCCTCAACCTTGTAACTGTGGAAGTTAACCCCTGCAGAAATAAAACATGATGTGAACGAAGGTATAGACATGGTATCCAACGGCAAAACAGTAGGTTTTTCATATGGTTCCGTATTTAACGAATGTGCAACAGGAATAGCGGATGTAGAACCTCCGGACATTACAATTTAGCAAATCTTTGTAAGCATCCATTGTCTATTCCTAATAAAGTTGTAAAATTATCGCCAAATTTTTCTCCATTAAATCAGTTGACACATCAGTCGGCCTAGTATCACTCGGCCAAGCATGTAAAGTAGCTTCAGGAACAAGATTTTCTTTAACGTTAAGCAGCTCCAAAACATTCTCAATGAGAAGTCTATTAATTTTATTTCATCCACCAAGTTTTGGTAAAATGAGTGCTGAACAAAATTATCCCAAGATTTGGCTTTTAATTAAATATTTTTAAAAGTTAAAAAATCGATCGATAATCGTTGTTAAAAATTCGCTATGCATCCAGCCTTTGAAGAAATTTGAACCCAGTATCTTCTGATCTAAGTACCGAAGCTTTAACTACTGTACCACTTATCGGGTAATGTGTTGGGTTCAACGTCATAGAAAACAACAAGTAAACAGTAGCTGACACATTATCAATACAATAAGAAAAGTAAATCAATTTACTTTCGCTTTCTTTACAATATAAAAAAATTAATGTTTTTTTTAAACCAAAAGAAATTGGCATACTTCATTTCTCAGACTAATTTCTGTTCAGTAGGTTTTTTTACCACCGCGCTGCACTAAAACTGCACAAGCATTTTACGTGAGATGTGCCGGGATGTTCTAACCTACCGATTATTTATAGAAAATTACGTAAGTCTTTTTTGCCAGAATTGAATTGGACACTTACAATTTAATTATAGAGAAGCAAAACCATAAACTTCGATAAAGTATCAAAAAAGTGATGTTAGGACATTCCAGCACTAGTCACGTACGTATAGTAACTTATTTTTTTTCTATATTTTGATTTTTCAGAATCATTTCAACTCATTTTGCCATTGAACGCCATCAGAGAAAAACTTAGCAAATGAAAAAATTCTGTTTTTGTGTGCAATTAATTTTCAAAGTATGTACTTTGTATAATATAGTTACTTAACATCCTTATTCATTGCGATACATAATCGCAAAGAGTATAAATGTTATAAAGAGTAACGAAACTGGGGAACAATTTTCATTAAAAACTTCGTGGGTTATGCAATTTAAATTTATAAATATACAATACACATACACAAAAAATTTTAATTTTATCTCATGACTCGAATTTTTTGATAAACATTTTCCCTCCGTTTCGTTACTCTTTATTACATTCCATACTCTTTGATAATAGTAATCAACACTTGGTTAAATAGAAGGAGATTTGCGTCGCATTGAAAAGTGTATTATCAAAACTTTGTTGTAGGAATTCTTTAGCCTTTCCTGTGGCTGCTTTGCAGTAGAGCCATAGAATAACAGCATAATAATAATATTTCTATTTTGTGGTACAGAATGATGATTAAAATATGAATTGTTAAAAGTTAAAATTCTTGTAAACTTCTGCAAAGCCTGTTGACTCGGGACATAATTAATAACGTTACGTTAAGGTTAAAGACAATTGGTATTTATAACGACATAAATAATAGTACATATATAAAGATTATATTTTACGAGACGATAGCGTTTTTAAAGCGAGAACAATTGAGCAATCGAGATGAGCCCGAGCTTCGAAACTGGTTTACATCGATTGAACTACTATACTTTTTTTCGATCTAGCTTATTGCCCCATTTACATGACCAACATTTTTCTTCTGCAAAAATTTGTAGGTAATGCGTGAATTCCACAGTGAAACAATGTTTTCAGTAAAATTAACACGAGATAAAAATATAAGTCCTTTACTTGTTAGAAAGAAACAAAAAAACAGTTTCAGTAAAATTTACTGGCAGTAAACGGGGAAAATGTTGCCATAAAAAGTGTAAAACTAAATACTTTTTATAGCAACATTTGTTTGTCTTTATCACTCTAACGTAATTTTAATATGTATACTCTCCTCTTTTCCGTTTCCCAGTATTGTTTACTGAAAAAATGTGTTTCACTGTGGAATCCACGCATAAATAAGAAGCATCCGCTATATAAATATATTTAATTTGCGAGAAATAAATAAATATAGTATATATAGTAGGTAATGCCATAATTTTTTTTGAAGCATTATTATTATTTATTTTTAATTAATTCAAATGCGAAATTTACATTTTTATTTATAGCGTCTGTTCTTATTATGAGTCCTTAACATTCCTTAACATTTATAAATATAAAAAAAAATTGTTAATTTTAAAATTATTGCCATAAAAATATTGAATATATTTTATGGCAACATTTATTTTTATGGGAACATTTTATAGTGGTTTAGGCAGTGTAGTGACTCTTTGACACATTGTGGCAACGTTTCTTGCTCTGACTTTAAGCCGCCGGTTTTTTAATTCACTCATATTATAAGCTCGTAGTTTGTTATTTGACCCGATTGTCCTACTATCTGAAAGGGTTAATTGGTTCTGTCACATGGCGTGAATGTGGCCAGTTAAAAATAAGTTTCTGTGTGAACCAGTCGCATACATTTTTTGGATTCATTCTTCAAGGTGAGTTTGAAATATTAATTCTAATGTTTTTACTTCCAATTTTTATTAAAAACACATTTTTTTACTGTGAATGTAAGTATTAACTATAATTTGAATCAAATTGAATAACATTTAATTGGGTATATTTTCAATAAAATGTGAATTATGTACTATGTTGCAACATTTGTTGCCATTCCGAGTGAAGTATTGTAAATTATGATTTTTTGACAGATTGAATCGCGCGCTTATTTTATTTTTGTGTGTTCATACAAGATGAGTTTGAATTCCAAGTATTGGTGTTTTTATTATAAATTTTTCTCTAAAATACGGTTTTTATTATCAAACTATAATACGACTGAAATGTAGTACTAGTTATTCCATATAATTTCAGATTATGGTAATTTCTTTGTGGCAACATGTGTTGCCATTCCGAGTGAAATATTATTTATCAAATATATATTATGTTTGCCGAATAAGATTTCGTAAATTTTGTTTTTCAGAACAATGGTATCCAGAAAATATCCACCAAAATATTTTTTGACTTACGAGGAGGCGGCCGAGTAAATTATGGCAGAAGATTCAGATATAGAGGATTTTGAAGAGGCAAATGTGCCAATAGCAGCAGATGTGATTGAAAATTTGATGGAACAACATCCAGAAGTACAGGTCGTGCAACCATCATTTGCAATTCATGATCAAGCTGAGATTGTTATGAACTACGATGATTTAGCCCCAGGACAAGAAGACGATTACAACGTTGAGACGAGCGTTGAGCTCATTGATTCCAAATGTTCCACAACCAATGGTTCATCATTTGAATTTAATTCTACTGAAACATATTCGTCAGATTTAGTAAAGACTCTATTTGAAATATTCAGCCGTTACATTCCGCTTGAGTTGTACGAACAAATGGCACAATTTACAATAAACATACGCCCCCCAAAACGGTAGCAAACTATAAGCACGCCACACCGAAAGAGATAATGAGCTTTTTGGAGTGCATTTAATTATGGGACTACTAGGATTTCCGCAAATTGCTATGTATTGGAATTGCCACATCGATCTTCAAGCAATTTCTAAAGTTGATGAGAGATCGTTTTTATTGGCTGAGAAGTCATTTACATTTGGTTGACAATTGTAAAATGCCAAATCAATGTAAAGATAAGTTTTATAAGGTTCGTCCAATTATCGATAGCGTTTGTAAAAGATGCAGAGAAATGCCGATGGAGGGTTATTTGTCAATCGATGAACAAATCATACCTTTCAAAGGAGATCTCAGCATAAAGCAATATGTGAAAAGTAAGTTATCTCCCTGGGGCCTAAAGGTATTTCTCTTATGTGGGAAAACAGGGTACCCTTATGACGTTGTGCTTTATCAAGGGAATACTACCGAAATCGATTTAATCGATCGAATAAATTTAGGGTTTGGTGCAGCTGTCATCAAGCATTTGATTCAACGCGTCAGTGCTGGAGGACATAATCTTTTCTTTGACAATTATTTTAGCACTTTCCAAATATTTGAGATATTGAGTTCGAATAAAATAAATGCAGTAGGCACAATACGAGTGAACCGGTTTAATAGCCCAAGCTTTAGCACAGATGCTATGATGAAAAAGAAAGGACGTGAAACATCTGAAGAAATTACAAGTCGCGATGGCAATATTGTGCTAGTCAAATGGCAAGACAACCGAGCAGTTCATTTGGCATCAAATTTTATTGGAAAGGGAACCGAATGTGTCGTAGATCGCTGGGACAAAAATGCAAAATACAATGAATGTATGGGCGTGGTTGATTTAGTAGATAAAATATATGTGCTACTACAGAATTTTTATTAAATCTCGCAAGTGGACCTTACGATTGATTTTTCTCTTTGTTGATCTTGCTGTATCCGCCAGTTATTTAGAGTACAAACAAAACTGTGCTTTTCCCCAAGTGCCAAAACGAGAGATATTATCATTAAAAGATTTTAAATTAAAACTAGGATGGTGCATGACTAAGATAGTTGCCTTTCAGTCCAACAAAAGAAAAGAAAGATAGCTTTTTCAGAAGCAAATTTGGAAATACCAGGACCTAATATACGGAACACCGACCAGAACAAGTCATCCGTTATGATAGAGTTGATTATTTACCACAATTTTAATCATCTCTTTTTGCATTTAGATGCAGAAATCCGGGATGTCCGATCGCGCATTGTATGCACAAAGTTTATTTATGTGTCAATGCTAACAACAACTGCTTTTACGATTTTCATAACAAATGAGCAATGATAATATCTTTAATCGTTATTGAATAATCAATTTGTTTTTATATTTGTTTAATTATTTTATGTTATATACATAATATTTATAATTGCATCTTCGTGGGAACGTGCAAACTGAAGTAAAATGTTATAAAATGAAACTACATAGTTGTGAACTGTAATTTAGATACCTGAACTCAATAAAATTATTATATTCTAAGTAGAATTAAGTCACAAATAAATTAATTAAAATTGAATTTGGAAATTGTTGTTTGTTTTATTTTGATTAGAATCATCATAAATGCAATTTCTCTAATGAATTAACATTATCTTATATAGTTGTACTTAGCACGTTGCAACAGTTGACTCGTAATGGCAACAAATGGTGCCATTACGAAGAACGGAAGTTTCTAGGCCAATGAGAAATCAGGCAATATGTAAATTACCTTTCTTGCGGATATACAATACTATAGTATGTAACCGTCGAATAATCCACAATTATTTTAAAGTGAGGGTTTCTATATGAATGGGTAGTCGGCGAACTCAATATAGCATGAAACAAAGATTTATATATTTTATTATATTTTTTTATGTCGATGGGAAAAACGTGGTTACTTGAGCTATCGTTTTTTTTCGTAATCGCTCCTTTTTTTTCTAAGCACATTATCACCCGACCGACACAGTCATGACCAACCACTTTTTTCTTTTTTACAAAAATAAAGTGCATTCATAGTGCATACATAAAGAGGTGCCTTCGTAAACTACACTATTTATATTGAGGAGGTTACAAATATTCTATACAGGTTTTTGGGGTTCCTTGGCCTCAAATTAGTAAATAACAGTCATAACTTATTTAAAAATACTATTTGTTAAAAGTCAGGAGTCAAAGGGTTAAAAACCTTCTGCAAAATTTTGTTGTGCTATATTTCTTTTCTTGTATCTCAAATCCAAAACGTCAATGTTATATCTCTTTCATTTTGCAGAAGAAAAATGTTGGTCGCATGTAAATGGGGTATAAAACGTCATTATAAACCGAAAAAACTAACAAGTGAACTACCTATATGAACTAACGGTTACTGATTTGAATACTAATGAAACACGTCCAATTTCAAATAAACAAGGAAAACAGAGAAGGAAACATGTTCTCTCTGGAAGTATACAGCTATCCAAAGGTAAGATTTTATAGTGGTACGTAGATAAAGTTATATATGTACATATTTCATTTAATATGTGGTACGTTTCTATATCACCGCAGGATTATGAGTTTTATTTAAAAAGTACATATGGATATTTACAGCAATTTTTATTACGCTTTAGTAAATATAAATGAAAATTTAATTGTGTTTAATATTAAAACCGTCAACTAATAAATGATAAAAGATTTTGATATTTGAAGCAAGATTAATGTTTGGCTGCTTGTGGTATTTTTCATATTTTCCTGGTACACGTAGTCTCAATCGGAACTTCTTGAGAAATTTTGAAATATGTAAGGATACGAATTGAAAATTCCTATATTCCTTAAAGTATGTAATAATAAAACAATAATATATTTAAAAAATAATAAATACGTTTATTTATTATAATTCAATAATACTGTTAACCTAAGTGTATTTATTTTTTTAAAAAAATGTATTCAACACAACAGTAATATATGTAAATGAAAAATCACCTAATATTCTAATAAAAATCATTTAAAGATTTTCTTTTTGTTTTTAATAAGTACAAAAACTGCTAATTCGTGTATTGTCATTTTCATTTTAATTAATTAAAAAATTAAATTATATTGGTCGTTATATCATGTATAAATAATAATAATAAGACAAAAATTATAAAAAATAATAAATAGTAGTATTATTTACAAAATAAAAATATTAATATTGTGTAATTATAAAATAGTATTTCTTAGAGATCAGATAACATTGTCGTGGGCTGTGGATTAGGACTAACACTGCGTCTCATTTCGTTTAATTTTTGGTTAATTTCCTCCCGGATATCTTTAATCGATTTCAATAAAAATACAGGCACATCATCGTCACGTCGTTGAAATAGAACTTCACCTTCGAAATGAACTAATTTATGTTTACGAGCACGTAATAATAGTCCGACACATTTATCTGAAATATGTGTGTAAATCTGTACACAAAAGAAAGGATAAAATAACATTATTATTGATTATATAGGTACATATTTAAAAATAAATAATTTAAAAAATCAATAAAAGTTCTATATGTATTACGTACATTAAATAATTCGCCAAAGAATATGAATTTCATATCTGGTTCGTCAGGTGCCCTTGGCATACCACTTTCATTTATAACCTCACATAAATCTAACATTTCTTTATACACATGAAGATTTGCTCTTTGTCCACGGGCTTCTGTTAAACTTCCTTCTTTTGGCCTGTTCAATAAACAAATTTAAAAAATTAAAACTTAAATCACTATTCACTGAATCATAATTCTGAACTTACTTTCCATATTCTTCTTTTGAAAACTGTGGCCTAGGTGATCGTCTTCCACTTTCACCCGAAAATGGATTTAATGATTGCTTTTCAATGTGTTGATTTGCATGATTATTGAACATTGCAACTTTGGAAGAAAGTGGTGAATCCTGAAAATAAAAAAAAATAAAATTAATTATTTACGCTCGTTAATTTAATTGTATAAAATAAACCTAGGTAGGTGTATATCGTGCTCTAATAATAAATACTGAAACTATAAATTTAAACTAAATAGTTGTATATGGGTATTGTTGTTATAATAAGCCATATAACTTTGTATTTCTGTTACAAATTAAATTTTATGAATGGTGTGTTAACGTATAAAGTAATCCGTCAACTGGAACATAAAATAAGGTGACCGTATCTTTACAGTGTGTTAGAAGACATCAATGCGTTATTGCAAGTTGCTTTTGCAATGCGTAGTTGGGTAATAATTCGATAGGATGTATGTGTAATATAATATGATTCTATTTATGATATCAATTTACCATTTTCTACAGTGTGTTCAGTTTGTATAGTTTAAACAATCGTGCAGTAGCTGAGTCAAATTCATGAATACCAATTCACCACATGTTTGCCCGGAAGTGGACTACTTAATTTGTAGTAAAAATTTTGTGTCAATACTAAAAATTGGTGTAAAAATTACGTAGGCGAATTGTTTATGCATTCCTATACCCTAATTGCGAATTCGAGATTACGTAGTTATTTTTTACAGTCTGTCAGCACACTATTTTGACAAAACAGGATTACTGCGTTCCATAACTTGGTAATCGCAATCTAGTTGTAAAAACTCAATAACTATGAAATGCAAAAAGAGACAACGAATGTGTACGTGTGCCAGGAATTTTATTTCAAATGTCATTATAAGAGCGTGTTTCAATTGGTTTAAATGCCGCATAAAAAATTAAAAATTTATTCGTGGTAAATATTTTTTAAATTTTTATCTGTTTCAATTGGGTAAAATTTTGACAGTAACATGGTTGCTTATTTTATGTGTAAAAGTGAACATATATATAGACAATTTAAATATGAAAACATGTAAAATAAATACTTTTTAAATATATATTAGTCAATTATGGTCAGTTTACATATATATCATTGCAATTTTTCACAAAAATTTTACATGGAAAATTTTTATTTACAAACAAATATTTTTGTCAGCAAAATGTTTTCTATATAAAAATTTTATCAGCTCTTGAAGCGGATAAAAAGTTTGACATTTTTATTCACCACAATTTTTAACTTTTTAACTTTTTATGTGGTATTTAAACTAATTGAAACACGCTCTAAGTTTTACAATTGTCAAACTTTTGCTGCCGCACCTTCTAAATACTGTGACAGATTTCAAATAAATGAAACCAAGCAGAATGCAAATGTGATGGCGAATAATGTTTTGGGGAAATTTATAAATCGCGTTTGCGGTGTGTCACTAATATCGAAATAATTTTTGTGTCTGTCGAAGGTATTAAAAGTAAGTTTATTAGACCCTTATCTTATACAAAGTATGCACGAATTAACTAACCCTTATACGAACTATGCACGAATTATTTTATTTTTGGTTTCTCCTATATAAGGATGAAACATACCAACCGGCAGCAGATAGCGGCAAATTTAAATATTAGCCTATTTACTTATGTAACCTGTATGTAGGTTAAAATTGACACAACCATCAACTAAAGCAAATCAATCTGTGGCGCTGCTTGGTGTGCACGCACATATGCAGCCGGTAGTGTGGATTGTTTGTTTCATCATTGAAGGAGGAAAACGATAGAAAGTTTAAGATAAAAAGCGACTAATTATGAAAATTTAAAAAAATATGTACTGAAAATCAGCTAAAATCCAAGAATATCGAAAGGCAAAATCTGTACATGTATCACCGCCTTTAGGTTGTTTATTTATTTGTTTATTTATGTATTTACAATATAATTTTGTAATGATCTACACACCAAATATTGAGCTTATAAGCACATTTATAAAATGATGTACAGGTCATAAAAAATCCAAATAATTAGCCCTTTTCTTTCTGGGTTGTGGGTTGGTTTGTCGTAGATCCCTTATATTCATGCAAGGAGATTTGTCTCATCGAGTTATATAATTTGTATCCTGAGGTAGAATAGCGCAATAGAACTATGCTGACGTGTTAAAACGTTTTTTAGTTTCAATTATTGTTACAAGGTACGTAGACAGACCAGTTGATCAATTATAAATCCACATACAAAAAAAAAAAATTTAAAATTCAATAATTTTACAAAAAAAAAATTGGAAAAAAATCCGACCACTCGACGCAAAAGTCAAGGCCTATTGAGTTGAAATTTTGATTATCGCTTGATAAAGTTAAGCTATAACCAGCGAGTCTGTAAGCAATTTACAGAGCTCTCACAATAGAAAAACTTTTACTTTTGCCTTACAAGTTTGTTTGAAAATAAAACTTGCAAAAAAAAAATTTTTTCGTTTTTACCTTAAGGAAAAAGTTAGCAAACTCTAAACTTTTGCCTTAAGAAAAGACTAATGAAGTTAGCTAAATTTCAAAATCAGGGTTTTTGATGTCATTTTCCAACCAAAACATGGTTAAAATGTAAATAAGTTCTAATTTATCGGTTTTATATATCTTAACATTATAATTAATAATATAAAATACAATTTTAAAAATATTATTAGTATGCAGATTAATAAAACGAAGTTGGTTTCAATAAAAAATTTTTTTCTCATTGTGAGAGATACTCTTAAGGTAAAAGTTTAAGGCAAAAGGTAAAGGCAATTTTTTTTTCTATTGTGAGAGCTCTGTAAAGTAGCAAACCGACATCTGAAAAATGTATGTTTATTGACATTACTGACCAGCGAAACCCAAAGTACTTTTCGTTCAGTTTCGTTAAATTTGAATTGTCATTTAGCAATCTGTAACAAGAGCGAAAATTATCGCCCAAACTGAAGGGAACGTCAAAATTGTATATTTGAAATAGCGGTATGTTGGTATGTTTACATTTTACATAATTTATGTGTACAAATATTTAAAATAAAAAAATAAATAAATTATGTACATATATATTTAAATGCTCGTACTCGAAAATCGTGGTGTGGTTAGTTAGTAATTTTGCAGATTGACATTTCGAAATTCAATTGACAATAATAATTGTGTTACAGATTCGATTGGTCAAGTTGTCAAATATTCTGTAACAAAACGGTCTCGTTAAATTCTGTAAGATTTCGTTACTGACTCTTAAAGCGTTGCCACATACACATCTAATAACAGACGATTCGTGCGTAAATTTATTTTGCCTCGCCACATACCAAAAAAAAATACAGACGATTTTTACAACAACAATTCTTTATATTTTGTTTTGAGCTGAATGTTTATTCCGCCATTTCTATCCAAAATGTATATATTTATACAAGTGTATATATTTATATTAATATATATTTTGTTTTGGAATTTTTTGACATTTGTTGAAGTTCACAGACAACAGAGAAAAATATCGTTTAACATTTTTTGATGAGTTCGGAAATCGTTTTAGATTTTTGTGCGTTCGTTCACGTGTAAAATTATACCATTTAGAGACAAAATCGTTTCTAGGAACGGGTAAATAGAAAATTGATAATTTTTTAATTAAAATTATTAAATAATTCCAAATTTATTATTTTAGCTACTAACTTGAGATATTTTACATATTATCTCATTGATTTGAGTCAAAAATATGCTCTAATTAATTCGTAAATGCGAAATCTGTTTTTAGATGTCGTCCGTAGAAATGTGTATGTGGCATCGCCTTTACAGACTCGCTGGTTATAGCTTTAATTTAATTTGTACCTAATAATACTCTATGTATACTAATATGTCCTGAAAATTATTTTAAAATACTTTTTTGTTTTAAATATTCATATTTGTGGTTCAAAATTTTTAATATAAATTTCCTTGACATTAAAAATGTAATTTTTTCATTGCCGCCATTTTGAAATTCAACTATACTCAATCCCATTAGTTTCGTCGAGTTCAAAATAATTTAACGAAAACTTAACGCTAGGTAGTCTGTTTCTATGAACGCTAACTCCAACTCAAGCCACTTTCAACTCTGCATGGAAACAACCATGTTTCCATAAACCTCGACGCTGTGAGAAAACTGATTGAAGAGGATCGTCATGTGACTTATCATGAAATCGAGGCATGCCTTGGCATTAGTAACACCAGCGTGCATACGATTTTACATGAACATTTAATATAAGATACATTTGTTGACAGACGCACAAGTCATGGATATATGCGTATGAGCCGGAAAGAACAGGGAAATCTACTGTTTGGGTCTTCCAATTCGAAGAAAAACCTACAAAAGTTGTGCGAGTTCGGAGGGTTGGGAGCAATAGGTAGCGTGTTTCTTTACGAAAATCGGTCATGTGGCTACTATGGCTCTTGAAATTCAAAAGACAGTCAATTCAACTTGGTATATGACCATTTGTTTGCCCGAGGTTTTTTAACAAATTGTGAGAGAACAACCCAAAACGTTGAATCATTTTGCATCACGATAATGCGAGCTAACACACATCACATCAAACAAGCGAGTATTTGAGCACTCACGATCGAATTGATGGGTCATCCTCCTTACAGCCCCGACTTGGCACCCCCTGACTTCTTCCTGTTCTCAACAATCAAAGATAAAATGCGTGGACGACGACTTTTATCGGCTGAAGAAGCGATTGAAGCGTTCATAAACCATGTTTTGGAGCTATCATATTCGGACTGGCAAAAGTATTTCGATAGATGGTTTGGGCGATGCAAAAGTGTATAGATCTTAAAGGCGAATATTTTGAGAAGCAATAAAGAAATTTTTGATGAAAACTATAAATCACATTCCACTTAATTCAAATATTTACTTGTCTTTAAATTTACATTTGTATGTTTCCTTACTTCTTGCCATTTCTTAATAAAAATTAAATTTTTAATATTGCCTCACGAAAACATGTAAAGTATTTTTAAATTTTACAGTATGAGCAGTTCACCACAAACGTTTTCTATGGAAGGAGTTTGTTTTGAGCATTTCCCAAATATTTCCAATTATAATGAGAAGCATTCTCCGTAAGAATTACTGTTGGGAATTGGCAAGAGAAACTGCTCTCTAGAATTAGTGGTATTATTAAATGTTTTCTTTTAAACCCGATGCACATACACGATTTTTTAAATTTACAATATATTGTTACTCTGAACTCGGTCATTTGTTCTGCATATCTAGGTGATAGAATAATAATACCGGTTAGACAATGACGAGATATGCTGTGGCTCTATTCTGGTAATTCCCCGGGGGAAATATATAGGGAATAATTTCTTTTTGTATGGCAGCTATTTCCCAGACATTTTCCCCATTTTGCCCGTTTCCCAAAAGTTAATTCTGGCGATTGGGGGAAAATTTACGGGAAAACAATTTGAATTATTCGCGGTCGACACGCGATCGCAATAAATGTCTACATACAAATGTCTAGAAATAGTTTACTACGTTTAATTGTTTTTTGTTGATATTTTAATCGAAATTTACTTAAAAAATAAATTTTGATTATTAAAGTAAAAAATTGGATATTGATATTCCCAATTGATACTACCAGTTTCCAATTGATACTACCAGTAAACACAATAAATTTCCGTTAAATTCTATGCCCAGCTAATTCTTTCCTAAAATAGGTATGGAATAATAACATCAAAACTGCTATAATGGGGAATAATTTTTTCCCTAAAAGCCAGAATACACTTTTGGGGAAAAGGGAATAAAACTGCTAGAAAATTTAAAATTTCCATTCCTCGGGAATTACCAGAATAGGGCCTCGTACAGATACAGATATTTAGAATTACATAAGTAAATGTAGGATAGGTATGTGAAAAATTTCAAATCTCATATACCAAAGAACCGTCAATTAATTATGAAATACGAGGGCTACCATTTGAGAAAATTGCTTGTGATATTCATAGAATTATGTACTATAGAATGGTTGTAAAGATTTTCCCCAGATAAAATTTGCCATTTCATGTGTCACAAGTCAGACCAGGATGGTTACATAAAAAGAACTTATGGCTTACGCATATCTCAAAATAAAAACCCACCAAACCAGTTTTTGTTTTTGTACGAAGTGACGACTTAATTTTATGATTTTAAAAATATTAATTAAAATCATAAAAACATAAAATAATTAGTGGTTTATGTAGTAGTGCATCATTTGATAATAAAAATTACAAACTTTTAAGTTAAATTAAGTGTATTGTGAAAAGATGCAAAACTACGCCTTAAAAATTCAGAAAGGAATATTTTACCATCAGTAAGTTTACCAAGTGTTTATATAAAATAAAATGTAAATTGTGTTAAGAAGAAAGTGATTTGTGGTAAATTTATCCTTAATTTAAGTTATAAATCAGAGAAAATTAAGAAAAAATTTTGTTTGTGACGTGGGGTTCTTATTTTGTTTTAATAAGTTTTATTACCAGGGGTCGTATTTTTTATTTTAGTTTAATAAAACGGCGGATATTTCATGTGCTACGTCCTTTGCGTTTCATAATTTATTTTTATTTTAAATACTATAAGTGCAACTTTTTAGAAAATTTTTAATGTAAACATTTGTTTTTAGCTTACCAAAATATTGAGAACTTAAAGAGGAATAGTTGATATCAATTGGCTAGTTTGAGAAAGAAACAAAAGAGATTGAGATTAAAAAAATCGGCCATTCCCACCTTGTTCATTTTCCACGTGTGGATTTAAAGTCGAGGAAAATAGACTTGAAAATAATGCCACAATATTAATCAAACCGCAATTCCTTAATCATACTGAAGAAAACATGGTTGGTTGCTCCGAACACTCTAATTCTAAATTTGTTTCCCAAGTCGTTTATCCAATTTCTATAAATGATGCTGACGATATTATTGGGACTAATTTTGAAGTTTCTTCTCATGTTGAAGAAGATCCAATCTATGCGTTGAACTTATTAAGTGATGTGGCAATCAAGTCGATGGATTTAATTAAAAATAATAAACGCTATGACTATACATCCTTAGGAAAGGAATGTAAAATAAATAAGCAGAGTTGTTTTATAGTTTCTATTTATTGTCTACATAATAAAAACGATTAATGTGCTTATATTAGAAGAATAAAAATGTAATAAAATTTAAATAATTTTTTAATTTTAACTTCCTAGCTTCATTACATTCGGTCGAAAAAAATGCTAAATACGGCCCTGTTGATTTATATGCTTTCTATTTTACCCTCTGAATTTGTGACACTTGACAGTTGCTTACACTCATTCTATATAATTTAATTCTATGGTGATATTATGTAAGTCGGAATGGTTGGAAATAAATTCAACTAATACCGTTGAAAACAAAACAATCGACAGAGGTTATTGAAAAACACAAAAATGTTTTTGCAATGCATGGTATAATGGGAAATGGGATTTCCAAATTAAAACATCCAGCCCCACATATGCCAGATCAAATGAACAAGCTGAAAGGGCTGCCAATATTGGAAAAAATTTAGTAAAAAAAATTAATCGAGGACAAACAAGATTTGGAATATAATCTACTTGAATATCGATCGAAATCACCCAGTTGCAAATTTGGGAGCATCACCTTCACAATTACTGTTAAGTCGACGTACTAGAATGAGATTACCGATTAAAATGACATTATTGAAACCGAAACTTGTGACTGACGTGGAAGACAAGCTTAAACAAAATCAAATTAAAACAAAATTTATCATGATCAAGACTTTAGGACAATCGGTAGTGTATAAAGGAGAAAAAAAATTTGGGAACAGGTTCGAATTGTGAATAAACACAGTAGACCACATTCGCTCAATCGGTTTTTCAAAAATGATCAAAGGAAAAAACAAATACTACAAATCGTGTAGACAGTAGAATTTGTCAATTGTCATATTTTACCAGTATTTGCCAAACATAAAATACACCAACGTTGGGCGATATTTGCATTCGTGTGGCTGCGGCTTTAGGGAAATTCGTCTCATTTGAGGTTTTCAAATAGAAGTATAATTCTATTATTCTTCAATTCTATTCGGTTTAAAATTGAACCACGATGATAAAAATTGTAATCGAAATTGTAAAATAGAAATTATAATCAAGTTTCCAATACGATAATTGGTGTTGAGGGGGCTATTATGAAATTTTTTTCGATTTCGTAAAATATGAAATCGTAAATTCGATCCGCCGCGAATATTCCTATTATGAAAGCTTTTTTCGTCGTAAAATCTAAGACCATAAAGTTTGCTGTTTTTGTGTTGTTTTAGCTAAAATTTCAACCATCAACAGATTTTTTAGATGGGCCGACTGAATTTGATTCGTGTGTAATTGTTGGGTAGGCTCTTTATATTGAGGCGCATTTAAAAAATGTTTGACTGTGTCTGTAAAAAAATAATAAGTATACGCTATTGTTTTCGTAAATTTGATATTCGTCACCTATAGAGCAGTCGAATTTTGACATTTGATTTTCGTAAAATTCGATTTCGATTTTTTTTTTTTCGTTTCATAATAGGGCGGATTTACGATTTTCGAATTTTACGAAACCGAAAAATATTTCATAATAGCCCCCCAGAATATAGATTTTATCTTAACGTAAATACAAGTAGGAATGATAATTGGCGAGAAGGATTAACGGATGTAAATCCAACAACAAGATCAGGTCGGGTATCACGACCGCCTCGAAGGTTCGAAGATTTTATTAGATATTAAAGAATCTTAAAAAACAAGAAATTAAAAAACATGTAATAACAGGATATATATTATCACAAAGCAAAATATACATAAGAAGACCCATGTAGACTTTCCGAGGTTAATCTATTTTACTATTGGCAATCTTTATAAGCTTAACAAGAACAATGAACTATAAAATAACTATGCCGAAATGTTTATTAGATTCGTATATCACAGTAAAAAAAACGCGGTGTGAATGGAATTTAATCCGAAAAAATACTTTACATTCTATCCAATTACGTCAAATTAACTCCGCAAGGAAGGGTACTTTTTTTAAAACATTCGATAGGATTAAACAATATACTTTTTACACCGTTTGGTGTAAAAGTAATAGTTCTTAGTAATTGACGGTTATAAAAGTAGGACAAGCGCCGATCTGGTGGAAAAAGTTTAAATAATAATTTCATCCGAAAAAAGTAAATCACGATCAAAATAAAAACTCCACTGGGATAAAATAAAACTTGTATCCGATCGGTGGGATATTATTTGACACCGATTCAGTGTCAGGAGAACTCCGTTTTTTTCTGTGTATTGATTAAATATAGAAAAAAATTAAATTTGTGTATATAAATATATTTAAACTATAAAATAAGATTAACCTCGGAAAACCCTGCTTATAAAATTTGCACTACTTGATTTCTCTTATATGTTTATTGCTCGATGATATTTGCTAGGCATTTAAAAAGAGGGCGTAGTGAATTTAATCATAGATGGTGTTGCATGTCACACTGTATTATATTGTAATGTGGTAGAGGGTCTCATGGAGGTAACATGAAAATATATCTAATCCCATCATATGTGAAATAAATATAATTTAATATATAAAAGTAACCGTGTTTATAATAACCGAAGATATGTAATAATAAAACTACCGCCCGACATAGCGATACAGTTTGTGCTTTTGTTAGGCGATTATGTTCTAAATCACTTATAGCAACATTATATCCAAATTCATAATTACAAGAAAAATTAAGTTTTCGACTGGTATTCTAATTTTTATGAAATTCGATGAACATTTCACTCGACCCCGCTTAAAGCAAGACAGTATACATTAAGAAAGCAACTCCGAGATCAAGGCAACATTAGTATAGACAGAGTTACGAAATTACATATTGATAAATTAACAAAATAATTATGCCCATATGTAATTAATAAAATGTATTATGTGAATTGGGTGACATTGACAAAATATGAGAGAATACTATACGAATAAACGAAACGAGCATACACATAATTTGATTTATATATACATATATATAACGTGAGAAGAAAATAATGTATCGCGTGACTAATAAGATTTTATATAAGGTGTAATGTAGTTAATCATATTCTTTAGAGTTATTATTCTTACACAGGAAATTTCAAATTCACTGAACGATGTACACAAGTACCTTCTTATAAAAATTATGTGTTTACACTTTCATCGATTTTAAGCGGAATAAAATAAGTAATTAAATAATGTTATAATAACAAAATGTTATGAAAGTTTATAAGCTGAGTATTGAACAGTTTTCTAATTTTTTAAAGTTCATGTTTCATGCCAAAAACAATAAGGATTATTTATATAAAAAGAAATGAATTATAATTAATAATTTCTAATTGGTGTAATAATTCTCACCAGTAAAATAGTTAAAAGTGAAATTATTTTGTACTATTGAGAATCTTTAACTTTTATTTGCATAAATTAACTATTAACTTGAAATTGTATATACTGTTAAGATGAAATGGTATACGGCTTTATTTCGATCTACTGTATTGTTTCTTTATTTTTGATGATTTGACATGCACATAAAATTTATTCGTAATTTGAAAGTTTTGCAACATATAGGTATATGTACATTCGTGTATTAACATAAAATTATAATTCCGATTTTAATTTAGTGGAACGTTATATAAATTTTAAAAGTTTTTTTTTATTTTAGTGGAATTTACTGTTTGGTTATTCATCATTTTGCTAATAAACAATAAATAGATTTGATATATATTTTTTTTTAATTTTGGCCCTATGCCCATTCCCACTAGGTTTTAATTGAAACGTCACACACGACCATGAAATTCCTTCTTAAGTATTCTAAATAAAAGACAGCTACAGGAAGATTTCTTATAAATTTCTATACAATTAAAAATTCTTTTTTCGCATTTTCAATGAAATTGACTTTGAAATTGTGTCTGTTTTTGAGTATGAGTTGTTTTATTTAGTTGTCGGCACGGACATTGTTGCTTTCAAAAAAAAAAAAAAGACCCACACAAAATAGCCTTACAGGCCATTAACGAATTGGCAGACGATTTTGTTAAAACTATTCAAATTTTAATGACAATTTCAAAATTACCGCACGTGAATGTTTTACGTCCAGAATTTGTAATAGCTCTTTATCCACTGCATTCAGTTCCATTGTCTAGAGTACTCTCTTAAGCAAAATCAAAATTTTACAATATTAAAACCACTGATGGCTGAGCACACACTTTAAAGCTAATGTTTTACTTTCAGGTAACTACAGGTAAATGATGGACGAGATCTAACTAAAAACAATTTTATGAATTAAATTTATTTATACAACTTTTTAATCGATCGCATGCCAAAAATCAAATCGAATTGCTTTTAAAGATCTATTAATCAATTTACATCATCATAATAGTAATAATGTGATTGATTGTATTTTAATTAAACGATTAAATGTTTAACACAATTAGTGCGCTATACACAAATTTTTGGCAATATAAAATTAATGCGATTCTTGTTTAGACATAAAATCGAAAGATCGATCGCCGGTACAATAAATCACAATGCTTGCAAAAATGTAAGCAATTCTGGTATAGCTTTGGGGACACATTTGTTTTTACGCGTAATGAAGTGAAAAACTAATATACACAAAAATACATTGGTTTTAAAATAGAATTTTCACTGTGATGACGTCAAACGTACATTTTTGAAAATGTTGAAATTAAAAACACAAATAGTACGTATTGAAAAACAAAAATTAAATATTTTAATTAGAAATCATTAAGGAATTCTTTAAAAAGAGATTTAAGAAAAATTTTATGGTACAGTTTTAATTTGGAATTATGCCAAAAATCAAAATACTTGTATTAATATTTAATAATGCAAATATGGGATTTTACTTAGCGTAATTTATAAACACAATCACAAAATACACTTTACACGACTGATTATTGCGTAAGAAAATTGAAAATCTGGTATTGTATAAAGAAGAAATTTTCGGTTTATGTCGCGGAATAATTCAGTCGTTTTTATTTTATAAACAAAAAACAAATTTATAAATAGGTTTCTACTACTGGGCTGTTGAAGAATATTCAGTCAGTAACATAAAAGCGGCACATTTATTCTCACTAACGCACAAAACGTGAAATGTACAATTCTAATATATTTAATTCACGTTTTGAGAATTTAATATCTTAGAGGCGTTATTATGTTATGTTTTATTAATTATTTTTTGGGAGATGTAAGCACGTCCTTAGTAAAGGCACAGAAATTCTTCTGTTGGCCGTACGCACATATTTAAAAAATGTGGGCATAAAACCTAATTTTCATTTTCTATTTCATGAATATTTATAACCTCTTATATTCCGTTTGGCATAGAAAATATGTCAAACAAAGTATTTTAATCTGGAATGAACTGATTTATTCATATTATTTATAAATTGTTTAATGTATCATGTATGATGCAGCACGAGGCTGTTTGATTTAAAACTTTATTATTTCTCAGTGCTCGAATTGCCATCAAAGACGCAAACCTCTATTTTGTTTTGAATTTCTTAATTTTTTTCGTTAATTTTCTAAAATTTGTTGTTCTTATAAAGTTTTATTAAACTAGTGTTATTAAACTTTACAAATCCTTCTTTTAAATATTAGTATAGTGTTCCAAAAACGTATAAGAAGATTAAAGTTAGATTAAAAGTTTATACTGTAAAACCAATTTACTTACAACAACAAAACGAATTGCAGTAAGTTCATGATCAACATCTGCCATTGTGGTATTTTGGTTTTGTAAATTAATTACAAAAATATAATAAGTTTCTTAAAGTACAAGTGGCTTTTTGAACTGAAACTAGCACAATTCTTATTTCCGTTAATTTAATGTTTTTGTTTATTACTTTTCTTTTAATTACTTATGATGTGTAATGTTTTAACAAAAGAATATTTTAAAAAATATATTAATTTAATTTAAAGGGCACTCTGCTTGAGATCACCGTGAAATACACAAAATTCTTTTTAAAACCACTTTATATAAACACTTTTACTTTCTTCTATATTCTTTTGTTTTGTTTTTGTAACTTTAATTGGTTAAATCACGTTTTGCTTTATAATAGCTGTATTAATAACTGTTAAGTTATTTTAATTTATCTATCCAACAAATTTTAAATAAACTTTTTACATAAATAGTATTTTAATTTATTTTGATACAATTAAATTTAAATTTCCAAACAAAAACAAAAAACGGTTAATATTCGTAAATATAAAACCGAACTGAGTTTTATTGGATGTTATTTCTTTAAGCGTTTTTAACGAAATGAGATAATTCTTCATAATTTCAATGCTTTTATAGACGCGATTTCTATTTTTGAATGAAACAATAATAAAAAAAAATTTACATTGTATTGTATTTTAAAAAATTTAATAAAAAAAAGTAAAATTTTCCGAACCGAGATTTCGGGATTTTTTTTTTTATTTTAAGTTTACGAAATTCGCGATTTTCCTCAATTGTTTGTAACTTTTGTTGCTGTAGTTATTATTATTCTTTCTGTCTATTGTTGTTGTGCAAATTTTTGTTTTAAGACAAAGTGAAATCTTCGTGAAGACAAAATAAAAATACAAAATGTTGTTGATTTAACTGAATGAGAAGGAGTATGTGATAGAGATTACTTAGTGATCTTTGAAATTGATTGACTTCTCTTTGCGTTTCTCATGTTAATTTGTAATTTGTGTTGCTACTTTATAAGCTTTTGATATACATATTAGCATCATCTTTTGCTTTTAACTGTCAACCTTCAAGATTTTATTGCTCCTATATATAGGGAGCCTCAGGCAGTTCCTTAAGCATTTCACCTGTAGTTCGGTCATAGGGGCTTCCTTTGGTTGAATTTGATGTGCAATAATAAACTTTACTAGTGGTTTATTTATCTTTTTGCGTTTAACATCAACCACCGCTAAAAAGTCAGCACCTAAAATGCCTCTATCGACTTTAGCTACTACGAATTTCCAGTTGAATGGTCTTCGAAAGCCTAAATCAAGAGTTAAATATCTTTGACCAAACGTATCGACGATTGATGAATTTGCTGCAAATAATTTAAATTTTACTGATTTAATTACTTGTGAACTTGTTTATTTATTTATTTATTCCACCATAGGGAAACAGACAGAAAAAAAATCCATTTATGTGTCCCACAATATTACAGAAAAAAAGATAACAAGTTTTAACATATTTTTTTTACTTAACAGAAATATTCAAAAATATAAAAAAATAAAATATTTTCTAGCAAAATAAAATAACAAAAAAACAAAGAAACAGACTGAAATATTTACTTATAGGAAACAAAAACTGAACTAGCGGAAACTGTCAAGGTACCCAGCAATTAAACATTGAATTAAGTAAACTAACTGTAAAAATAAGGCACTAATTCAAATCGACATGCCGCGGAGATGTAATCTGTATTGACGAAGTGACAGTAAGAGCAAATCCAAAGAACTAAAGAACTCATTGTGAAATAGTTGAAATCTGGTTATAGGATTAGCTAGACCTAAATTAGTTCTAGATCTTCTAGGCAGGAAAAGTTGGTTACTACGAATATTATAGGCAGGGATATAGAACATAATCTCAGATAAAACAGTTGTTTCAATTTTAAAATTTACGATTTTGTATAGTAACATTTCATCTAGAATTAATCTTCTATTATCCAAAGTTAACAAATTGAAAATCTTCAATCTTATACCATAGGAAATGTGCCCAACGTGCGGGATAGACTTATAAACTTTTCAAATATTTTGCTAAACGCATTTAGAATTGATATCGGCTTATAATTTACAATGTCGCCTTTGTCACCTTTTTTGAATACGGGAATGAGAAATGCCGATTTCCATGTGGTCGGAAAAACTCCAGAATTTAACGATAAGTTGAAAATTATTGACAATGGTAACGCTAATTGCTCCTTCAAGTGAAAAATAAAATAATTTGGAATTTGATCTGGGCCAAGGCCTTTACAAGTGTCAAGCGAATTAAGAACAGAATAAACATCATCATATGTAAAGTATGCCACCTTACTATAATAATCTTGATTTGTATTTATCCCTGATGGAGTCGGCTTTGCTTTTCATGTCGATAGTCACGTTTTTCTCAATTAAGAAACATTTTACTGCAATTTTATATTTTTAAAGTTTTTATTATAACTTATGTTAGTCGGAATACTAATCATAATAGCTACCTCACGTGACACCTGGAGCACCACGTTACATGTAATCAAAAATGAGAGTGCCCAGAAAACTCGGTATAATTCATTTCCCGTCTACGTGTGTCACAAAAAGACAGTGAATGATTTTAATGGGATTAACAAGAACTTGATGAACTCTTCCAGATGACATTACAAATATCAATGTCATATTTAAAATAGCAGGACAATAATGTAATGGACATTTCACACGAACAATGATTGGGAACATAAGATTAGGAATTTATTAGGAATATTAGGAATTATCAGTATTCACACTACATTACAAATGAGCTTTATAGCTCAAAATGTCGTGTGCGGTTCTGCTCAAATTGCACAAGCAACTTCAATAAATAAAAAAATAAATGAAATACTACTTGAAATACTAGTAGGCGTATATACCGAATCAAAATAGTTAGCGAAGAGGTTACAAATAACATCGCTATTATGGGAAACTTGCTCAATACTTCTTAAATAATTATTATAGCAGGTTCGAATTTCATATTAAAGCGTGATTTACATGATAAAAGAATGTTGGACAGCAAAAAAAAAGAAGAGTTTGGTAAATTAAAATTTTCGTGTGTATGACAAGAAAAGAATACCATCGTGCAAAAATGTTGCTGTGCGTTTTTGTCTTTTTTTGAGCAAATACTGCCATAAAATAGAAATACTGCCATAAAATATAATCGACCCGTGTATATTTTATGCCAACAAATATTATTTATGGCAGTTTATATTTCTTTCTCTATTCAACTAATGCGAAAAATTTATATTGTGTGTAGCTCTAAACACACAGCAAATATTTTGCTGGGACAACATTTTTTCATCATCTAAATCGCGCTTTAACCTGCCTACGAAACTGGGAACAATCTTATAATCATACTCGTTCCTATATAACTTATACAGTTTATGAAACTTGTGATTTCGAGTAATTAGGTATCTCAATTTATTTCAGTACCAGATTGGGAATTTAGATGAGGGGTTATTCTTAAGTAGCTTCGGTTTTAAAAAATTATTTAACTTTGAATAAAGTATATTGGTCACACTATTAACATCCATATTGGCGTTAATGAATTCGTGGTTCCAATCAATACCTGCTAGTTGGCTTCTAATATGGTCATAGTTAAGTTGTCTTACATTGATAGATTGAAAGCTTATTTGTGATAAATTTTTATGAACAAAACTCATTAAATCAATAAGATAGATGAGTGATACCTATCAACCTTAGAAAGGGGATCTAAGCAGGGCTTGATTTCAATAGAACCAGTTCTTAGATTCGAGAGTACTAAGGCTCTTTTCCAATTACTTACTTATTTGTGTAGACGTACTTATTCAAATAAGTAACCTCGCGAGGTAGCTTATTTGAATAAGTATGTCTACACAGAAATGTCTCCAAAATTGTGTCTTCACTAAATATGTAATTCATGTCGTTTTTATTTTCAAATCTAGTGACAACGACTAACATGTCAAGAATTTTTTTCTTTCATTCGTTGTTGCTGCTTTCTTTTCAGATATCCAAATGGAATATTTTTGATCTATATGTAATATAGATAAAAAAAAATAGTAATGATTCCAGTTTGTTAATTTTATGATCATTTTTGCTTCTATGATGATATTATTTCTGATGTGAATTAAATATGATAACTGAAGAAAATTCATACGTATAGAAGAACCTTAGTTAAAATTGTAAATAAGGTGCACAGTGGAGCACAAAATGGCAAAATTCGTCCCTTTCGTCTCAAGGAGCTATTTTGTCAATATAGCCTAGTACTCAGTTCGATTTCACGTGAAATTTCCATACGATTTTACCAAAGTGAAATTAGAAATGAAAAATTCCACTTCTGTTTGTTTTGATTTTGTAGTACCATAAAGCAAACTATATATAAGAGGATTCAAATAGAGATTCCGAGGTTAATCTATTTTACTATTGACAATCTGTATAGGCCTAACAAGAACAATGAACTATAAAATAACTGTGCCGATATGTTGATAAGATAAGTATATATGGATTAAATATAGAAAAAAATTAAATTTGATGTATATAAATATATTAAAACTATAAAATAAGATTAACCTCGGAAAAACCTGCCTAAAATTTTGCACTACTTGATTTCTCTTATATATTTATTGCTCGATGGTAGAACTCAGTTCACCAGCGAAAAATCAAAGTGTGTTCAATACATCAAAGATGGTGCGCATAAACTCTCCAAATTATTTTCATGTGAAAATAAGGTCTCGGTACATTATTTTCACGCGAAATTTTGACATTTGTTTGTGTTTGGCAATAAACAAATTTTTTAATACCACAAATCTATAAATTCTAATTAAAGTCAATTTAATTTAATTTATTTACATAAAAAATACAAATTCATTTATGTACATATGTCTACAAATTTATACGTTAAAATTAGAAATTCTCCAAATAAAATTTCATTTCTATTTCACGTGAAAATAAATAGATTTTTGGAGACCGCGTTAAAATTTCATTTCATTTTGAACTGAGTACTAAGCCTATGAAATGAAATTTTAACGTATGTCTATCGCAATTTTAATCTAAAACGTGATGTTTAATTATTTATTAGTTTAGTTTTTTTCTTATTTCTATTTATAAAGTAGTTTATTGAATTGTTTTTTTTCTGTCCATTCTTAATAAAAATTTTGGTTCAGCAAGAGTTTGTTTATAATTTCAATAACAAGCTGTCAAAATAAGTTAGTACATGAATTGGAACGACTTCGCATACTTATTTAAGATGGCGACAAATAAGTCAATAATAAGTTTCAAACAAGTAAGTAATTGGAAAAGGGTCTAAATCCAACACTTTATTAGTGCAGTTAGGCGTACTGTTATGTTGAGTTAATTTGGCAAGCATTAATATTTCTACCAGATATTGAGCAGTGCATCCTTCGTATAGCGAAGGCCATAAGCCATCATGATTATAACTCCAGGTTATACAAGGCAAATTAAAATCACCAACAATCAAGTAATTATAATTGGTAGATGAGTTTATTATATAATCAGATGTATGATCTAAAAATTGTTTGTAACTATCAAAAGTTGCATTGTTTGACCTGAAGTAAACTACACAGAGAATTAGTACCTTTCCATTATGCAAATTAATTTTTAGCCAAATATCATCGTAAACCCTATTAAGACTGGATATGTCGCTAAATACAAAAGATTTTTTTATAGCGATTAAAGAACCCCCACCGTCTAATAAACCGGTAAGTGCCAAATCGCGATCTTTCCGGATAACGTAATAGCGATCATCAATAAGCTCTCAACTATTAATGGAATCGTTCAGCCACGTTTCAGTCAAACAGATTATATCAAAATTATTTGCCATTACATTAAGCTTAAAGTTTAATAGTTTCGTTTTTAATCCACTGCAGTTTTGGTAATAAATCTCCATGTTGAATCCCTGGGTAGCTTAAACAATATGCAATTGGTACAGCAGATAAAACTAAAATTAAAAGAAAAGAAAATGTAAATGGATTGAAAAAGTGAAAAAAAAGAAAACAATGAGTAATGAAAATTTATATAATAATAACAAATAATACAGAAAGAAAAAAAACAATTATTGCCTTATCTAAATCAGACAACGAGAGTATTTTAATAACATCGCTATCCTCATTTTTCTTGGCGTAGATAATCCCATGGTTTTCCCAAACTAACTTAAAATTATTCGGGTTTGCTCGAAGAAGTGCCTTAAGGGGCAACCATAGAAAAATTAAAAAAAATTATAAACGTAACTTTAAAAAAATTATGTTTGCGTTAAATGCCGTTTCTGTGCTTTCGCCCATGGAAAAATTAATTTAAATTAAAAGATTTAACGAAGCTTCGTTAAATATGAATTGTCACTTAATAAAAATTATTGGAGCGAAATTTTGCGTTCAAACGTAAAAAAAATTAAAATTTGTATCGTGCTACCTAAAAAAAAACAACAAACAATAAACAGTTGTCACTATAACAAATAGTTTATAAATAAATAAATAGTTGTCATTCAATATTCTACAATATTTACGGCATACTCGTTACGTCTAGTATGGCTGGAATGTCATTAAAAATTAGTGTCGTCAAAATTTTTAATTTGTTTTAATTTTATAATTTTTTTATGGTTGGCCCTTTAGCGTCATACAGTAAGGATTTTTTGACTGGTGAAAGGTAATCAGTAACTACAAGACTACAGTTGATACCACATAAATTGACGTTGGTTATAGTTGATTTCAATTGTTTAGCGACGGTCAAGAATCTCATGTGAAGCAAACGAGTACTCCATTCAACAACCACGCCCTTTCAGCTTGAGTTTCGATTTTGCACGGTAAATATTACGTATATCGTTAGCAATAAAATGAAAATCCAATACGGTACACAAGTTGTTTAGCAATTCAATTAAATTTAAACTGTCATCGCAAGGCAATCCATATATTAACAGTTTAGTCCGGTTTATTTCTTGCTCCAGAAAACAACATTGATTAGAAACAGCAGATGATTGAGATTTTAAGTTAGTATTGTCTAGCTTAATGGCCGTTATTTTATCTGTGTTTGATTTAATTTCATTTTCAAGCCGAAGAAAATTATCGCACTGCTTTACAATTTTGCCTAGAGACGTCTGCATCAGCATCATGTCGTTTTTCAGAGACTCCCAGTTGGAGCAGTCGGCATCATCATTATCACTGGTAACCGTATGGCGATCATCAACACAATTTGAACATTTGAAAACGGTTTTGTTTGATTCAATATCGGCTAAGTTGTTTTTCAGCTCACAGTCGCAGTTAGGATGGAAATGCTGGTTGCAACTTACGCACCGATGCTGAGTTTTATTGGATGAAATAGACTTTCTACACTTCGAACAGTTAATAGGCATATTGTAGATTCACACCAATAGTATTAGAAGAAAATATAGCAGTACTCAAAGGTCGCATGATTTAAAATACAAAAACTAGTGCCACATTTTGAGTTTTATTCAGAGTTGAAAATAGTATATAAATTTGATTCGTATAGCGCAATCAGTTGGTATATTCGTATAGCACGTATAGGTGTTTAGGCGAACAAGTGAATTACTATTCCGCAAACCGGTCAGTAATCGCTGATAACATGTTACAAAACCTGCTAATATTTCTTATGTTATGACAGTTTATAATTATAGTTCACTAATATTTAATCACAACTTATTTTTATTCGTACACAAAAATATTATTAAGATTTTGTTAAAACACAGTAACTGAGTTAAATTATTCACAAAAATATGTGCAACTGAGATAAACAGTTATACTATATACAGTTCAAGATTGTGGAATTAATTAACCACTATAGATTCATTTACACTGATCGATTATATAACATTGAATAGACGAAATATTGACAATTCAATGGATTATGTGAACTGCTTATAATAATTTATAGAAACACTATTATTGTTGAGTTTATAATTTTAATTGTATTCCAAATTTGCGTTCACTAAGGAATTGTACAACCATGAATTTTATGAATATTAATTTCTCGATTTTGATGTTATCGTTTCGAAGAGCAGAAACAGAATGAGAGCCTTGTTAGAGGAATTACTGAAACTTCGACACCCGTATCGACTAAGAATTGTAATTTATTTTGATGATCGGTAATTATGAAACGACTGTTAGAGTTTAGACTCCCGAAACCCGTCGTAAAAAGCGTTCAGTGTAATGCTTTTCAAAATTCGAAACTGCTGTATTTAACCGATCGAAATTACACGGTTTTATTCACTTCTTTGCATGAATCTCATATCTAAAATGATACCAGCAATTTGGAAATTTGTTGACCTGTTACTTGGATTGCGATAAACTGCGATGTCGTTTGTTACTCTTTAACCGTGGGGATGGTGACCTGTGGTTACGGTTCAAACAAGTTAATACGAAGGAATCCCTCGTAATAACTTGTTTGAATAATTCTTCAACTTTTTGAGTTAGTGTTTGGATTTGGTAATGTACATCGCTTTCTTGCTTATTATTATCAATGTTTTTGCGAGTATTTACATTGTATAAGTTAATTGATTTTTGTATTTCCACAATTTTATCGGCCATCTTTATGCTAATTTAACCAAATTAGATTCATAAATACTTGATTATACCTCTTGAGTATGGGTTGGTAGACGCTGCATTCATAAATTTCTTAATACCGATTCAGTAACCTGGTCGGTGGATAAACACTCCCGTAATAATTCAGATGGCTTTTTGTCATCCAACTCCAACTCGAAAGAAGGCGATCGAGCTTTATTTTGGCCGATTCGCTCAATCTTTCGATAATTGTAGCCTTAAAACGTAGCCTTTATGTAAACCATATTTCAGGGTCCTCTCGATTGAAGGGTGCATATTTAATAGAAACCTTGTATACATTTGTTGTAACACCTACATCGATTTCGTGGTCACTACAGGAGTCACACATTAACGATGTTACAAATTTATTTAATGAATTTATTAAAGCTAAATTTTATACCACGATAATAAAAAAAACGTGTTTCCAAAAATATTACACCGAATGGAATTACCAAACACGTTAAGAGTAGAATTGGTATACATACCAACCAACCAGTAATAGATTTGAAGAAGTTCATACCGATATTATTGGACCTGTACCACCATCTAAAGACAAAATTTATTGCATTACGATGACTGATAGTTACATACGATGGTCTGAAGCAATTTCCATTGCAAACATCCAAGCAGAAACAATTGCCGATGTCCCACTTAACAATTGGATAAGTCGATTTGGCGTGCCTTCAAGCATCACGACCGTCAGAGGTGCCCAGTTCGAATCTGCACTCTTTAATGTAATTTCCAAAGTATTAGAATTTCAACAGAAACAAACGACAGCATATAACCAAGCATGTAACGGCATCATAGCACGCTGGCACCGAACGTTAAAAGCTGCAATTATGTGTACTATAAATACGCAGTGGACAAAATCTCTTCCAATAATTATACTCGGATGGAGAACTGCATTTAGATAGGATTTTCAAAGCTTATCAGCGGAGTTAATGTATGGGCAGAATCTACGTTTGCCCGCAGATTTTATTATATTGAACAAGTACACCAGCCAATCTGATTTCGTTAGTCAACTTCGAAATTAATTTAACAATATCCTACCATCAACAGTCTCACGACATGCCAAAGACCAAATTGTCATTTTCAAAGGTCTGTCAAATAGTGAATCTGTTTTAGTAAGAACCGATGCATTACGACTATCTTTACAACCCCCATATGAGAGACCTTTTCCGGTAATCAAAGGGTGTTGAATCAACAGTTTCAAAACCAACTTAAACCGTGTTTTATTGAATGACAATAAAACGACAATTTAACGAATACATCAACACCATTACACAATACACAGAATATCGCCAAAAACTCCGCAACCTGAAACTGGCAAACGAGCGTTACTGAACAATTTACATCTAGGTCAGGACGAATTATAAAAAAACCAATTCGTTCTGAATAATGTTTATCGTTCTTGTTCAATCACTGGTGGAAGGCGGATCCGCTCGAAACGCGATATTTCAAAACGCGATATTTTGAGACGAGATATGATAAAACAAGATATGGTACAAAACGTGATATGGTACAAAACGCGATATTTCAAAACGCGATATGGTTTATTGAGAACTATAAATGTCCGGGGTAGTGACATCTGGCGCATTAAAAATAAGCTGATTGGGTCTTTTTTTATATGGAATTTTAGCACGGCATACTTTATGAAAATAAAAATTAACATACAAAAAAAGACCCAATCAGGTTAATTTTTTTGCCGTCAGATCTACAAACAGTTCTCTATGGTACATAATGTGCATTGCGAAGCGACGGGAGCGCAGCGACCCGATTGATACCGATCCTATATACTCTCGCTCTTATCGATTTTTAAATTCCTATAAACTGAAATTAAATTTCCCCTTCACCCGCCTGATATAATCCGTTCCTAAATTTCCGTTTTGTACCATATCGCGTTTTGTACCATATCGCGTTTGTACCATATCGTGTTTTGAAATATCGCATTTTGAAATATCGCATTTTGTACCATATCGCGTTTTGAATTATCGCGTTTTGAAATATCGCGTTTCAAATGGGACCCGTGCTGGGTTTTCTCGAACGGTCTCGAACTCAAACGGTTAATAAAGTTAAATTTTGTATCACGATAATAAAAAAAGTATTTCCAGAAATATTACGCCTAATGGATGAAGAAATGCTAGTAAAATAAGTAATTTTAGATAACCGATACAGTGAATGAAAAATTGATAATAACGAAATTTCGCTTATCTGTACAATTTACTCTCTTAAACACAGTATGTAATGGTAACTTCCTTCAGGATTGATTTTGGTTGATTATGTTTACTGTAGTACAATCGGGCCCGGTCCACTGGAGAGGGCTTGACCCCTGATCACGGACGTGTTTTGAAATCACGTCGGGGTCACTACTTTATTGGTTTCGTATTCATTTGGTGAAAGCGCGGTTGCGCTGTTTAGAATTCTTCTACAGTGTTTTTTTAATACCTGGTTAAATTTATTAAACAAATTTGTGATATCGTTAAACCACCACAATGTCTGACTCTGGTAGTGACCACAAAATCGATCGGTGGGCAAAAGGTAAATATTAATACCTAAAATTAATAAATTAACTTTCCAATATAAGTTTTAAAATCTTATTTTATTTTTATGATTTATTTTATATTTTATAGTTTATTTATATTTTAATTTACAACGTTTGATTAGGATTTATTTAACTTTTTAATTTACAATATTTTATTATAATAATATTTTAAGACACGTCTTACGTGTTGGAGAAGCAGCTAAAATATCATTATTGTTTTTTATTCCTACGTGTTTTGTTTCTCCAAGGGATTTCATGGCACCTCACTCACACTTATGGCGTTTTCTTTTTATAAAAAAGTGGCAAAAAATTTGGAAGTACATCAAAATTTTTTGATTTAAATCACATTTTCGCGTTCTTTTAGCGAAAAAAATAACAAAAAAATTTGATGTACATCAAAAAATGGAATTGTAGATTTTTACTTCCATTTTAACTACCATATGCACATATTCATAAACATATAATATGCCAATCGTAAATATTGACAAATACGTCAAACGCGTTATTTGAAATTTTATGAAAATAGTTTGTTATTGTTTTCGGCATCCCTTTCGGGTCTGGCATACTACGATAAAAACACATCAAATTTTTTCGTATTCTTTTTACTATTGGAAATTTGATTTACATCATAAACGTAAAAAGAATTCGCTATTAGTTTAGGAATTGCTACTTTGATAAACAAAAATCGGTATGATATCAAAGGGCCGAATTTCGAAGGGCCGAATGTCGAACGGCCGAATGTCAAAGGGCCGAATGTGGCGAAGGGCCGAATGTGTCGAAGGGCCGAATGTGTCGAAGGGCCGAATGGGTCGAAGGGCCGAATGTCGAAGGGCCGAATGTCAAAGGGCCGAATGTGTCAAAGGGCCGAATGTGTCGAAGGGCCGAATGGGTCGAAGGGCCGAATTTTTTTTTATTTTTAGAAATATATTTTTTTTGGCTAGCCTTTAGTATCGCAGTTAAAATTGACTGTCGCGACATTTTTTTCAAAATGGTCATAATTTTAACTAAAAATGTAAACATATCAGACGCCATTTTAGATAAATTTCAATTTTTTATATATTATTTATAATTTTTTCCGCTTTTGGATTAAATTTTTCAACATTTTTTTTTTAGGTGGTTATAGTTTTAAATAAAAAATTGTTAATTAATTGACTGTCATATTAGAGATATTTTTATAAATAAAATAAATTTGAATTTGTAACATATGAACTATTTTTAAATTTTTAGTAAAATAAATAATTTTAAATGATTAATTTAAAATCAAAATGTAAATATATGGTTTACAAATAAAATAAATTTTATTAAGTCACATTCGATTATTATTAAATATTCGTCATTTAAATTCGTCATTTTTGAGACGGTTCACCCTTCACCTCAAGGAATTTTTGTATGCTGTTGATGCAAATTAATTTGAAATAATATAGGGACTTACACAACGAATTAAGCTAACATTTCTGGTACATCTATCAGAAGAAGCGATAAACACGATACTATCTATTTGATCTGCCTGCAAAGTTGACGAAGCAAATCAAATCAAATACACGGTAATTTCAATATTGTCAAGCAGAGATTTGCCTTCACCTAAAACAAATTTTGAAACTTTTAATTGTTTAATTGTTGTTTAATTTATTAAAAATTATTTTATTACAGCTTAACGTAAAAATTTAAATTTTGGTTCACTTTTATTCCGATAGATGGAGTTAGCTTGAGACACAGAAAGTGCTAAGCAAAGATCCATTTTTTTAGTTATAAAAATCCGCTTTTGATCAAAGTGGCGCCACCGTCGCTCAGACTGTCACGCTGACACATAGGGCCGAATGTCTCTGGTGGCGCATGACAAAATTTTCCTTCACCAAAATGTATCGCTGACTGGATACGTGGTATTTCATAAATATTCAAAGATGAAAAATATTGAGATACATAAATTCATTAAAATTCATCATTCATTCAAGTTTATAATCTATTCCATAAAACAACAAATTTAAAAATTATATTTCAAAAACAAAAAAAAACAAAAAATCGGCCCTTCGACCCATTCGGCCCTTCAACACATCCGGCCCTTCGACATTAGGCCGTTCGACATTCGGCCCTTCGACACTCGGCCCGTTGTACCTATTCCATCGTTACATAAATTCACTAGTAAAATAAATTTGCTGGTTGAGACGCCACAAATCAAAGGTTTGGAATGAATACACTTCATTCACCGTTAGGAAGACGAATTGCGGACTTGGTTGCTGGTGCCGTTTAAGGTATTTGCCTTCCATAAGGAATAGTTTGTGTCCAAATGGGGAGATAATTCCTTAAGACAGTTTTGCATATAATTCATAAAGTTGTGGTTTTGCTTCTGGCGATCGATTAATTTGCTAGATGCGTCTTAAGCGGCGTTTCTCTTTAGCGTATGTTTACTCTTTGGATTAGGCGATTTTGAAATAGCTGCATTGACCAGTACATTATTAAAGTTGTCCTTAGAAATGTTTATATCGATAACCGCCTGTAGTGTAACGGCCACACGATGCGACATCGTAGTGGTTTGCTTGAATAACATTCATTAATTGTCGTCCCCTTGGAGTAGTCAATCTTGAACCGCAGTAGGTATGTTGGCATTATAATCACCAGCGACCATAAAACGTTGACTCAGAGTTGTAAAAACGTTTTTGTAGATATCTGTAGAAACGGTATTATTTGGATTACCAACCATATATTGAAGCGGTGGCTAAACTTTTTGAAGTTGCTTGAATTTCGTTAGGGCTGCATTCATTTAGAACATAAGCTGTGTTTCTTATTTCCGATCTAATCGATCTGATCAATCTGAGTACTAAAACGTTGTTTCTTATTTCAGCTCAGATCGATCCGATCAATTTTGTTGCTGTTTATTATTTTTCTTCAGATTGATTAGATCGATTGTTTTGATTTGTAAAAATAGTCCGATTTTTCAGATTAGTTTTAGTTTACCTCTAGCTTCACGTAATTCAAATTCAAATCTAGATTGTCATTCTCATCATTTTTGTTTGTTTTTGCAAACGTTATTAAAATGGAAACAGAAAGAAATTTTAATTATTATTTTTTATTGATTTTATTAAATAATGAAATAATTTTTTTTACAGTTATATTTTTTTATAGAGTATTTGCAGGAAGTGGTACGATTTCACATTCGTCCAATTTCCTCAGAGCAAATAATAAGTAATAACAATTTATTTATTTTAATCGTGTATTTTGCTGACAGGACAGTTCGATGTCAGTTAATATTTATTTTGATCTACCAAATCTGAAACCTGTTTCTTATTTCAGATCGACTAGATCGATCTAATTTCAAATTTCAAAATCTGCTCGATCCACGGATTTAAATAAGAAACACAACTATAATAGCAAATTCACTTTTTATAATAATATCAGTTTCCCTTCGACTTCTGTCCAAGAGATGTTTCGTGTCATAGACTTAGTAACCATTTATTCTGAAATTGTGTTTATCGGTTAAATGGGTTCTAGAAACTAGCACAAAACCAATTTTGAATTATGCTAGGAAATATTCTAATTCGAGTTTGTATTGGCTTATACCGATTGCGTTCTAGTGGCATATCTTCAGATAATTTATCGGATACATTCTAGTTTCTGGATGATAATGTTTTGATTTTGTGCATGTAGCATATTTTGCATTGTTGTCATTAACTGCATCATCAGTTGCGTGCAGTTATTCAGGGTAGCTTCAGCATTTGAGGATTCACCGTGAAAAATACTTGCATATGTTGGTTTGTTGGTTGATGTTCTGGGCGAACGAGAGTTATATTTTGGCGTATGCGACGGTATATTATTCTGCGCATCTGGTGTAGTTTTATATTGCCACTTGGTATGTGACAGTTGACTAATATGTTTGTAGATGGGGCATTCACGGTAGTTTGCAGTGCGGATGAGTTCTTTGGTTTTGTGCAACAGTTGGTTTGGTGCAGTTCACCGCATACGACGCACTCTGATATCAACTGTGCAATAAGTTCTTGAGTGACCATATTCTTGGCAGTTTAAACACTGTATTGTTTCAGACCTTTTCTTTGATTGTTCAATAGTTATGTGCCTGTGTATGAGGTCCTTTAGTTTCTAAATTGACTGAATTTTTCCCTTTTCAAGTTCAGTTTTTCAGTTCAACTTTGACCATTGGTTGTGGTTGCTTCAAGCGGTTCATGACTCTATATATCTAAACCCGTTGCCGCAAATGACGGCTATAGCCGCCGGATTTTTGGTGATATGTAAAAATGGAATAGCATTCGTACGAAGTGTACTAATGCATTTATTTGTTAATTATTCAGTAATACATCGAAGATTAAAAAGATGTAACATTCCAGATAACACATCAATTGTTTTTTGTTGTTTTGATTTTTCATATTTAACAGTTCGATATATTTCAGCCTATAGAGAGAAATGACGGCTATAGCCGTCCTACCACGTTCGCGAAAATGACAACTATCGGTCTTTTACACCTACTGCCAGGTTTCTGCATAGCCGGCCCTGACATGAAGAACAGAAGCTTGTCAAACCCGGAGACGCTTCTTTATTTGCTATGGGTATTTCCTCCTCAAGGCAAGTAGCAAGTAGCGTTACTCAGAGCTTCTAGCTTTAGAACAGGGGTAAGTGTTCAAGTAAAAACTCGGCTCCATAGTTGTTGTAATTAAAACATACATGAACGCATCCAAATCGCTCGCTGATTTCAATACATATCTTAGTCATTGCTGTTTTTTTGACATAAGTTTCAGTCATTTGACATAAACTGTCATTTCGTGTACATCAATTTGATAAGCAACATTTATGCGTTATTGCATTTTATTCTGTTTGCAAATGAAAAAGAAAAATGTTGCTGAAGCTATGGAATTGATTAATTCGACCATTCTGTGAGTCATTCAACAGTAAAAAATTGGTTTGCATGATTTTGTGATGGCAATTTTAATCTTGAAGACGATCCACGTCCAGATGCAGTAAAACAATTTGAAAACGAAGAACTTAAAGTTTTACTGGATGAAAATCCGTGTCAAACTTTAAAAGAGCTTGCAGAACAATTAGGAGTTACTGAATATGACTTCGATTGCATGCAAGGGGAAAAATGCAGAAGAAAAGAAAATAACCAAAGAAAACAAACCCTGAAGAATTGACATCTGCATGAATTTGCTTTCTCGGTACAGAAGAAAGAATTTTTTGCACAAAATCATTACGGGTGGTGAAAATTGGATTTTGCACGATAATTCTAAACGCAGACAACCATGGGTTGATCCAGGTCAGCCATCAACATCAGTCGCAAAAATGAATATTCATGCAAAGCAAGTGTTACTGTGTGTCTAGTGGGATTGGAAAGGAGTTATTTACTAGGAGCTTCTGGAACAGGAGGAAAAAAGACCATTTACGGGTCAAGGAAGGCGGAAGGTGATATTACTGCATGACAACGCTCGCTCGCATACAGCAAAATCAACCCAGGAACTTATGTTCTCCGTAGGCTGCGGAGTTTTACAGCATGCGGTGTATTCTCCAGAGTTGGCTTCCTCTGATTACTGCTTATTCAGATCAATGTCATTATATTTCATGGACCACCGGTTCGCGAAAATTGAAGATGTGCAAAAATATGGCTCGATGACTATTTTGTAATTTATGATTTATTCTTAGTCAAAGATAATAATTATTTAAATGATTTCGATAACTGAGAACTATTTACAAAATAGGTTGTTTTGTAATAAAGTTCGGGGTTGCATTCCGATAGTTTTATTTTAATTTTCAAATTGTCATTTCAAAATTATAATTTTCCGCAAAATAAATCTACGAAGAAGAAATAATTAAACGTAAAAATTATAAATATTGGAGTATCATTGGAAAATTACCAAATTGTGTAGTATTCGTGAAAATTAAAACCCACTCGATCATAATTGAATCATTGTATAGAAAACCCCATAATATTCTAAAATGTTTTTCTATTTTTTCTTAACCAACCTTCAATGAATTAAAATATTTGTGGAATTCAATCTTGAAAATGTGTATTTTTTTTTTCTTAATTTTTGTTTATTTTAATGAGCATGTTTTGATAGTGCGAAAACATATTGTGGAAAATCCATAGCATATTATTGAATTTCAATTGCGGTATTTCGGTTTTTCGCAAGGCCGAATAACACGCGATGAGTATAATCTATACTTGACCAATTTCAACAAAAAATTTAACGGATGTAAACAAAAAAATAGTTTTCGCCATAAATAGTAGGTATCATTATATAATTAAAATAAAAACTTTTAATTATTAAAGAAAAAATATCAACAACATACGGATATACATACTACAAATTTTCTTTTTTGATTATGAATCACCGGGCAAAAAAATGTTTGAATTCGTAATTTCGTTCATGCCAAAAATGATGAAAAAATGTTATTTATGAGTTTTAAAAAAATATCTTTAATTTGTGAAAACGGTGAATGAATTTTCTTTTCGTACGAACATTAAGATGAAGGAACTGTACAAAAATATAAAATTATTTCTTTGCATCTGTTTATTAAAATCTATACTTTTAGTATCAAACTTTTGAATAAAATGCATTTTTAACATACTATGTGTTTTTCTTATCTATCCTTGTTATCGTACATATTTGCACATATACTTTTCAAGGATATGGGTGACATCGCCGATAACAATATCGCCAACCAGCAAGATGGCCGACAACCTCACCGTCGACGGGAACTTTGGCCCACAAGCCTATTTACCTGATACAACCAGATTGACAACAAGCCACAACACGAACACAACCATATCGCCGACACCCACATCACCGACAAGTAGGTCGCCGACACCTACATCGCTGAAATCCGCATCGCCGATATGCACATCGGCAATACCGGCAATACCACCTCCTTGAGAACTAGGAAAGTGTTAGTTTCTGGTAATTGCGAAGTGAGCAATTAAGTTCATCTTAGGAATGACTCAGATTTTAGTTATATCGCTAGAAGCATCCACATGCCAACAGGATTTTTGACAGACAAGCTCAATTAGAATACACAACTAGATCGCCGACAGGCGACAAACCACTTCACCGGCACAATCACGGCACCGATTTTTATTCAAATAAATCTAAAAAATCAATTCGATACTTTTCTATTAGTTTTCTTGTAATGTTCGTCACATTTTCTCATTATAAACGAGAGCTTCCTATATAACAATCAGATTTTTGGGTAAACTTTTTTAAAATTGTGCATTTTGATTTTAACTAGTTTATAACATATCACCTGATTTATATGCTAGCTTAAATGTCGATAAGTACATCGGGTATACCCACATCGCAGACAACCACACCGCCGACCATGTAGCTATGTACATATCGCCCATAAGAATTTTGACTGACAATCGATGTTTCCTTACGTCCGGTCGGCGATGTTGTTGTCGGCGTATGGGCGGATTCCCTTTTAAAGTCATAACGTAAAATAATGGGATTAGTAATTACGGATCTGTTGCTATAAAAATTATTCATACCTTATCGCTAAAGCAGTATGCAAACTGCCTAAAAAATAATTTACAGTCAATTAATTATAAGCTTTTACTAATTTTTTTGACGTTATTAATTTAAAAGAGTTGCCTACCCCTCGAGTAAAGTAAAAGCTCTTAATTGTGTTTATGATGCATTCCAACGTTTAACATATTTGGCAACGAAAATTAAAACATATACGTAATTATATTACGCTATGATAATAAATATTTAAGAAATAAAACCTACAAGTAGTTTTAATTTTAGGAATAATAAACATTTGATTCTGAATTTTGTTTTATACTTTTGTAAACAGTCGCTTCTTTAACTGTTGTTTACGTTGTGCGGTAAAACGTTCATAATGTGGCACTAACCATTACGAGAAAGTATCTTGTGTATCATTTAATAAACAACGGTGACATTTCCGGTTTGAATTGTTGTAGGAGTTGGCTGACGGGCGTTTGCCAAAAATAACAACAATAACTGCAAACGCGGTTTTCTTGGGATATACATAGATGATTTGAATCATATATGATCGATTTATTCCGTTGCACGTCTTAAAATAAATGAGATACCCAGAGATATTTTGAATCAATAAACGAAAGAGCCTTATGATTGACCATCAAAAGAAGCCATATAACTAACACAAGCTAGATTGATCACAATCATCAATCTAATCGGCGAAGTTTAGATTTGCTGAACTAATTAAAGCAAATAAATAAATGTTGTTCCACAAAACAAAAATATGAATATGATTGTGTAAAAACATTAATTTCATTTTTGCTTCAAAATATATGTAAATACATTCCGGAAATTTATCGTAAAAATAATTATTGTAAACAGTTTTTGAACTTTAATAGAAATATTTTACAACAATAATAAATGTTTATGCAAAATAAAGAAAATTGATAAAATCCAGACAAAAATAATAAATTTGTATTTCAACTGCGGTTACGAACAGTTTTTTGGGTTATGTTTGTTTTACTGTTTCCGCGCAATTTTGATGGTGAATTTACTTAAATTTGCAATAACTCATATTTGGTTATTAAAATAAACGCACAAAGCGTGTAAAATAATATTAGCTGTATTTTTTGGCAACAAAAATTGCATCAATTAAACCGAAACATTTGATTTACTGAATCCAGTTTTTTCAAGACTTATACGTACATAAATGAAACCCGAAAAATTATTGTTTTCTTAGTGGTTTAATGTTTTCTAAAAACTTAATGTATGACACCAACTCCCAATTCCAATTTTAATAATATCGTGGTCGAAGACAACATAGTTTTTATGTTAATGGTGCCTTCACGGAACGAGATAAAAAAAAGCTGGTTTATCTTTTTACCAACTTTTGATCGAAAAATTTGTCTACGGCTGTCATGTGAGTCATATGCATATCGCACATGTCATAATGCCACATAGCAACGGAATTTATCGATATTTTGAAAGAGAAGTTTAATAATCAAATAATTTCTCAAAGAACAGACGTGAATTGGCCACCAAGATCATGCAATTTAACGTCATTGGACTTCCTTTTAAATGCGGTTTCTTGAAAGGTAAAGTTTAGCAGAAGAGGTCACTTGAACGACATTCTTTTTCATTATTAACCGGAACCAATGTACTTTAATTTCCAATAAAAATATATAGAGATTTCACACCGGTTATGTCTTTTATTTAAAATTTAAAAGGATACCTCAAATTTGAACACCCTTTAAAAAGTAGAAAAAATGTTTACACAAATTTTAATGAGCAAACGATAAATATTAATACATAAATTCTAATTCCGCTATATATAGATTTGGATAACCTAATTAAATTGAATAATTTGTTTTGAACTTTTGTGAATTTATTCTGATATAATAACAGGTAACTCACCCCAAACCACGCCTAGCTCACACATAATTTGGAAGGATTCCAAGAGCCGCCCCGGTGGCAAAGTGGTCAGCATGCTTGCTCCAGCGATCGGAGGTCCCAGGTTCGATTCCAGGTGGAGACAAGGAAACAATTTCATGGCTGGTTTAGGATCAATAAATTAATCAATCATTATCCGAAATGAACATATGATTATTAAACCTCATTTGAGGCGGCCAAATTCCTTGATGGGAGGGATATAGTGCCAGAAAGAAGGAGAGAGAAACATATTCTAAAAACAAGCTATCAATTAAGGAAAGGCATTTTTCGAAGTAGTGTTTTAATAATAATTATGGGACAATTGTTTACTTTAAACACTGTTCAACTAATACTGTCTAACTTAAAATGGTGGCTGCGTTATAAATTACTCGCGCTTCTATACTTGTGTATTGCTGTTCGAGATGTTTCGATTTATTGCATCCACCGATGTAAGTGTGCTGCAACTGTAAATGTTCTATTTGAAATTTATTCGAGAACTTTCCAAGTTACTCGTAACTCCTCCGAATTTCCCCTATCATGAGGATAAACGTCATTGTTTATTTCAGTATTTTGCATGATGACTGTCGCCCACGTTTTTAATTACTTTCGTTATTCCAGTATTCTCCTTTACGTGGAATGCCATTCTAAAATCCAATTTCCAATCAGTATTGGAGGAGTATACTTGATGCGATAACTTCGTCACAAATTTGAATCATAATCGCGCAATAAAATTACAGTGTCTTATAAACAGTTGCCTTCGGGCGGTGTTACTTTGTATTGTACACGTTAACCTCTGGAATACCAGGTGTTATTTCGTTGTGTAGAGAAATTCGTCAAACTATTCCCATTTAAAATTCGAACAGACACATCCAATGTCAAATACGACTTTCCAGTTTTCAGTGGAAAAGTGCAGCCACACTAAATCAGCTCTTTGGAAACTGCTGTTGTTGGCTTATGCTGGTTATTTTGCATTTTCTTTATAGCCTTTACGCTTGTGATGCTGATTTACTTCGACACCAGAGAACGCGAATTAATTTTTTCAATTGAGATCTATTTTCTATATTTCTTGAGAATTCCGAGAATCGAATAGTTTAAATCTAATCAAAACAACATCTTTCGTTCAAATGTGTCTCACGCTAATTACATATTTTAAATTAATCAATCAATTATCGAAATTATAATGCATCGTGTATATTCACAACAGTATGTCACATGTCGAATAATGTGACAAATTTCAACCCTGTTGCGCCTGAAATAAAATCATTTAACAGCTGTGAAAAAAAATTAAATAAAATCATTTAATATGTTATAACATGTCGTACCCTCTATCGAATATGTGTTAAACTTTATCAAATGAGCCATATTTGTTTCACCAGCTCTTGGTCTAATAATGATTGTAGAACAATGAACCACACTGATCAGTAGATTTGGTCGTTATTTGCCTCATTAATAGTTAAATATAATGATGGACACGAATGTTACTCATTCTACTAAAATTTAAGTATATTTACGAATTGTTTGAATTTTAACGAACCGACGTCATTAATGACATAATTATTGCAAAAAAATAAATATTTTAACCATTTTTTGTTTATTTAAACTTAAATACTTTTTAAATGTTCTGTTAATTTTACAGTCTATGAAAATTAATTTATCATAGCAAGACGTCAAATACCACTAGTTAATTTTGTAAAGAAAAATGAAACAAAAACCCAAATTTATATTTTTAGAAGAAAGAAATATTCCTTAGTTCGTGGTGAAAATAAAATTTATTATTTTTATTGCTGGTTTATTATGTTGTTACTGACAATAATCATCGCACTCGAGCTGAATTGAAAATGAGTAAAAATAAGTGAAAACGTTTTTAGATGTAATTTTTTTTTTACCTATACGTTGGATTTTTAATGGCCATAATAAGCTAGAACCAGGAATGTGTGGAAACCATTTCGTTGATTGAAAAAAACCTGACAAAATATGTGGAGAACATTACTGAAGGAAAATTACTGAAGAATTGTTGCTAAAATTGATTGCTTCATATAGGTTCAAAATATTCAAATACTAAGTAAATGAAGGTACCAAATGTTCGCGTTTGTATATATTATCTTATTTGTTTTATTCTATCCTTGGGAAAAGTGGAAGCTTAACATGAGCATTTTAGTTTTTTTTCGTTTTCTATATAGCCCAGACTGATTGACTGATCGTGCGCGATGAAACTTCATACTTTAGCTTTTTCAGGAATTGGCAAAATTTTGGAAGCGCTTCGGTTTTGAAATTTTCGGTTACCTATCAACTTTTTAAGCAGTGCAAATGTTATTGCCGTATAATAATATTCAACAGAAGAACATTCATAAATTATTTATATCCAAACTTTAAAGTCGATTGAAACAGAGCTTGAAGTGTTTTATAAAAACCAGTATTTCCTTGTGCAGTTTTATTAAGAAAATATTGCTCTATTTTAAATTTTGTTGCTCTCGTTACACAGATTAAATTGTTTACTCTTTTGATCATCAAAATAAAAATGTCGAAACACAACCAAAAATACTAAAATCAGTCCAAAAACTCATTTATCAAAACAATTTTGTTGGCCCCCAGTTTTGCACAAAGTACATACTGAGAGGTGAAAATTGTTGGTACAATTTAACAACAATAAGTTGTTAGAACTTCGAAGTTATTCGAAGGGCTATTACAATTATCTTTTAATCATGGCTGTGTACCAATAGTCAGGTAAATCAGTTACTACGGTAAAAAACAATTTTAGTCATAGAGTGTTTGAAAATAATTGAATTTATGGAAAAATTTACTTAAAATAAAATTGACGTTTACCCGACTATTGGTACGCAGCCCATATAAAACAAACAGTTGAAATTAAAGTAAGTTGAAATATGAAAATCGATTGTACAAAAAACGACAAAATCCTAGCTGAAGGCCACAGGAACAGAGAGAAGGAAGCTAAAGTAGAACTTCGCGCGTAAGCCTCAAGGGATACATTAATACAATCAAATAATTTCCAGTTTTTTCTAATACTACTATTATAACTAACAATAAATACACGCATACTACTTATATTATTCACCCAATCTGCCGCGACCTAGTGGTAAAACGTGTAAGGAATAAGAAATGATGGCCGAGATGTTAAATAATTAAGAGTTTGTTCAAGCATAAAACTAAGCAAGAGCTTGATCGTACTAGAGAACAAAATGGAAGCAAATTGTAAAGAAAAATATTAATCCGTTTATTATTTAGAGAGGAAAGAAAATTTCTATTCACATAAATACGTCTATATAAGACGAAACAAATGTTTATTCGAAAGACTTTATGAGATGCCCTTTAATGATTTTGGGATACTCGGAAGTTCGGAATTGGTCCACGAACAAATTCAACTCATTTTCAACGCCATTCGTTTAATTTGTAAAAAGATACAATGACAATCTTTGTGTGGGAATGAAATCACACACTATCTAATCTAAGTGAAAAAAACAGTGGTGATTTTAGGGTTTTTGTCAGTTCTAACAACAGTTAAACTGGTGATGACTTTGAGTCTTCTGTTTGAGTTTTGTATATACAATGGAAACTAAAACAGTGTTATTCTATTTTTATATATTTATTAATTTAAAGTTAAATCTAAATTAACACGTTGTTTATTCAAACAAGAAGAGAAGTGAAGTGAAACAAATACATTATGGAGGCGTGTTGTCAATAGAACTAATTATATGAACATGGAAGAGTGACGTTACAAAGTTGAAGTAAAATTACTCTAACCAACACGGCCTCTTAATTTTTATGATACTTTAAATTAACTTAAATTTAAATTTCCACGATGCTTCACAAACAGCTTGTGACTGAGTCCCTTCGTCATAATATAAGCTAGTTAATCTTCTGTTCGAATGTATTTCAACTCGAAATCACCGTTTGCAATTGATTCTCGAACGAAATTGTATTTTACATCTATGTATTGTATTTCATTACCGGACAAGTGGTGCAGTGGTTAAAGCTTCGGCACTTGGACCGGGAGGTAGTGGGTTCGAATCCCATCAGAGGCTAGATGAAAATCAAATTTTCATCATCGATTACGATTGGCGATGTTAATAAACACAACTAAGACCACTCTGATGGAGTGCAGACTTCAGCGCCGACCCACCGTCGATGTCAATGTACAGGTTGACATGGAGCTTGCAATGTTCAGGTGGTATACTGTAGTTGTGTAGGTGAATAGGTGAATGGGTTAATGATGTGGCGTGATTGCGTGGTATAAGAACGGGCCAAAAATGGCCTAAGTGTTAACCACTGAAACCAAACCATTGTATTTCATTCGTTTGTCACGCGGTTCCTCTGCGACTTTGACTGCGGTCCAATTCGAGACTTATTTTGTGGAGACTGACTTATTTTAAAGTCTACAATACGTTTCCTGTTGAATAGACTTATTAGAAAATTGTTTGAATTATTTTGATAAGTTACCAGTTTGGGCGCAAGCCTCCCGTAAAAGTCAAACAAGTCTACAATAAGTCCAGCCGCAGGAGACTTATTGTAGACTTTCAAATAAGTCACTCTCCACAAAATAAGTCACGAATTGGACCGCAGTCTTTAATGCACGATTTATTGTCTTCATAAATTGAAGTACATCCAAATGCGATATTTAATTCATTAAGTAAGCTTCGAAGCCACTTGCCTTCACAAATCCCACTAGCCAATGTGATGTAATCGACCTCAGTTGATGACAAACTAACAGTGGATTGCTTTCTCGTAGACAAGCTAACCACATTGAAAAAAACTTTACAAACATAAGCCGATGTTAATTAAAACTATTATTGAATTATTATTTAACTATTTTAGTTTTTTAATCGTTATTAACTCTATTAATTTACAAAAATTATTTATTTTTGCTTGAGCTTTCAACACCTTTTCGGTGTCATTTTCAAAAGCAATATAAAACGAAAAAAACATTTTTATAAAAACAAAAAGCCGGTATAGCAAATTCTAAAAAACGAGGTTCACATAGAAAAACGGCTATCTCAGACACTTTCAAAAAATAATGTTGAAAATCAATTTTTGGAGGTGCACTACATAGATGAAAAAACGTTGTACAAATAAATTTAAATTTCATGTATAAATAAGACAAAAAACAACAATAATTAGACAAATAAATTATAAGTATTACCAATATACTCGTAAGCACAATCACTTATGATATTAATCGAATTAGTACTACTTTTGATATTTAACATTTCTAGAATTGATCTTTTTTAAATTTTTTTTATTTTTTGAGTATTTTGACATTGTGAAGATATAAAAGGTAATAAGTCATTTTGTTACTTTTTAGATCTCTTCATTAATTCAAAATGTCCATAAAAAACTGTATCGATAATTTTTTTTTATTTTAAATTTGGAAAAGTATATACCCAAAACCATGCAAAAATTAAGTTTCCTACCGTTGATAATTGTTTTTGTTTTCAGAAACACCAGAAAATTTTAAATATGCTTTACTGAAAAACTGAAAAAATGAGTTATTACCTTTTATATCTTCACCACAAATCTAATGTAATTGTATGATTATTATCTCTTAGATGTTGCGTAAGTGTACTACAATTTTGGCCAAGATTATTTACATTTTTATGTTGGTACAACCTCTTTTCCATCATTTGTTTGGTTTGGCCAACATACGTTATGTTACAATCGCAACAAACTTGATAAACAACATTAGATTGATGCTTTAAAGGAACCAAATCTTTGAGTTTCGAAAAAATATTACTGTTTATGCCCGGTTTACATGAGAAAATTGTTTTCTTCTACAATTTTTTGCAGGTAAATAAGAAAGAATCCGCTATATAAAAATAATCAATGTGCCAGAAAGAAATAAACATATATACTAATGGCGTAATTTTTTTTATAGGATCATTATTAATTTACTTTCAATGAATTCAAATGCGAAATTTACATTTTTATCTATGGCGTCTGTTTTTATTATGAATCCTCAACATTTATAAATGCGAAATAATTTTTTTTCTTGTTTATTTTAAAAATGTTGCCATAAAAATACTTGGATCGAATATATTTTATGGCAACATTTTCATTTTTATGGTCATTTTTGCTCAAAAATTCTTCTGCAAAATTCTGTTGGGATATATTGTTTTTCTTGTCTCTCATGTACAAAAAGTCAATGTTATATCTTATTCATTTTGCAGAAGAAAAATGTTGGTCTTATGTAAACCGGGCATTAAATTTGTCGCCGAACGTGCAATAACTTTGAAATTATAATTTTTGAATAAATGTTTAATTTTTTCGAATAAATTTTTAATGTACGGAATTGACAAATAATTTGAAGTTTCATTTTGTGGCCGAGAGTTAGAATTTATACTAAAATAAATTTGTTTATAAACAATATTATCTATTAGTTTTTTTGGATAATAATTTTGAAGTAAAGTATCATTTAATATTTTAAAATTTTTATGATGAAATTTACTGTCCGAGAGTTTTAAAATTTTTTGACTTAGAATTTTTACGGTGTTAATTTTGTAGGAGATGGGAAGCCATGACATAAAATTTAGATAGCGACCAGACCAAGTATTTTTGTGGTACCAATCACAAGAAATTTTTCCATCAGGCTCATGTATCAAAAGAATATCTAAAATGAAATTTTATTCTCTGATTCTTTTCTAGAGTAAATTTAATTCTATTACTTTTATCGAATGAATTGAAAGCATCTAAAAATGTGTTACCTTGTCTTCTGGAATGACCGTTATAATATTGTCTACGTATCTATAGTAAAATAATGGTTGACAATTTAACGAATTTAGCACCGAATTTTCCAAATTTCCCATGACTAAATTTGCAATTTGCAACCGATAGGGAACATGCTATCGGTGAAATGTTCATCAGTTGTATTAATAGTACCAACTAGTGTTTTGTCTTTATTCATTATTTTTATTTGTTTGTTCGCGTACGGCCTGGTATTTCTATGATTTTTGCTTTGTTCAGAATTTATCTTTCATCAAATGTTACATGTCGACGAATAACTAGTTTATTTACATCCAGATCCCGTAATCTATATGTATCCAGATCCCGTAATCTATATGTATGAAATGTGCGATAACCAATTATGATACACTTCGAGAATTTCGCATCCAACTTCTTACGATAATTCGCAGGAATGTAATTATAACATGTTGATCCAAAAACTCAAATGTCTGATAAATCTGGTTTCGTACCATACCAAAGTTCTGCTGGCGTTTTATCGATAAACTGTTTGCCTAATGGAGACGTCGGACATCGATTTTTTAAATAATTTGGCGCAACTACTGCTTCATTCCAGAAATGTCCAAACCGTATTTAATCGTATATTATCTGAATTCCTTTTTTTTGCAATACTTTTTAAATTCGTTCGATGTGTATTCACCACCATTGTCAGCCTTCACTTTTAAAATTTTACAAACACGCCGTGCCTCAATCATCGCTACACATATTCTTTGAACTTTTCGAGTACGTCGCTTTTTCGTTCAATACTCAATTGTTACACGCGTAAAATCATCAGTAAAAGTGACAAAATATTGAGATCCATCCCAAGCTGGCTCATTCATTGGTCCACAAACAAACATCTGTGTGGATTAATTCCAAAATTCGACTCGATCGTAATTGCTTATTCGGTGGGAATGACATTATTGTTTGTTTACCATATATGCATGATTCACAAAATTTCAATTCGGCGTTTATTTTTATTTGTTCCAAACCAGAAACCATTTTTCTTGAAATTAACTTTTTCATGTCGAAAACATTTAGGTGTCCTAGTCGAAAATGCAGCATGCTTTGGAACACATTCGATTGTTGCTTACTTGAAAAAAAACAGCAAACGCATCAAAATCAACATGAAATGTTGTCTCGACAATTTTCCTTTTTTGTTTGCAACAAATTGTAATTTCTTATCGAAAGAAAGGTACGCACAATCTTTGACAAAATTTACTTCAAATCCCCGATTGATCAAAGCATTTATTGAAAGTAAGTTGTGTTCCAAATTATTAACACTAAACATACCGACATTTCATGTATACCTAATCCTACCATGAGCGGCCAAATGACGCTTTAAAAAAACATGTATTTTATACAGAATTCTTTGGGAAAAAAAATGATCAAAAAAAATTGATCATGATCAAAAAATTTTGATCAGAAATACCTGATCATGTTCTTTGGGAGCAAATAATTAATTGTTTTTTTGATCAGTGATCAAATTTCGAAATCCTAATTTTTTGGAGGATTTGTTTTGTGATCAAAAAAAAAGAAAAACGTCAGTGTCAAAACAAAGAAACAAAAAACGCGCCATTTTCATTATCGGCATTATAATTTGGTATTTATATTTTTTCGTGCGCTATAACTATTTATTTAAATTAAACATTATAAATAATATTTATTTTTGTGAAATTTAAAGTGAATTTGGTGTAATAAAAAGTGTTTTTAAGTGTACAAGAAAAACAAAGAAACTAAAGACGCGCCATTTTCATTATTGGCATTGTAATTTGGTGTTTATATTTTAACATTCGTTATAAGGGGTGTTAAACTAAATATTATAAATAATATTAATTTTTTTGTAATTTAAAGTGAATTTGGTGTAATTGAAGGTGTTTTTATTTTTACGGGTAAAACATTTTTTATTGTTGCTTGTTTTGAATTCCCTTTAAACAAATGTAAATAAACCATTTTTTCTTTTTTCGTGTTCTTTGGAGCAAAAAATAATTGATCTCTTTTTATTTTACCCAAAGAATTTGATGTTAGTAAAGTAGACTAGATAGGCCCATGCCACACGTAAAAAAAATGCCGCATTTTTCTTCGTTTCTTTCCCCGTTTACCTATGATACAAGTTTTAATTGCGACTTAAACAAATTTTCTGATCTACCACACAACTCAAACATAAATGAAATAAAAAATATTTCAAGGACATTTTTGACTCATTTTAGTTAAAATTTTATTTAAGAGAAAGCAGAACAAAACATTGGTAGAAAAAAAATGCCAAAATACAAAAAACTCTCGTGTGTCATCAGCCATATAATATAATTTGTTTTCGGAAATTTAGGTTGTTTGTATATTTTAGGAAAAGATAACAAGCCACATGATGATAAAGTAACGTTGTATGCGAGAAATTTTAAACGAAATTTTTAAAACGGTCATTTGACCGCGCATGGTAGGTTTAGTGTTAACCAGTAGCACGTCATTATAATCACTCTCGCTTTAAATTCACCATTCAAAAGAGTTTTAATTTTTATGTTACCTTGTTGTTTCGATTTCAATTGTTGATTTTTCTTTGCTACCTGGATTGGTAGTTCATTCATATTCGTTATTTTGCTGAAATAATGTTTGCTGTTTACCATGTGCTCCGTAGCACCAGAGTCCAATATGAATTTTATCAACGCTGCAAATCATCGTCCCAATTCTGTTCCATACTTTCACTCGTTTTATTTATACACTCTTCTATTAGGACAGATTATGTTGTTGAAAGATAGTGTGAACGATGTTTCAGAAGAATCAATTTAAACGTTTGTTGATGAAAACGCACAGTTGGAACTATTATCTCAAACAGAAGTAAAAAAAAACAATAACACGAGTAATTCCTTTTATTTTAACTTTATTTTGTCTAATCGTAGTTGTTCATTTCGAAATTTTTGTAGGTTACTACAACGGACAATACGATTACAGCTCGAACCCGATTTGCTTGTGCTTGGCTTAGTTGAAGAACCAGGTTCAGGTGTGGTACGTTCAATGATTGTACATTCTAAATAATTAGGAAGATTAACTGTAAGACCACTAAATGTAAAAAATGACAGGTTGTAATGTCTTCCGGATTTTAACGGATCTTAGTTAAATCGGAATTCTTTTTGAAAAAAGCATTACGATTTGATAATTATTTTACTATTATTACAGTTATAGTGTTATTTTTCGGACGAAAACGATTAAGTGCAGGTATACACAAATGTGTATAAGAGTCCAATCAAAATCCATACAAAAATAAATTTTTGACATGATTCTCTTTCCCACACAATTGTGATGGCAGGCCGGAAAAGGGATATGCCACCACAACATTCGTTTTTTATTTTTTGGACTTCGAAAATCGTAGTCCGGAGATTATTGTTAGTTCCGCTGCCAATGATCTCCGGTACTTCCTCCATGATACTTGTATCTTCGTAGAGATATTCTTCATACATAATATCTAGATGCATATTATAAAAAAGTGAGGTTAAACCCATAATCGATTGTAATTTATAAAATTTTTCATATTTTACAAAAAAATTTATTTTTATATTTATCTCCATCCCTATCGAATGTAAAATTATCAGTTATCTGTTATCCATATTTAATAAAATTAATTTATAATACATATTATACCACACATTTTAATAAAATATATGATAACTGTCATAACTTTCGGATCAGAGATTCAAACCTAAAAGACAAAAATGTTGTCTCACAAAAAATTGAAATTATCAGTGGATGAGATGTGTGAGGGCTCCATTTTTTAATGAGACCTCAGCCCGCTGGGTATGCCCATTGAGAACAAGATTGCTACTAAAAACCATTGAAGATAAGTGATTCACATAATTCGTTTCGATACAAAACAAAACATGTTTGAATTACTTTTAGATTTTGATTTGTTAAAATTAGAATAAATTATTTTTCAGTGAGGGTTGAAAGAATGAATGTAACACACATTGAAAAATTGTTTAATAATTCACAGGCATACTTTCATCAAGTTTACAAACTCGTGCAAAAATATAAAATGTTAGCACTTCAATTTATAAAATACCATTTAATATTTCATTTAACAATACAAATGGTTTATTGGCATCGCATGACTCGATTAATGAGAAACATAAATTTATCGATAAAATGTGTCCAAATCCTGTCTTTACACTCGTATATGTATTTCACAGTTAATGTCAAATTTTTTAAACAACAAATTGCAAAAATTGTACTTTGTGATAAATTATGATAAATTTTTTCGTTCAGTACAATAAAACACAGTTAGCGATACATGGAACATTCTACAAATAATAAATTGCCATCATGATTAGTGCCTCAGATCGAAGTTAAGGAGCATACACATTCTTAATATAGAGTTGAATCACGTTTCTGGTCCGAAATTATGAAAATGAAGTTGCGCTCTTAACCGTAATTGAAAATGACGGCTCAATGTGGTATCTATTTACAAGCATTTGATGCAACAGGTGTTTGTTTTATCCGTAGTTCTATCAAAATTAATTTTAGCGAGAAAATTTAATACGTAAATTAAATATATTTTCGGATTTTATTACGTATTAAATAAGAATTTCATTCAAAATTTTTTTGATGCTAGTATTAATATTTTCTTTTTAAAATTTGTGGGATTTTATTTATACAAATTAGCTTTTTACTAAACTTATCGTATGTGTATTATGAGCTGTAATGTAACAAACAGAATTATATTTTTAGATATACAACCACGAATTTGAATGAATCGTACACACTTTATGACGAAAGCCGGAAAATATTTAATTTTCAATTTTAAATTGCCATTTTCAGAAATTTTTTAAATTTAAGTTTTTGCGTAATGGAATTTTAAGAAAATACAAATAGATGTTTGTATCTAACTACTTAATTCGTGACGTTAAACATTTTGCTATAGCATTTTCTTTTTCTTATGTTTTTGTATTGTTTTGTTAGAAAATCAGAAATTTATAAAATATATTGGTTTATTTTTGTCAAATATTTACAAACGACATTGATGTTCTCAACAAGAATATAATGTTTTTATTTTCTAGCCAAAAATATGATTCATATAGATAATGTGGCATCGTCAAGTAAAATATTAAAAATTTCCAAATACATAATATAAAGCTCTAAGGGTCTTTTCCAAACACCGACTTATTTGCTTAAACCGACTTATTCAAATAAGTATGCTATCGTGGTGACTTATTTTCTATCTCGTTCTTCCAAGCAGAAAACTTATTTGGTCATATAAACATTTTAAAATGAGTCCTGTCAAACTAAATTAATACAGGAAGAGGAACGACTGTAAATAAATTTGTTTATTAATTTATTTATCAAATTTAAACTTCTTTTTACACAACTAAATAATTAACACATTGAAGACGGTATGTGATGAAAAGCATATAGTCTGAATCCCTGCATATTTTGTTGAAATTATATAGATAAAAAGTGAATTTTTTATAACACTGAATTGATATAACGGTTCTTTATTATTTTACTATGGGTCTATTTTTTAATTCATCTCGAGCAGGCAGTGCGCTGACAAAAAATACTCCATATTTTTTTATTCAACCTTGGTAAATTTACTCTGTACACTGCGTTTTTATTTGCGAACTGTGCCTACACCGCGCTTACTCGGTTCTTCAAATTTTACTCTGAAATTAATGTCAGTGTACGAAAAGTGTGCAAAGTAAAAAACAATTTTTGACTCTATGCACACCGGATAATTTTACCCACTACAACCTTTGTTCGGTGTACACTACCCGGGTAAGCCTGCTTGCTCGGGTTTAATTAAAAATAGACCCTATATAATGCACACACCTTTAACACTTGTTTGTTTATAACAACAATTGTTCGTTGAAATGTTTTATTTACTTATAATGGGTCTATTTCTTAATTCAACCCGAGCAAGCAGGCTTACCCCGGGTAGTGTACACCGAGCAAAGGTTGTACTGGATAAAATTATCCGGTGCGCATAGAGTAAAAATTTGTTTTTTACTTTGCACACTCTTCGTACACTGACATTAATTTCAGGGTAAAATTTGAAGAACCGAGTAAGCTCGGTGTAAGCACAGTTCGCAAATAAAAACGCAGTGTACAGAGTAAAACTACTCAGGTTGAATAAAAAAACAGAGTATTTTTTGACAACGCACTGCTTGCTCAGGTTGAATTAAAAAATAGGCCCAATAGCAGTTTTTGATATGATGTTGCTTGAAATTCCAAATGACGTGAATCTACGTCTCCCTTCTCCAACTGTTGAAAAATAAAAGACGGGAATTCACGTCACGCGTTATCCATTTTATTTAAATTTATTTCGCTTTAAAATAAAAAATAAACTTTTAAATTTTTTCCGTTTTGTGGTTGTCAAACAAGTCGGTAGAAGCAATTGGAACATCATTCAAGATGGCGTCAAATAAGTCAATAAGTCTGTAATAAGTCGGTGTTTGGAAAACACTCTAACCTAAAACTGACGGAATATCTTTTAAACTGATCTAACTAAAATAGAACAAATACAACATATAAAATAGTAAATGTGTATTAGTATTTCAAATAATTGAAACAGTAAAATAATTCTTCTAAATAATATTTCCGGGTTCGCTGCTGTTATTGGTGTCAGATTGTCGGATCATGATTTATGGGTTAATTATACGTTCCTTTTGGAGATTACTGTATATCGTTCCTCCATTGATCCTCAGCCTCACTCCTTTTACTTTCGAAATTGGCCAGAGCTGATCCGTAAATGAAAGGATAATTGAATTTTGTTGGAAATTTGAGGTGGTATTTATTGCACTGCTATCAGAATGAATTTTCCTCAGAAAATTTTCCAGATGGAAGTGTGAAATTTTATAACGCTGTACTTAAAACGCTCTTGAAGTAGAAGTTCATTTTTAAATTTTCTATCTAAAGTTCGCAGAAGTGATCACATTGAAATGGGATGTGTTTATAACGGGTCCGGGTCCAATTTTCATATTTTAAAACGGCATTTTTAAAAACTGCATTTCTCAAAACTGCATATTTCAAAACGGCATAAGGTATAAAACGGCATAAGGTACAAAATTGCATTTTTCAAAACAGCATATTTCAAAACGGCATAAGATACAAAACAACATAAGTACAAAACGGCATTTTTCAAAACTGTATTTTCCAAAACGACATATTTCAAAACGGCATTTTTCAGAATTGCAGTTTCCAAAACTGCATATTTCAAAACAACATAGGTACAAAACGGCATTTTCAAAAAGGCATTTTTTAAAACGACATTTTCCAAAAAGACATTTTTCAAAACTGCATTTTTCAAAATTGTATATTTCAAAACGACATACTCGTAGGTACAAAACGGCATAGGTACAAGACGACATTTTTCATAACGATACACTGAAAAAAATCTTGAGCATTATAATAATGAATCTCGTTCATTAAATCAAATTCATACTATTTATGTCAAATTCATCACATTAATGCAAAAAAAACCAAAGATGTAAATAAAAGTTTTCGTAAAGATTATTGAGTATAATTAAGAATCAAAATCATTAACTTTTATTAAATTTATTTTACGTAGCATAATATTTATAAATTTGCCGTTAAAATTTAGACCATATGAATTTGTTCTTTATACTTATGAACAAGCTTATATTTATATAAACTATAGTTTAATATTACGAAAGTAATTTAGTAAACAAGGAATAAGTTTTAATATGTGTGAACAGAAGAATAGAATTTACTTATTTTATTGAAGTTTCCAATTACAAAATTCTTTAAATCGGAATCACAAGTAATTCCAATTTTATCAGGAAAAGCTGAATTTTAACTAATTTAAATTCATTTAATATTTTAAGAAGGATTAATCAATCTTCCTTCAACCTTAATCTAATGGAAATTAAAGTAATACATTTTATTTGTGAGTAAATATTTCATTTTACGTCCTGTTGACATAATATTCATTGCACTTTTTATAATAAAATATGTATACATGTGTTATTTTATAACTTTTTGGTGAAGGAATATTTTTTGAAGACACGTATATAATTTCATCTTCAAATTAATTTATTTTGTAGGTGGACTATATTAAATCATATTCCATATATAAGTTTCAAAATATATAGCGTTGTTAGCTTTCATCGTCACTACAGTTTTGATTGCGGGTTTTTTCTTTTTTAATGGTCTTGTCCAAGATCACCCAGTCAGACTAGAACTTTGAAGCACTATATAAAAATTTAGGTGAAGGAGAATTTTATATGCATACTAAATCTTCTAAAAATTTGTAATTCCAATGAAGGTAAATACTTTTCCTATAACATACTTACTAAAGTTTTTATATGAAACATGTAAAAAATTTGTCATAATCAATTTCATATCATCAATTTTATTCTAAATTTTTTCATTAATTTCTGGAATATGTGGGTCATATTCCAGAAATTAATGAAAAGATAATTCTAGATTCATAATAGATTAAAATATTTCATTCTATCTTGTACAGTTTTTAAAATGTCGTTTTGAAAATACAGTTTTGAAAAATACTATTTAGAAAAATACCGTTTTGTACCTATGCCGTTTTGAAATATGTAGTTTTCAAAAATACCGTTCTGAAAAACGCTGTTTTGAAAAATGCCATTTTGAAATATACAGTTTTAAAAAATGCCGTTTTGGAAAATGCTGTTTTGAAAAATGCCGTTTTGTAGCTATGCCGTTTTGAAATATGCAGTTTAGGAAAATGCAATTCTGAAAAATGCCGTTTTGAAAAATGCCGTTTTAACCCTTATGCCGTTTTGAAATATGCATTTTTGAAAAATGTAATTTTGTACCTTATGCCGTTTTGTACCTTATGCAGTTTTTAAATATGCTGTTTTGAAAAATGCAATTTTAAATGATGCAGTTCTGAACGGATCCCGTTTATAACGGTTGGACAGCGTCCAGATTCCGTTTTCCTCTAGGTGAAAACACTACTTGCTTGGTTTTTCTTGGCTCTCTCAAAAATTTCGTTAAATATTTTTAGTTTAACCGCATATTTTTTAATTTACCGTATTCTTTGAAATAAGGCTAGCTAACATTTATCCTAACAATCATATCGTATTTACAATTATTTTGTGTAAATTGGCATTTCTTGGATCAAAATTTATTGAAATAAATGATTTAATTTAAATGGGGGCAAATAAAAACGGGGACATTTGTTTCCCAAATAACATGTTTTGGTTGGTTGGTTGGTTACAATACTCTTAGTCAAATTTGTCAAGAAAAATTCGACGCTGGTTAACATAAAATTTATTTCAAAGAATGGACTGATTAGTAAATATCGATTTTAGGTTATGAAATCTGGAATTACAAAGATTCTTACACATAGATTTACCTTAAAGATTTCTTCTCAAGAAGTAATCGAAGATTATACTCATAATACACATTAACAAGTATAAATATAATTCAAAAACTCATGCTTAACTCAATGTTGTAGATGACAGTCTGCACTTCTATTTGAATATAGTAAGCAAATGGATTGCAGTCCATTGACAGAGTTAACCGGGACTATCTCGGATTATCTCATCATGGAAACCAGTTGGATTTAGAGTTTTCGTTAAATTTCTTAATTCTCCTTAACTCGACGAAAGCAGTTGGGTTAAATGAGATTCTATCTGTCAAAAGAAAAATTATACTATTCAGAAAATATATATGTAATATTATAAAAAATAGTATTATTATAAAAAAACAATATAGTTAAAATAAACACGGGTTGAAATATTCACGAAACAGATTAAAATGTAAAAAGACTAACAAAAACATAATACCGCCTCAACTGTGAAAACAAATTTAGAATGGAAACGATAGCGATTAGCTCGCCATGTTATTAGCTCGACGAAACGATGGACATTGATAACTCGAATTAAAATTTTCGTCGAATTAATAACATGGCGACGCTAATCCTTATCGTTTCCATTATGCTAAATTTGTTTTGATAGTTCAGGCGGTGTTATGTTTTTTGACAGTCTTTTTATATTTTTATCGGTTTCGTGAATATTTTGATTACTAACCCATGTTTATTTTAACTATATTTTTTCTTTAAAGTAATATACATATTTTATAATAATACTATATATATTTTCTGAATACTACATTTTTTCTTTTAACAGATAGAATCTCAAGAGGATTAAGGAATTTAACGAAAACTCTAAATTCGACTTGTTTCCATGATGAGATAATCCGAGATAAAACCGGCTAATTTTGTCATGGAAACATGGTATTAGATACAATGACGTGACGATTTCGTTTTTCTTCCATCATTCGATCTCCACTTTACTTTGTGGATTCTCTTATGTGAAAAAACTTACTTGATATAACTAATGGGGCATTTACATGTAGAAAATTGTTTTCTTCTACAAATTTTTGCAGGTAAATAAGAAGGATCCGCTATATAAAAATAATCAATGTGCCAGAAAGAAATAAACATATGTAGTAATGGCGTAATTTTTTTATAGGATCATTATTAATTTGCTTTTAATGAATTCAAATGTGAAATTTAAATTTCTATCTATGGTGTCTGTTTTTATTATGAATCCTCAACATTTATAAATGCGAAATAATTTTTTTTCTTGTTGATTTTAAAAATGTTGCCATAAAAATACTTGGATCGAATATATTTTATGACAACATTTTATAGTGGTTTACAGTGTAGTGGCTTAAAAATCTTCTGCAAAATTTTGTTGGGATATATTTCTTTTCTTGTCTCTCATCTGCAAAAAGTCAATGTTATATCTTTTTCATTTTGCAGAAGATATCGCTACTTCCAACTTATTTCGATTTTTATGGAACAATTGTTGGAACTAAGTTCCATGGTCAAGTTCCATTTTATTACAAGTTTTACTATGAAGTGTGGAACAAAAACCCGTAACTCAATGAACTGGATATTATGCGAGTTCCATGTCTTCCATGAAATATCTCAAAAATATCACGAAAGGTCGAACTGTCAAAATGAGTTCCATTTTGTTATACTTGGGAAATTGCACAATATTGACGTGTTAAGCTGGGTATTCACGTTCAATTTTATTGCACAATATACTTGTGTGACGTCAATATTGCGCAATATATTGTGTATTTTTTCGGTTTGTGCAATTAATATATTGAACGGAGATTTCTCAAACACAAATAATTGAATGTGAGTGTGTAGAATTTAATAAAATTGAACAAGTAGTCAGTTGGTTTTCGATTTTTTATAGCAAAATGTCGTTCGATAACAGAAAACGAATACTTCTTGATTTTATTTCATTATCATTCATTATATTATTCACCAAATAATGATTGCACAGTTAATTTTATCGTCAGTGTTGAAAAATAATGAAATTATTTTTCTTCAATTTTTTACGCAATTTTAATTGTGCAATAAAATTGAATGTGAATACCCTCCTTTAACGATATTGTTGTTATTAGTAAGGTGCAAGCTGTGCGATAGACCGATGTGCGATGTATTTGCTGCAGTCTTGACGATTTTTGCATCAAAACCACCCACGATGATTTTAATATTGTGGTGCGGGATGTATTGATGACTTCCTTCAACTAGACAAAGAATATATCTTTGACGTCGTCTAATTTATCTTCTATGGGTGCATGAACTTTAACGATTGTGAGGTTAAATTACTTAGTGCGGAGCCTGACCGTGAATATCCGCATATTGACAGAGCGGAAATCGATAATATGTTGCTCGACGTGTCGATTAATGAGAAATCCTACTCCAAATTCTCCCCCCATTCTGATGGCCTTTGTAATGGAAAGTATATAACCATTGGTGGTGTCATGGATCCTACTCCCAGTCCATCTTGTTCTTGTAGTGAAAGTACGTCTAATGTGTAACTCGTTGCCTGGTTCGAAATTTTGAAAATCTCCAGTTCTTAAGGGGCTAAGCACGTTTGATGCGTTATCTGTGTACAATTTCCGAGTTCGTGTTGCGATGAATCCGATATGGCAATCCAAGGCCTTTGTGTATTTTCATAACATAGTGGTTTTTATGAGACAATGTTGTTAGTCTGCCACTTAAACCGCTTGTTACGGGTGTGGGTTACGTACTGGTGAAGAAACTTAAGGCATCCAGTTTTACATTGTACACAGTTATATAGCGAGCCCCTGATACATGACAGACCCTCGTTTCAGCCGCCCGCAAATAACTCGCCGTGACATATAATGTCATGACTATGAACAGAATTTCCTTTGTTCGTCTCCATTTCACTACCTGATTCATTTAGAGAGCACCGCGAGGGGGTATGAATCTATAGGACTCGCTTTCCAAGGCGGAACCACATGATTTATTACCTATACAAAATTTTTGTTAACCATCGCTCCACTTTTGAGCATAGAAGCTCATTTATAAGAGCGTGCGAGGTTCATAAATACAGGGTGCTATGTGTTTATGTTCCAGTTCAATTTTGTTTCGCCGCCATTTTGTTTTGGATGATATTTGTCAGTTCGAATTTGGCAATCGTAGAGATTAGTCGATAGCAATTTATTAAAACTTGTTGAAATTATTAAAACATTTATTCAAATATTTGTTTAATTGTGAATACGCAGAGAATATTACTTGACTTTCTTGGTGTTAATCATGTGCCGAGCAAGTCAACCATTCAGCTTATAATGAATAATTTTGAAAATGTGCATGCGCTGGGAGATAAAGTAAAGTCTGGGCGACAATTATTATGTATTTATTTATTTATTACCACCATTTTTAACAAAAAATCATTGAGCGACGAAGCACATTTCAACTTGGCTAGCTTTGTTAATAAACAGAATAGCCCCTATTGGGGCACTAAAACTCCTCAATTGATACAGTAAAGACCACCACACCCTCTTAGAGTAACTGCACCCAGAAAAAAAACCATTATCATTTCAGTAAGTATTTTTTACTGAAATTACTCTTAACACATTGAAGACGGTATGTGATGAAAAGCATATGAATAAAGACGTGAATTCACGTCATTCGTCTTCAATGTGTTAATAAAAATATTATTAATTTCACTGTTTTATGCTTATTTTTTATAACCCAACTTATTATATTAAATTTGCAAAATACTATAGGCTGGCCCTGGCATGGAGCAATGCAATGTGCAGATATTTCTACGTAAATCGGAACTATAACCGTACGTCCTCGATTTGGCTACTACGTAAAGTAGGTCGTTAAAAGCCAACCGCGAAACAGTTGGGACTTCTTTGGCCTCAGTACAAATTGCATAGTTAATAAACAAAAAAAAAAAAAGATAATTTCAGTAGATACTGCTGTCGTATTCTTTGAAACGAAGCTGATTAAATTCTAAGCTAATCACATCCTAATTTTTAGCTGGTTCATTAAGATTTCAGTTCAGTATTAGCTAAGATGGCTTTGAAAGGATGATTTTTTTTAAAGGAATTTCATAAATTAACTTATACCATGTGAATTCTCTGTGTTGTGTAGCTATTTCACTATGTTGTTTTAAATGAGATGTTTACTTCAAGCCGAATTTCAATCTTGAATCGATCATCAATCTTAATCTCTATTATCATTAAATAATTTTATTTCAAGTATATTCATTACCCCGATACAAATACCTAAATCATTTGACATCGGAATGAAAAGGAATTTTTTCCAAAAAAACTGTTGAATTTTCTCAAAGTACATAGTTTTCTCGAGCTTTATACATAATCTTTATGTGACGAGTAACTATGGAATATGCGGTAGGCAGTGAGCGGATAAGCAAGAAATCTAGATAAAATCTGTTTAAGTGTCATCTCATTATTTGTGCTATATAACATTTACATACCAAATAAAAATTTTCAAAATTGTGACATGAATTTTCAACAGTAAATCAACCGTAATAACAGTTCTTATATAAATTGTTAATATTGCTATGACTCACGAGATAATAAGGTAAAATTTTCGCTAAAAAGTATAAAATTAGAATTTTAAATTGTTATTGAGTTCTTGTGACAACGGGAACAAATGATAGATTTATATATCGTAAAATTACATTGTCGTTCATAAACATTTCGCAAAAAATTCACAAAACGTATTATACATTTTGTTAACACTTTGACTGCCAATCATACGAGATAACTCGTAGATTGCGTTCTTTTCTAGAACGCCGACTACGAGTTATCTCGTCCTGTTACAGAAGCCAACTACGAGATAATTCGTAAAACCTTTTTTAAAAACACATTTTTTATGCTTTTTGATGATTAGTGCACTAGAATTAGAGTTTTTAATAATGTGTGATTAAATCAAATTGACATTTTAGGCCAGATTTCTGAAAATTGCCGTGGCAATCAACGTGTTAATTCATCAGCAAACCTACGGGTATGTAACGAGTAAGTAACGGCCATATGGTACGGTACATATATTTAAATCATAAAATATATTTAAAGTGTTAAAACTTATTTGGCGCCAACACACAATGAATTACTGATGGTCAATGTTAGATAAGGTTAAGGTTTATTTTATATACTCGACATTTTCGTAGTATAATAAAATAATAAATTTATTTTTGTAATCTCGCGAGGGAAATTTTTAAAATAGTAATGAAAAATATTTTCGTAATTAGTATTTTTCTTTCATTTCCTTTGTGAATAATTACTTGGCAGCAAGTTTGAGACAGAATATACAGTGCGTTCAATCGTTTTTTATATATGGAATTCTATTCAACTTACTTGTGCCGTTATTGAGTAATTTATTGAATTTACAATCAATTTATGAGACGGAATTTTAAGTGAGATGGCGCAAATCCCACAAGCCAATTAGTCTTAAACGTGTCATTTAGAGAAAGAAGAAAGCATTTCACTTTCAATACTAAGGCCACATTAAAATAAATATCAAATTGAATTCCATAAACAAAGGAATTTAATTAGGAAACCCGGGATTTTCTTAAATACAGTATGAGGAATCTCGAAAGGATTTTTATTTCCGTTACATCCACAGCAAGCTTCAAATAGTTTGCATTAAACTTAAACAAACAACAAAATAAAATAGTTTTTTTGGCTAAGATGTAATGACTTTAAAAAATTACGACGCATTCCATTAAGCTAACCAACAATTAAATCTGCAAATTAAAATTTTTGTATGACTAGTTTCTTGAGATAGAAATAATGAAATTTATTAAATTAATTTGAATCAATAAGAAATTTTTCCCAAGTGTTAAGTAATCGGAATGCTATTTCTTAATTAAAACACATAATTAAGAATTAGTGGCGAAGAGCCATTTTACTAATAAAATTGTGTAAGAATTTCAAAAAGGTTGTGAATGAATAACATATAAGCACAACGCCTGAAAAGTTCTCCTTCTAACAAAGAAACACAATTTTTTGGGGAAAAATACATTTTATTCAACAACATTATTTCCTTCTAGAGCGATACAATCAGTCCAAGGCCTCTCTAACATTTCGATGCCTTTTTTGTATAACTATTTATCTTTGTCTTCAGAATAAGCTTCAGTTTCGGCAATCACTTCTTGAATCACTTTTTATTGGAGCCAAATCGCTTTCGCTAGAGCATTTTTTAGGCTGGGGGCCAAATCTGGCGAATACTGTAAATGCGGAACCAATTCAATGTGCAACGCGTTGTCGTTTTTGATCCATTGTGAGCAAACGTGGTGCCCACTTCAAACACAGCTTTATCACAGAATATAGAATACTTTATAATATATGGCTTTATCATGGACAAATGTCTTCAGGAGTCACAGTCTCATTCGAGCGACGTGGTGCATTATCGGTGGTTGCACGACCACATTTAAATTCATCATACCAGTCGATGATGGTTGATTTTCTTGGAGCAGAGTTCGGATAACACTTATCAGGCCATTGCTTTGCTTGAACGGTACTTTTTCCCATCAAAAAACAGTGTTTAATCATCACACGAAATTCTTTTTTCCATTCTTTTGAAACTAACAAAATTAGCGTCACTAAAACAACTGTAAAGGGCATAAAAATGTAAAAATATAAAAATATAAAATTTAAAAATATATAAATTTTAAAATATAAAACTAAAGGCGGAATTCCATTACTGCGGCTTTTGTTTTTGTGCAGAAAACCAGAAAGAGATAATATCAAAAATCCGACAGAGACAGACTATTTTTATTTTATAGCGAAATTTTAAGGGGAATATTTGACAACTACGAAATTATAACAAAAATTAGTTGAAAAATGAAAATTATTGTTAAATCAATTTCATTTATATCTCTACATTACTAAAAAACCTAAATATTATTTGTAGGCATCATTTTATTATGTTTTTTAATTATTTCCTTTCAATAATTAAAAACTAAGAAAACGCGTTCCTATAAAAAAATAGGGGAATATTTGACCGCGTTTGTAACATAACCTAAAAAATATCACATGCATTAAAATTATGTAATACGGAATAAATAATAAAAATTAAATATTGTAAAATATTTTAGTTTGAACATTAATACAAATTTATAATGAAAACGCGATTTATATCACACTCCACCACACATATAAAATGTATGAGCCAAGTGCTCACCATAAAAATATTACTAAACTAAAATTTGCGGAGAGTGGGGGGTATTTTTCATTTTGGTTGCCATAAAAAATACTTCGATTTGTATTTTTTATTTATATTTATGGCAACCAAATCGCGCCAACAACAAAAGTATTAAATATAAAAAAATTTACTGTTGCGCCGCTCACACACATAGGGATTTGTGATTTTATCTCTTTCTGGTTTTCTGCACAAGAAAAAACAGCAGTAATGGAATTTCGCCTTAATTTCGTTAAGGCGAAATTCCATTACTGCTGCTTTTTTTTGTGCAGAAAACCACAAAGAGATAAAATCAAAAATCCCTATGTGTGTGAGCGGCGCAACAGTAAAATTTTTTATACTTAAAACTTTTGTTGTTGGCGCGATTTGGTTGCCATAAATATAAATAAAAAATACAAATCGAATTATTTTTTATGGCAACCAAAATGAATGCCTACAAATAATATTTAGGTTTTTTAGTAATGTTGAGATATAAATGAAATTGATTTAACAATAATTTTCATTTTTCAACTAATTTTTGTTATAATTTCGTAGTTGTCAAACATTCCCCTTAAAATTTCGCTAATCGCGGTTCAAAAATAGTCTGTCTCTGTCAGATTTTTGATATTATCTCTTTCTGGTTTTCTGCACAAAAATAAAAGCCGCACTAATGGAATTCCGCCTTAACAAAAAAAAAATTATATAAAAATATAAATATTAAAATATAAAATTATAAATACAAATATTAACATATAAAAATATAAACATACAGAAATATAAAAATATAAAAACAATGTAAAAATATAAAAATATGAAAATTATGATAAATATGATATGTTTTGCTAATATGCGATATCCCTTTTCTGGCCTGCGAATTTGTGTACGTTACGAAAGAGAAACATAAAAAATATGCACTATACAAATTTTTTACGGTGGACTTAAATTAAAGAAACAAAAAAATTGTCTGGTCGGAAAAGGGATATACTTTAAATATCCCTTTTCCTGTCAGATTTTTTTTTCTTCCATTTAAGGCCACTGTACACAAATGTGTGTGTAATAAAACATAGTTTGTAGTGGCGTTTTGTTTTTTTCATGAAGATCTTTCGGAAAAGGCATACATATATCCTTTTTCCGCCCCGCATCACAATTGTGCATGTAAAAATCGTGTACGAAAGAGAAGCATGTCAAAAATTTATTTTTGTATGTATTTTGGACCAAAATACACATTTGTGCATTGCACTTAAACCGTTTTCGTCCGAAAAATAACACTAACTATAATAATAATAAAATATGTAATTAATATGTTATCAACAACAAATAATTATTATTTTATATAATTTATGTATATGTTATCAAATTATAATGCTTTTTTCAAAAAGAATTCCAATTTAACTATTATCCACATTTGTGCGTGGTGGACATATTGAGGCAAAAACATTTTTTTTTTCTGGCCGGAAAAAGGATATGAAATATTTATTGGGCTCGCCACGCTTTATTTCTTTCGTCGTGATTGTTTGATTTCAAAAAATCAATCGACGGCCACATTTGATTGAGCATTTCTTTTTTTATGTATGTGCGTAAAATTACGTTTTTTGATTTATTCGTATAGTAAAAAACATTTTTAATTTGCTGCGAAAATTGCTTCTTTGGTTGAAAAAATATATTTTTTGCACACAAAGTAAACTTTAATTCTGGTATTCCACAATGAAACAATTTTTTTCATTGAAATTAATACGAGCTAAAAATATAAATCCTTTATTTGTTGCAAAGAAACAAAAAAAAATTCAGTAAAATTTACTGGGGAAAATGATGCCATAAAAAGTATGAAACTCAATATTTTTTATGGCAACATTTGTTTTCTTTGTCACTCTAATGTAATTTTATATGTATACTCTCCTCTTTTCGGTTTCTCAGTAATTTTTACTGAAAAAAATTGTTTCACTGTGGAATACATGCATAAACTAAAATTAACCCAAAAACGACAAATAAACAATGTGTCCTTGAAATATTTATCTTTGTAGTAGTGCGAGAATCAGTTGAATCAAAAAAAATATTGCTGAAAAAAGAATCAAAAATTTCCCCGCAAAAAAAATCGAAGCCGTTCACTATGGCACATTTCAAAACAGGATGTAATAAAACAAGACATTACAAAACAGTACATGGTACAAAACAGGACCGATGAAAACAGTACATCACAAAACAGTACATGGTACGCTACAGTACCTGGTACGAAACAGGACCGATAAAAACAGTACATCACAAAACAGTACATGGTACACTAAAGTACATTTTACTGATCGTTAAGCTGGAGGATTTTTTCAGCTTGATTTGTTAAATATTTTTTATTGAATACGTTTAGTAATTAGGATATTATCAAGTGGATATTTGCCTTCACCTAGAGTAATTAGACAGTATACTATATAGAATTATAATTGCTTTAAGTTATAATAAAATATCCCTTCACCGAACAATATATAACATTATTTTTATTTAAATCGCTAATACTTGATCGTTGCAAAATAGATCAAAAATTTAAATAAATATATAAATAAATATATCCCTTTTTAACCAAAAAAAAATGGCTCAATTTAAGTCCAAACCACACAAATGTGTGAGTAAAAAACCATAGTATGTAATGGCGTTTTTGATAAAAAATTTCGCTTGATTTGAAGTACAACCAACACAATTGTGTGTATAGTTATAGTGTTTTTTCGGGCGAAAATAAGTTTGAAAGGAATGCACAAATGTGTATGTTGGTTCAAAAAACATACAAAAATAAATTTTTGACATGGTAATTTTCCGTACCCACACAACTAGTTATTAAAACCGTAAAATTGACTATTAACTATTTTGTGGTGTTCTCTTTTAATATGTACTGTTTTGCGATGTACTCTTCCGTACCATGTACTTTAGTGTACCATGTACTGTTTTGTGATGTACTGTTTTAATTGGTCCTGTTCCGTACCATGTACTTTAGTGTACCATGTACTGTTTTGTGATGTACTGTTTTCATCGGTCCTGTTCCGTACCATGTACTCTACTGTACCATGTACTGTTTTGTGATGTACTGTTTTAATCGGTCCTGTTTCGTACCATGTACTGTAGCGTACCATGTACTGTTTTGTGATATCCTGTTTTGTGACATCCTGTTTTAGCACAACCTGTTGTGAAATGTGTCGTTTCGTATGAGACCCAAAAAAATAGTTTGTGCGTGAAGGGGGAAGAAACGAGGAAAGAATCACGCTTAAAGAAAAGGTGGAACCAGGGATTGACTAACATTTTTCTTATGCAAAATGAAAAGATATACCGTATATTGACTTTTTTCACATGAGAGACAAGGAAAGAAATATATCCCAACAAAATTTTGCGGGAGATTTTTAAGCCACTATACAGCAAAAACCACTATAAAATGTTACCATAAAAATAAATGTTGCCATAAAATATATTCGATCCGAGTATTTTTATGGTAACATTTTTAAAATATGCGTGGATTTCACAGTGAAACAATATTTTTTCAGTAAAAAATACTGGGAAACCGAAAGGAAGAGAGAATACATAATAAAATTACGTTAGAGTGATAAAGACAAACAAATGTTGCCATAAAAAGTATTGAGTTTCATACTTTTTATGGCAACATTTTCCCCGCTTACTGCCAGTAAATTTTACTGAAAAAATTTTTTGTTTCTCTCTAACAAGTAAGGCATTTATATTTTTATCTCTTGTTAATTTTACTGGAAAATTGTTTCACTGTGGAATCCACGCATTATGCATGTATTCCACAGTGAAACAATTTTTTTCAGTAAAAAATCCTGAGAAACCGAAAAGAGGAGTGTATAAATATTAAAATTACGTTAGAGTGACAAAAACAACAAATGTTGCCATAAAAAGAATTGAGATTCATACTTTTTATGGCAACATTTTCCCAGTAAATTTTACTGAATTTTTTTTTTGTTTCTTTCTAACAACTAAAGCCTTTATTCCACAATGAAACATATTTTTTCAGTAAAAAAAAGGCGAGATAAAAATATAATTTCGCCACGAACCAAAATGAAACAAAAAAAAAATTCAGTAAAATTTACTGGCAGTAAGCGGGGAAAATGTTGCCATAAAAAGTATGAAACTCAATACTTTTTATGGCAACATTTGTTTGTCTTTATCACTCTAACATAATTTTAATATGTATACTCTCTTCTTTTCGGTTTCCCAGTATTTTTTACTGAAAAAATATGTTTCATTGTGGAATAAAGGCTTCAAGGATTTATATTTTTAACTCGTATTAATTTTACTGAAAAAAATTGTTCCATTGTGGAATACCAGCATTATGCATGTATTCCACAGTGAAACAATTTTTTTCAGTAAAAAATACTGAGAAACCGAAAAGAGGAGAGTATACATATTAAAATTATGCTAGAGTGACAAAGAAAACAAATGTTCCCATAAAAAGTAATGAGTTTCATACTTTTTATGGCAACATTTTCCCCAGTAGATTTTACTGAATTTTATTTTGTTTCTTTCTAACAACTAAAGGATTTATATTTTTAACTCGTATTAATTTTACTGAAAAAAAAATTTTCATTGTGGAATACCAGCATTATAACAAGAAAAAAAATTATTTCGTATTTATAAATGTTGAGGATTCATAATAAAAACAGACGCCATAGATAAAAATGTAAATTTCGCATTTGAATTCATTAAAAATAAATTAATAATGATCCTATAAAAAAAATTACACCATTACTATGTTTATTTCTTTCTGGCATATTGAATATTTTTATACATAATAGAATTATATACTTAGAACCGGTCATAGGGTTTTTCCCATATAAAATTTGCTATTTCATTTGAGGCGTGTTAGTGAAGGATGGTTATATAAAAAAGCATATGGCTTACTCATATTTCAAAATGAAAAACCCCAAATAAGATGTTTATTTTTGTGCGCAGTGACAAATTATCATGACGATTTAATTTTGTGCTTTTAAAATTATTAATTAACACTCATTAAAACAATAAAAACGTTATAAAACATTTAGTGGTTTTGAATAGCAGTGCGTGGTAGTGTATCAATTAAAAAAAAATTACAAACTTTTAATTAAAATGAAGTGTATTGTCAAAAATTGTAAAAATACGCCTAAAAAATTTCAAAAAGGCGTATCTTACCATCAGTAAGTTTACTGTGTTTTTATAAAACAAAATGTAAATTATGTTAAGAAGAAAGTGATTTGTGGTAAATTTATCGTTAAATTAAGTCATAAATCAGAGAAAATTAAGTAAATAATTTTGATTGCCGGCATGGGGTTTCTCATTTTGTGTTTTTGTTTGTAAACAGATGTTATATTACAGTGTCGCATTTTTCTTATTACTACGTACATATTTACGTGCTTTTCTTTTCATAATTACTTTTTATTTTTGAATACTAAAAGTACAATATTTTACCGAAAATAAAAACAATTAATGCGTACTATATTGGAATAAAAATAATTGTGAATTTGTGTAGTTTTTAATTTCGATCGAGTAAATTCTAATTACGACCCGATGATTTATATCCCTTTTTCAACCAAGAAAATAAAAAAATTGGCTCAATTTTAGTCCAACCCTGACAAATGTGTGAGTAAAAAACCATAGTATGCAATGGCGTTGTTGATAAAAAATTTCGCTTGAATTGAAGTAAAACCAACACAATTGTGTGTATAGATATATTGTTTTTTTTCGGACGAAAATAAGTCAAAAAGGAATTCACAAATGTGTAACAGAGCATACTCAATAGAATTCCTTATGACAGAAAAGTGTGAAAAAAAAACTTGAGAAAAAGAAAAATTTTGTCAATTTTTTTTTTCATACTTTTCTGTAAGTAAAAAGTCATAAAGAATTCTATTGAGTATGCTCTGTAAGTTGGTTCAAAAAACATACAAAACTAAATTTTTGACATGGTATTTTTGCCCTACCCGCACAATTGTGTTAGCAAAACACAAAAGGGAATGCTTTCTCTTTTACCCTCCGAATTTGACTCACTTGACAGTTGTTTGCATGAATTCTGTTTAATTTTTTATAATTCTATGATTTTTATATAGTGGAACCTTCATTTACCTGCAAAAATTTGTAGAAGAAAACAATTTTGTACATGTAAATGCCCCATCAACACGGTTGTTGCAAATATATGAGGGATGTTCTGCGTTCAATATAAGTTCGGTAAATCTGTTATGCAATAACGGTAATAGGCAGTGTTTGTTTTGTTGCTTTTATACCTCTATTTATTCTAGCGACAAGAAAAAATGCATGCTAATCAATTCTTTCATTTTATTTCTCTTCGTATCCCTTTCCTGACCCGCATACACAATTGTGTATGTAAACGACAACCGAATATGTCAAACATAGAATTAGGTGACAATTGAAGACCAGCATACACAATTGTGTATACCATTTAATTTTGTTTTCGTCCGAAAAATAACAGTAACTATAATAATGATAAAATAATTAATATGTTATCAAAAACTATTCATTAATATGTTATATAATTAATTTGTTATCAAATTATTATGCTTTTTTCAAAAAGAATTCCGATTTAATTAAGATCCATTAAAATACGGAAGACATTACAACCTGTCATTATTTACATACACATTTGTGTATGGTGAACTTTAATTAAAGCAAAAAAAAAATTTTTGAACTCGAAAGGGGTATGCAAAAAATGTACATATTTGTGTTGCTCAAACGACACGACAGTGCTTTTTGTCACAATTCGGTGGAATATTTGGTGATCACATTATTGTATGATTACAAGAATCTAGTTTTAATTATAGATCAGAATCCAACTGTTTGTGTCATTGTCAAAACATTTCATTTTTGCATTTGCACAAATGTGAATGATTGTATTTTAATAAAATTCGATTAAATTTTGTATAATTATAAATTATAATTTTTTTGTTGAAAGTGATTCTGGTAGTTGCGCTGTTTTATTAATTTCATTAAGCAAAACCAAAATAGTTGAATCCAAAACTTATTGTAGTAAAAGTGAGGTTAATAGCTAATTTAAAAATGTTTTTAAGGCCGTCATTTAACAATTTATGTAAGCTTACATATAAATATTTACTTGATATGCGATATATAATCGCGAATTATTTATTACAGGTATTACACGAGGTGTTAAGCGTTGGGTAGCACCAACTCTTCGAGAAATTCGAAAACGTAAACAAACCGTTGCGGTGCCTCCAACCGACCGGACCAAGTTCCTGGATTGGAATTACAATGCCGAACTGTTTGCATTTTCTAATCGTTTGCACGAAAATTTTGATTTAAAATTATTGCAAACCGCTTTCACACAAAGAAGTTACGCCAATGTTCAAAAAGAACAACAGATTCAGCTTGGAATTTATGATGAAAGTATTAAAATTGACGATAACAAGGATTTGATTGAATTGGGAGATGATTTATTGCGTAAATATGTGTACATTTTTCTTCAAAATGCACTTAAACATTGTCCAGACGATGGTATAATGGCTATTAGGAATTATTTAATATCAGACGATTTGTTGTCGAATTTATCGGCCAACTTAGGGATGGATGAGCTAATTTTATCTGAGGTAGTTTTTTCTTATAATTTCTAATCGACCTATAATGAGTTATTTGCTCTCATTTCAGGAAACCGAAAAATCGAAATATACTCGATCAGACACATTTAAAGCGATAGTTGGGGCACTAATAAAATCGACCAGTTCTACACAAGCGGAAGCCTTTATAAAAGATTTCGTATGTACGCAACTAAATCAGAAGGATTTAACCGAAATTTGGAAAGTAGAAAATCCATTGGACGTTTTAAAGAAGGCATGCCAGGAAAAAAATCTTGGTGATCCTGAACCGCGATTATTGGGTGAAACGGGGAAAAATACTATTTTAGGTGCGTTCTACGTTGGTATTTACGGAAATAAAGAGTTACTTGGTGAAGGTTTTGGTGAAAATGTTGATGTAGCTATTGAAGCGGCGGCGCGAGATTCTTTAGCTGAGATTTATAAAATTAAAGACAACAAAGTTGTGTTAAATTTCAAGAATTAGCATTTGAAGGTACTATAATTAGTTTAATGTAGATTGTTAACAAATAAAATTACCTATATAAATGAAACTAAATGCCTATTTACATTTGTTATGACGCAGTTACATTTTATAAATATCAATAACACATAAATTTAATAGAATTTTAACAAATTTTCTGCAAAAGTAAAACAAAATTTTAGGATACACTATCCATTATTAATTTCCCCTCTTTGTCTTTTAATCTGACGCGGCCATTTGAATACCGTGTTTCTTGGCTTCCATCTGGATATACGATTTTAATAGTTCCGTCAGGATATTCTCTGCGTTTATGGTCAGCCGTATGTATTTCCTTTTGCCCATTTGGCAGTAAGATATTCTTCTCCCCATTGATTTTGATTTTAGCAACAGTGCCATCTACGTATCGCCATTCTTCCGCAATTTCTGGATCATTGGGATCTTTAATTTTGATGGATCCATTTTCAAAATGAACTGCCACTTTCCCATCTTTATGTCGATGCTCAGTTTGACCACTATAAAAAAGCAGACAAAAAATTAACACTTTTAAAAGAAATAGTCTATTTAATAAAATTAAAAATAACAAAGAATCAAACCCTGCCCATCAGCTGGATTTTTCTTTTTAATTTATACGGCACAAATTTCTACATACTTGGGGAACTCCAATATTTCTAGGCCATCCAAATACTGCGTATGCCAAGTGTTAGTTTCGGCATAATAATAACGAACGACACCCTCATTTATATTAGTTTCTTTGATATCCTTGTTATAATACAACATTTTTATATTTAAACCGTCGGCCGAGATTTTTTTGATATTTCCATTCGGATACCAAATGTCCTTGCTTCCATCCGGATTAGAAATCTCTCGTTTTAAACTTTTTAGTGTATCCGATATTTCACTTTGTGTACTTTTACCGATTTCTCTAGCTGTATCTGAAACATTTGAATTAGGATCAATTGAAACTGTTTCACATTCATCGCCAGAATCAGAGGAAGATGACTGCATCTTGGACGAAACCGACGACGATGATGATGATAATACGGTTGCTCGTTTAGTTTTTACCGTTTTAATTTTCGATTTAGTTTGTTTAGTAGGCGATTTTTTATTTTTATCATCGTCATTTTTACTATTACTTGTTGGAAGTGGTAATTGGTTCGTAATTGCTAATTTTGTAATATTCTTGTTAATCTCATTCAACATTTTCGAAGTAGCCTGCCTTCGTAACCGACTATTTTCAAATTCTAATTTTTTATTCTCTTTCTTAAAATTTTCTATTTCTAATTCCTTTTCACGTAAATTTTTTTCAAAATTTCGAATTTGGGCGCGTAATCTTGACTGGCCCAATGAATGTTTCGTCTCTTTAGCTTTTATTTCTTCCTTTAACTCTATAATCTGGTCCTGCAGCCGAAATATTTCCTCCCGGTCTCTTTTATTAGGTTGTGATAATTTTTTTTCAATTTTAATTTTTTCTTCCTTTAATTTCGAGTTTTCGTCGTTTAAATAAATTTCAATTCTAATTTTTTCATCGTCCAATGCTTTTTTACTCTGGTTAAATCTCTTTTCCATATCTATTTTTTCTAATTCATGTTCCTGTTTCATTTTAGTGAGAACTTGATTCTGCTGTTGGAACAGAGTGATCTCATGTTCAAGCTCTTTGAGTCGGATGTCTAACAGCTGTGATTTTTCTTGTATTTCTCTTTGTTTTAGTCCTAGTATCTGTTGAATTAATTCTTCAAAATTTTCATCAGCAGCAGATTCCGGGTACTTCCGTTTCTCGTTTGGGGTGGACGTTATACTTGCATTTAGCGGTTTCAATGTGCTTTCCTTATTTTCAAAATCGGAATCACTCTCAGAATTGATTTCATTTATGGTAACTTTGTCTGAAAATCGAACATGGAAACTCGAATCACAACTCTCGGTATCGCTGTCAACCTCATTTGATTTTAAATCATCTAATTCGCTAGGACTTGGAACGAGTGTAGTTTCAAATTTGCTTTCTAAAATTTCTTTAGAACTTATTAATGGTTCATTACTGATCACACGGTTCGAGATTTCATTATTTGGAAATAAGTTCTTGTCTTTTAACAGTTCAATTATGTCGGTTGAATTAAAACTGTAACAAGAGTCATTAACTTTCTGTTCTAGCAATTCAAATAAATTTAACTGTTCTTTTTCATTTTGTGAGACGTTTGATATACTAGGTCCTTTGAATTGCGCGATGCTTATTGGATCTTTAAGGGTCGGATCTAAAACACTCGCCCATGTTCGGATTTCATTATTCGTTTTCTGTTCCGCTACTCGTTCATTAGTTTCTGAAAGTAATAAAGTTGAAGCAAGTTCAATTTTAATATAAAATAAGTCTCATGTCTATTTCTCACTTATATTTTGATCTTCATTAAATTCCTGTGGTGATATCCGTTGTCTAGGAATAGGATTTGTAGGTGAGAAATGATTTATATTCGTCTCTTCTTCAACTTTATTCAGTCGATTATCACCGCTTTCGCGATTCAAAGTTAATTTGTTACTATTATCTATTTTCTTAGAGAATTTATACTTTGGAAGATTTGTTAACCTAAACTTATTAGGATCAATACCAAAACGATTTTTTAAACCTTCACCCCTTTTTAAAAACGGCTTCTTTACGACTGTTTTACTTTCACTAATTCCCGTATTTTCGCTATTTATTATATCACAATTATCATTAGTTATTGATTTATTGATAAAACTATCATAATTCATCTGTTGTGTGCCGCATAGCAAACGCTTCTCTTCCATTTGCTTGTCGTACAAAATTTTCTTCTGCTTTTCTTGCCATAATTTTAGTTTTTTTAATTTTTGTTGACATTCATCTTGGGAAAGCGACATTACTTTTTAATTTTCATTCACATTTAATTATGATAAATATATATTTTGTACAAAAGCATTTTAAACCGTTTTAAAATGTTCTATTTGTTGTGACAATTAGTCAGTGTCGCCAACCAAAAGGTGAAATCGCTTCTATTTATAATTTTTTTCGTCTCGACTTCGCCGTAAAACTTCATTCATGAAAAATGAAACAAAACAATATTCTTGTGGATGCATATAATAAAACAGCGAATAATTAAAATATAATTTTTAAATTGTGAGGTTAACTCGATTTAGTTTAAAACATCAAGACAACAAATACAAGTAACTAAATTCACTTTTAAATTAGGATAAATTGGTGTTCAAGTAAGTAATCGATATACGATAATTATTCTGGAATCGTGAAACTGGGATACGATTTTTTTTTTTGACATTTGCTCTAGAGTGGTCGCAATTTGTATGGATACAGTACCGCTAAGCTAACTAGAGATAAAAAAGGAAAATGAATTTTAACACCGAACATCAAGGTTCAAGTGAACAATTTAACAAGTTTTACGAATCATTGGGGTAAGTTTATTGATATTATTACTATGCATTATGTATAAATCCTTTGCTTTGATCAAGAAAGATTTTCCACAATATCCATTTTATATGTATTACATATTTATTGAAAATATTAGGGTATTATAATTAGAAGATATGCTTGCAGTTAGCAAGATTAATGGCAAGAGTAAATTAATAAAAATAAATAAAAATAATCCAACTGCTTCCATAATACTAGTTAATAATACTCCCAACAATTTACCACATAAATCGGTACCAAAAATTGGTTGGCATGGCACACCACATTAAGTAGAATACTTAATGTAATTGGAACATTAGCCAAATTTAAAATAATCTACATCAGTAAAATGTAAAATGAGTACTACAGGATTTGATTGACTTAATACATATTTAATAAGCGGTTTCACAGATCACTTGTATTATTTCACAGCAATGCAACAATCGCCAGGAACATGTTTACACCATCACTCACTAATATACCGTGGAACATTTCAATGATGCCATGGATGTCAAATCAAAATAACAGTCTTGTAGAATTTACTGGTACAGCACCCAATCTAAAACCTCCAGACATTGTTAAGACTGGTATTCATTCTAAACGAAAATCGGACATAGACCTAAATATGTAAGTACAAATATTTGAAATTATTTCAATCATATACATTTATTGTCTTTAATTCATTTTAATCATCGTTTAGTCCAGCAAAGCATTTGATTACAGAAGAAAAAATGGTAGCCCATATGAATGGACTGCATATTTCTAATAATTATGTTTCTCACGATGATGGCACTACAGATTTAGAGGATGCACTGCCATCAACATCATCGTTCAGTAGCTCAATGGATACCCATATAACTATGACGCAGAGGGAATTAGAACAGAAATTGAAAAATGCACAAAGCATAACCGTTTGCGAGGAAATTAAAAAGATAAGCAATGATCCAATTATACCGAAAATATTATTGGAACGGTTAGAAAAGCCGTGTACAGCGCTTGTCGTATGGCAACCGCCAAAAAATTTACATTCTGTGTTCAATAACATGATTCAAGAGAATAATCAACGGAAATCCTTGTATGCGTATCAAAATAGTAATAATGGTACATACACGAATAAATTGAACCCAGCTCGGTCAAGTGATGATGATGGCACTGAGGAGAATGAGGTGGAAAATTTATTAGAAATTGAGGATATTTTCGAAAATAATAATTCATCGAATGTAGATTTAAATAATGATATGGATTTAGATATATAAGACTTTTAATTTTATAATATAAACAATGTGTTTTTAATTCTTTTATTTTGTGTTCTTTCGTAATATGATTTTTAAAAATACATACAAAAATAATTGAAAATGAAATGTACAACGTGTTTTATTTTATGTTTAAAATTTCACGATAATAAAGTAATAAAAATTTTCTTTTGTCATGCCATCATCAATAAATTTCCAGCTCATGGAGATTTCTGTCTAATCCTTTTAAAAAATATGTAGGTACTTATGAAAATAATTATGAATGAGATTCACCTAAAAACTACTTTATCATATTGTCAGGTAATGTGGTGTAGTGGATTTGGTGTATTCCAAATTCCAATTGAAATTGAAAATGGTTTCCCTTTCTAGCAACAGGCGATTTAACTGAATATGTCAAACAAGTGGGAGTGAGATAAACGGTATAGTGTATAGTCGGTGTTCGGTGTAAATTAAAGACAAAAAATATCGTAAATGTTCGTATTATATATTTACTTTTTTTATAATCTTTTAAAATTTGACTTTTTTATAAATGGCGTAGCCATCGAGAAATGTGGACGTGTTAAAATAAGTTGATAATGCTAATTGAGTGAACAGATTTAAAATAAATAAAATTTTCTCGCTTGTTTCGGAACAAGAATATCGTAATTTTTTTAGTGGTTTATTAGATTAGTGCGAATTTCTCTTTAATTTTGTGAACATTCTTGATGACAATAGAATTAATAAGAGTTAATTTGTGGAAAAAAATATTTAAAGTGATTATCATAAAATTAGTGTAGTTTATAATGACTACGGAAAGTATTACTTCATCGAAAAGTAATTATCGAAGGCAATTGGTAAGTTAAATTATTGTTATTAGTTCTCATGTGTTGAATTATTGATGTGAGTTACATTATATATATTTATATTATAAATATGTACCTCTATAGAGAGAGACGCCATACTTAATGTGATAATATAAAAATTTAGTATTTTTTCGATAAAACCTTTAAAACGCATAGCAAGTTCTTAAAAAAAATTAATTGTTCCCGATATAAAAAAAAAATAAAATTTACTTTAGTTTTTCTCTTTCCGAATACCGCAAAGTCAAATCAAAAATTGAAGTTGAATGTAAAAATATATAAAAAGATTCTTTGGATTATTTCTACATACCTAATTACGTTTTCTTAAGATTTTATATGCATTTCATTAATTTGGTATTGTTATGCTTGAAAAAAAAAACCTACCTTCTCTTTCTTAAAATTAACAACAAAAATGGTTTACAGCACTCTCCTCATATCTTATAAAATTTATCAGCGGTGACTACATACTAAATTTGATGCATATTGCATATATTTAATAAACACCCTGTAAAACATTTGAAGTTTATTATAAAAAGTGTGAGTGAGAAACTGTGCGGGAGAGAAAGAGAATCAAAATTAGTAAACAAAAAGAAATATGCATGCACATTGTTTACAATGTTTATAAATGGGATTCAAATTATATTCTCGTTCATGCATGTACGTACAAGTGCATGCTTTACCATTATTTTGCTAGTTCGGACATATAATAGGTCTTATTTTGTTAAGTACATATACGATATGTAACGACATTTAATATGTTACACAACAATATATTATGTACTTACATTTTCTGTTATTTTGCGGGTCGTTGTTGGACTGAATTTATCATGTTCGGCTTTTGTCTGTGAATTGAGGTAAAGAGACCAAACAAATTGTGACCCCCAGGCGTCGGTTCACGATTGAAAATACTGTGGGGTTCCTTATATATTATTATTGGGGGTACAAATAAGTTTTGAGGTTTTTTTATAACTTCGAAACTTTATTCAGAGAAATTGGTATTTTATTCAAAGTATTGTCCATCGTTAGCTACGACTTTTTCCCATCTTTCAGGCAGCATATCGATTCCGCGTCGAATAAATGCCTCGTGTTTTTGAGGCGATCCAAGAATCGACCCAATTTATGGCTTCTTCGTAGGCAGTGAAGTGGATCTCGGCCACACCATGAGTCATATGGCACTAGTGTAGGACATCCCATTGAAGCGCTTGTGAAAGATCACTTTGTTATGTCATTTGGGCATACTGTCGGCGTTTGAGATTAAATGGACAGCTTAATTGCATCAATTGTTGTTGATAACGTTCTCCAGTGATTGCTTCGTTAGGCTGTAGTAGCTCATAGTAGATCAGTCCCAACTGACCCCACCAGATGCCCAGAATTTGCTTCTTGCCATGAATATTTGGGTTGACGGTTGAAGTTGTGCGCCGTGTGGATCCAATTCGTCCCTCGTCACGATTCGATGCAAAAAAAACTCCGATTTTATCTTTGGAGCAGTTGTTCGCACGCGAAAAACGGCGTTCGACATCTCTTGGCTTGGATACGGAACCCAATTTCCTTGTTTTTACACCATATCCAAAATCGGAAAGGTCTTGAAAAGGGTTTGAATTGCTTGTTGAGCCACTCACAAAGTTTCTCCAACTCAGCGTCGTCAAACTTTAGTGGTCTCCTTTTGCGTTCTCTGTTACTGATGTCAAAATCGCCACTTTTAAAACGGCGGAACCAGTACTCGACATGTTTTATTATTAATGACACAGAAATCGATGTCCATCAACTGCAATTTTCTTCAAATTAAAACAAAAAAGCAGCGCTTCCCGCAAATTGTGTGTTGTCGGCAGAAAGGTTAACATGGTTAGAGCACTAAAAATATGTTGTTTACATTACACTTTAGCGAAATGACACATACTGATTTTTAGAGGGAAATGATGACACTTTAACATGAATGTAGTTACAGTATTGTGCGAATTAATGCGAACACAGGAAATTATTGAGACAAATTATTTATTATTAATTTTTTTAATTGAAATGAATATTAATAATATATGTGTCCACCTTTGCCCTTAATGACATCTTACACACGGTTAGGCATTGCATTAATTAAATTTTGACAATTTTCTGTTATTTGTGGATCCGGGAACCAAACCTCGATAACAGTTTCCACCCCCTTTTTTACTGTTGTACAGTCTTGTTTCCGACTCTAACCTTACATACGGCCCATAAATTATCTATCAGATTACATATAGAGAGAGTGAACATGCTAATTGACCAACTCAGGACTAGAGAAAAGTTTTGTTCTCGGACGAAACGCGTTTTCTCGTGCAGGGACAGCGTTCACGGTCTGTACGAAAATGTGCAGGGGAAAAATTGACAGCGAAACATTTCGAACAAACAGTCAAAAATCCACCAAAAAGATGTTTTGGGGATGGTTTTCGTATAAGGGCACACACAATCTAGTATCCGTGGAAGGCATGATGAACGGCTTGAAGTATAAAGCTATGCTGGTGCGGAAATTACACCGTAATTAGAAAAAAGTCGATGTTGGCGAAAATTTTATTTTTCAACATGATTCATCGCCATGCCATAAATCAAAGTTGGTACCAAGTTACCTTGAACAGAAGAATATTTAATTCCTCGATTGGGCTGACAATTTAACGGGCATGAATCCGATAGACAATTTATGGGCCATTTGTAAGGTAAGAGTTCGGAAACAAGGCTGTACAACAGTAAAAAAAAATGGAGGAAGCTGTTATCGTGGTTTGGTTCCCGGATCCACAAATAACAGAAAATTGTTAAAATTTAATTAATGCAATGCCTAACCGTGTGTAAGATGTCATTAAGGCCAAAGGTGGACACATATATTATTAATATTCATTTCAATAAAAAAAATTAATAATAAATAATTTGTCTCAATAATTTCCTGTGTTCGCATTAATTCGCACAATACTGTACAAGATGGCCCGATGCGAATTTAATACTAGTTACGCCATCTTTGGAAATCCCTCAAAACTTATTTGTACCCCCAATAGTTGTACTTTGTCGTGCAATAAAATATTAGAGGCCAACGGATTCTAAGATGACTACTTGGCGAAATTTTAAAATACATAAACGCCATTTCCTAAACGGTTCAAACTAAAATTTTTAATGAAAATTTTCACATGAATATGTTATTAAATATGCTGATTTCGTAATTATATGTTATTTAAGGAATCAATTAAAATGTTATTATATTAAAATTGCAAATTCAAATTAATCACTTCGGTTTTTACTTATAAAAATTTCCCCGTTATTTAAAGTTTACGATAAAAAATGGCGAAATGTTACGGCTCTTATGAAAACTGGTCTATATTCCTAGGAAATGGACGGAGGTCAGAGTGGTCTTTATCTCGTAATCGGGAAAGACCACATGCTTATCCAAAAGACCCGAGACTTTTAACTCTATCATCCTTTCTGTTGAAAACCTTGGAAAGGTTGGTAGATGTAGGTATTCGAACAAAAATGGAGCCCATGAATTGGGTAATGTCGCAGCATGCGTACTGTAAGGACAAGCCGGTGGACACAGCTCTGCACGATCTAATACGCATGATTGGGAAGTCAATATACTCGCAAGACTTTTGTATGGTGGCATTTCTCGACATTGAGGGTGCTTTTAATAATGTAAAATCGGAGGCGATCATGGAACGTTTGTTCTTTTTGAAGATGGACTACCCCTTAGTAGATTGATAAATCAGATGTTGGTAAGCAGAATTATTACCTCGGAACTGGGGGACGCCACTATTAGACGACGGATGAATAGAGGAACCCCGTAAGGAGGTGTAATGTCCCCCGTTCTTTGGAGGGTAGTGCTGAATGGATTGCTGTTGGAACTGAAGAGAGAGGGGACAGGAGTTGTAGCGTATGCAGATGATGTAGCGATAGCTGTCTCAGGCAAATATCTGGACACGATTGGGGATGTCGCCCCGGTGGCAAAGTGGTCAGCATGATTGCTCCAGCAACCGGAGTTCCCGGGCTCGATTCCCGATGGTGACAAGGAAACAATTTCACGGCTGGTTTAGGATCAATGAATTAATCATTCATTATCCGAAATTAAAATATGATTATGAAACCTCATTTGAGGCGGCCAAATCCCTTGCTGGGATATAGTGCCAGAGAGAGAGAAAGAGATTAGGGATGTTATACAGAATGCACTGCTGATCGTTACGAAATGGGCCAGCAAATGTGGATTAGGGATCAACCCTTCCAAGATAGAGCTGGTACTATTTACTAAGAAATATAAAATTCCAGTAGTTAGGTCTCATACCGGCATTAGACTGGCTTTTGCTGACAGAGCGAGATTTTTGGGCATAATCATGGACAGCAAACTCAGCTGGAAGTCTAACGTTGTGGGAAGGGTGAATAAGGCTAATGTAGCCATTTACTCGTGTAGGAACGCCATAGGAAAGAGATGGGGTGTGAAACTAGAGTTGGTACACTGGCTCTATACGGCAGTGGTAAGACCTGTGCTGATGTACGGGATGGGCGTGTGGTAGCCAGCTCTGAAGAAGGTAACATATATAAGGATGATGGAGAAGGTGCAAAGAACGGCCGGTATGCTTATAAGCGGGGCGCTTACGACAACACTTACACGAGCTTTAAAGGTTATATTCCACCTTATTCCAATCGAATTTTTTGGTAACCAGATGGCAGCGAATGTGACTACGAGACTCGGCTGTCTCTCAGTGGAATTGTCTTCAGGCGGGACACTCGACGATAGTTAGATCAATACTGGAATACGAGACACTTTAATTTTTCACGGACGGTTCTAAGACAGACAGCAAGGTAGGAACCGGCGTCTTCTGTGAGTAGCTTAATTTAATATTTCTGTTCGTCTCCCTGACTACTGCAGCGTGTACCAGGCACAAGTGGTGGCGATAGAGGAAGTCGTGACATGGTTGAAGCATAACGTGGTATCCGTGAGGGATATCAAAATCTGTGTGGACTGTCGGGCGGCGGTCAGGTCACTAGTGGCGGTTTTCTGGAGTCATGGGTGGCGCTGTATTGCCGATCATCTCTTAATGAGCTGAGTGAGTATTTCATCATCCAGGTAATCTGGGTCCCTGGTCACTCGGACATCACGGGAAACTGCGGGGCAGACGAACTAGCTAGGTATGGTATGATTGGCGCACAGTAAAAAGGCAATCACCTTGACAAACGAGAAGTGGACCAACACTCTCACGTGAAGGGTAGCGAAACAGGTTTGGCCAAAATTGAACTTGCGGCGCTCCAAAGCACTAGTATCCCTGGGAAAACGAGAGGTAGGATTGGTGGTAGAGATACTGACAGGACACTGCCTTTTTAGAGAACATGCGAGAAGGCTGGATCTACAGACGAATTACTCTTGTAGATGTTGTATGCACGAAGAGGACTTTAGATCACTTTCTATGCTCGTGTCTGGCACTATCATATAGAAGGCACAAGTACTTAGGTGTGTACGGTATGGACAGCCTTTCGGAACTCTCGGACTTCTCCAATTCTTATTGCAATCCAACATAAAATTCTAAGATAATTGACCATTTTTTTATTTTTTTGACTAGGTTTCCCTTGATTCTCGTTCCTCAAGTGAGAGTTCTCTGTTATTATTCGAGCATATAAGTATTTCTTCTCATGTCAGCTTTAGAGGTTTCTGGCACTTGTAGTATTTGAAATTGCATTGTAATTTCGGGTGGTCTTTTCTTGTTGCCTTGGCTTTTAGTATTCATTATTTTATTTCTGATGTTTTGCATTTCAATAACAAGCAGACTAGTCGCTATAGTTCGTAAATGATACACCAAGTTTAGATCTTCGTCTACACCCTAGGATGTTCGTAATTTGGTATATTTCAATATCCTCATCGGAATTGAATGTGACAATCGTGGCCTTGACCATTGAGTATTTTAATTATTTTTCTGTAGGTTTCTCCGTCTTCCAGATTTAGTTTCACATTATTCCCATTCATAAACTTTAATATGGATAATTTTAGAAACTCAGAACTGTAGAGTTTTTATTCCGTATCATTTTTTCGTCGGTTTCTTGCTTTTACTCACTCAGTTTCTCGAGGTAACTCGTTATCTGTATGTTGTTCTGTACATTTTCTGCTTAGGAGTATAAACATTATCATTGCTTCAAAAACATTAATTTCATTTTCAAACGTCTATACGATGCTGCATTCATGCAATTGTATCTTTCAATTGCACATTTAACTTGTTGGATTCCTCCAGTGCTTTATTTGCTTTACATAATTCATTATGAAGCATTTGATCAGTTGCAGAATGGTTATAATTTTCTTACGATGGTGCATTTTTCGATTTTATTTTGTTACGGTCCCCGAAGGCGTGATAGCTGGCCCTCGCTCTCATATGGGATCTGAGTAACTTTCTATCTTGGAAGCGACATAGGTTAATATTTTCGGATTCACTTATTTCAGTGTTATTATCCTGTACTATATCTTGGGATTGATTGAAGTGATTAAAGTATAGCAATAGTTGATCTCCCTCAGAAGCCTTGGTCTTCGAAAAGGGTGGATTTTCCTTAGTATTAGGGCTGCCGCGGTATACTCTTCCGAATTCGTTATTTTTATTGCTTAGTGAAGAAAGAAGGAATCAATCGCCAAATGAGAGAATTACTATTATACCAAACATAGCATATAGACTTGAAAATCAAATGTCCTTAACTACTCCGTCTACGTAAAAGCCATCTTTACATGAGGAATTCGAAAAAAAACATCTCTAATTAATTTTTAAATTTTTATTCCTTTTATAGAGGGAAAGAAAACAGCGTAAATTATATTCAGATGAGTGGGCCCTGGGCGATGAGGAATTTGAGGGATTACGTGGCTTTAGCGTCGCTGAAAAATTGGAATCAACAAAATTTGCACAAACAAATATGGTTCGCGAAATGAAGGGATCCGATTTAACAGTTCGGTAAGTGGATTATTAATAACACATATTAAATAATATACAAATTACGGTCAATTAATATTTTTATATCTATAGATATTTTCAACAATATGGCTTTAATGTACCTTTGTTACTTAAAGAGAAATCAGGTCTTGGAATTCAAGTTCCATCACAAAATTTTACAGTAAATGATGTGCGAATGTGTGTTGGTTCGCGACGAGTCCTCGACGTTATGGATGTAAATACACAGAAAAATTTGGAAATGACAATGAAAGATTGGGAACAATATTACGATGATCCGGAAAAGGACCGCTTATTAAATGTTATATCATTAGAATTTTCGCATACCAAATTAGACAATTATGTAGAAAGTCCAACTGTTGTGCGACAAATTGACTGGGTTGACGTGGTGTGGCCAAAACAATTAAAAGAAGCCCAGATCGAGGGTACAAATTCACTAGAAGATATGATGTATCCTAAAGTTCAAAAATATTGCCTTATGTCAGTAAAAAATTGTTTTACCGATTTTCATATCGACTTCGGTGGCACATCCGTCTGGTATCACATTTTAAAGGGAAGTAAAGTATTTTGGTTAATTCCGCCAACAGAAAAAAATTTACAGCTCTACGAAAAATGGGTATTATCCGGAAAGCAATCTGACATTTTCTTTGGTGATACCGTTGATAAATGTGCCAGAGTGTATCTGACTGCTGGAAACACATTTTTTATTCCAACTGGATGGATACATGCCGTTTACACGCCAACTGACTCACTCGTATTTGGTGGTAACTTTTTACATTCATTCGGTATTGTGAAACAATTAAAAATTGCACAAGTCGAAGAAGCGACTAAAGTACCACAAAAATTTCGGTATCCTTTTTTCACTGAGATGTTGTGGTACGTGTTAGCCCGTTACGTTAAAACACTTCTAGGAAGAGCACATCTCGAAGGTGAAACATCAAGTTATGAGGAAAAGCCACATATTCATTTAACCAGCCATGAATTGTTTGGATTAAAAGACATTGTTATGTTTTTATATGATTTGCCACCACAAAAGAAGAACGTTCCAGAGTTAATAAAGGATCCAGTTGCATTAATAAAAGATGTTCGGACGTTAGTTGAGCGACACTGTAAAGATAATCCCGAATTAGCCATATCTGGAATACCGGTGCTACAGCCAACGGTGATGCCTCCGTCATCCACAATAAATTTTATAAAAACATATGATTTTGATAATGGAATAGAACCGATAACCCCCGTTACGATCGCCACTGCATCAAAAACATTTTTTCCTCCGCCAGCTACAACAAATCACAGAACTGGCCCAAGAGGTCCTTATAAAAAGAATAATGTTTCCGGAGGTGCTGCAGGGCCAAGAAATCAGATGGGAGACAAATTAGGTCAAAATGGTAGTAATAATAATTCGGCACCAAGGCGTCGTCGAACAAGGTGTAAAATGTGTGAAGCTTGTCAACGATCAGATTGTGGTGAATGTACATTCTGTTTGGATATGGTCAAATTTGGTGGTCCCGGTCGAGCTAAGCAAACTTGTATGATGCGGCAGTGCTTCCAACCCATGTTACCTGTAACCGCTCAGTGTATTTACTGTCATTTAGACGGATGGCGGCAAACTCCTATTTTGCCACAGGCAAAAATGCAAAATAATTTGGATGGTCCTTCTACTTTAATGGAATGTTCGGTTTGTTATGAAATTTCTCATCCGGATTGTGCTCAAAAGCAAACGCAGAACGCAAACGGTATTGTGAATGAAGATTTGCCAAACAGTTGGGAGTGTCCAGTTTGTTGTAAATCGGGGAAAAATACGGACTATAAAGTAAGAAATGGTTATTATTAAGAATCCTTATTCTAATAGATTTTATTTTATATTATTTCAGCCTCGGCATTTTCGAGCACGCCAAAAATCATCGGAAGTCCGTCGTATGTCTGTTAGCAGCGATGCTTCTTCCGCCCTTGAACATAAGCACGCACTAGATACATCGCATGATACTATTGGAATTACAAACGGTGAAAGAGAGCCAATCTCCAGAGTAAATGATTGTGAGGATGCATCATCGGGTTCCGAATCGGAGAACGACAGTAAAACAAGTCAAAAGAAAAAAAGTAATCATAATAAAGAAATGAAGTTGGAAATCAAAAAGGAAATGATCGATGATGAGGACTTGACTAGGCCGCGTAAAATGAACAGCGAGGAACAGAGCACAAATAGCTTTAATATTAGTCACAGTAGTATTAAACGTCGGAAAAGTGACGAGGGCAGTATATGTAGTAGCATACATGACCACTCATCTATTATTGATTTATCAGAAAATTCAAATAGTTTATCGCGTAAGAAATCTGCCGTTCGTATACAATTAGCACAACAAATTATGTCTTCATCGATAAAACCTCTTAAAAAGCCATCATACGTCGTTCGACCAAATCATTTGTCAAGTAATGCAACAATTGGTTACGGTGTTTTAGACCCAACCTGTTTATTGCATGTTTTTAAGCATTTACCTCATGAAACTTTAGTAAATTGCTCTATGGTGTGCAAAACATGGTCAAATGTATCAGTTGATCCTTCTTTATGGAAAAAAATGAATTGTTCTCAATTTAAATTATCGGCGTCGCTATTAACAGCCATTGTTCGAAGGCAACCCGAGAATCTAATACTAGATTGGACAAGTTTAGCGAAACGGCAATTGGCCTGGGTAATTGCAAGAATACCCGGCCTAAAGAAATTAAGTTTGCAAGGTACACCGATCCAAGCTGTGCTTGGTCTACACACGTGTCTCTGTCCACCGCTTCAAGTATTAGATTTAAGTTTTGTTCGAGGTTTAAATGATTCCGCCATACGGGATATATTATCTCCTCCTAAAGATTCACGGCCCGGTTTAACCGATTCAAAATCACGTTTGAGAAATTTACGATATTTGAAAATAGCTGGCACCGATATATCAGATATTGCTCTGCGATATATAACGCAAGGTCTACCATCTCTTATTCATTTAGATTTATCATCATGTCAACGTATCACGGACGCTGGTGTCGCACAAATTGGTACATGTCCATCGGCCATAAATACATTAGTTGAATTAGATTTAAACAGTTGTAAATTAATTACAGAATTATCATTAGAATATTTAACAAAATGTGAAGCACTAATAAAATTAGATTTAAGGCATGTTCCTCAAGTATCCACACAGGCAGTTATTAAATTTGCGGCCAAATCGAAAAATGATTTACAGGTTCAAGATATTAAATTAGTTGATAAGAGAAAATCTAATTAGATCACAAATATTTTAGGAATGCATGTATATTACATATATTATGATGCATTATTTGAGATAAAACTATGTTTTATCTAGCATATACAATTTTTTAAAATTAGTTTCAATATGCTATAAATTTCGTTTGCAAATCCTTTATCGATAGTTTTATTTTTGAGTAGAGTAAATTTTTAAAAATTATTAAACCAAAGAACGTATAAATATATCTATTTTAAATTCGAAGATTATATTAATTAAATTTTAAATTTTAAATTAATTGTAAGATAAAACAAACAAAATATATACAATTTTTAATTTTAAATAGGATTATATTAAAACTAGCGTATAAGATAAATTTAAATATTATGTTAATGTTGAACATTACCAAAATTAAAAAATTAATAAAAAAAAAATTGATTTAACTTTTATTACCAGAGACTAGAAAAGCATCGTTAGAAACGTTTTAAGAAAGAGGTAAGTTTTTAGTTTAGGTATTTATTTTTACCTACCTGCCACAAAATGTGTTCAAATGAGCCAAAATAAATTAAATCGTCCAACAAAAAGCTCAAAACTATTTAAAATTGATCATGTTTTATTTATAATAGTATAAGTTAAATAAAATTTGTCATTTTTTCATAACTAGCTACATAAACTTAAAATGTAAGTTAAAAAAAAACAACTGACATTTAAATTAAATAATAAAATTACTAGGTAGAGCTATATCTAAAAAAAATTCGAGGTTTTGTAAAATGTATGTAAAGATCGTTTGGCTAAGTAGCACCAGAAAACTAGTTCATAACTCTTCAAAAAATGCAACTCGAGCTTTGGTTGAACCTTCCTTAACTTTTTTTAGCGTTGAGTATTTAGTTTCGCCAAGCCTCAGTTGCTCAGCATTAATTATATCAAAATGGCAAAATTGATCATCTTTTTTGAGTAATTCGATTTCCGAGCGTAAATCTTTGAGCTGTGTTTGAACTTGTTTTGATTTCTCGATATATTTGACACGTTCTCGTTCAATTTCACGGGACAATTGTTCCATATTTGGCTCTTGAGCTAATTCATACGAATTATACTCAATATCGAGTACTGGAGATTCGGTTAAAGTGGAACATGAATTACGGGTCATCGTGTCGATAGAACATTGCACTATACTGCGACTTAAAAAATTGACTAACTCTTGTTTTGCTTCACGCTCGGCGGCTTTGGCACATATTAATTCTTTCTTTAAATCATCTGCTTCCATTGCACGTTTCTCTTTTTCTTCCGACAAACTCATTACGTAAACTTCGGCATATCTCATTTTTCGTTCTAGTTCTTCTTTCTCCTTTTCCGTTTCTTTGGCGGTTTCACGTAATCGTTCCATCTCTTGCTGGAATGTATGCGCTAGTTGTTGTGTTAATTTCACTTCCTCTTCTTTGACGCGACTTTTTTCCGCATACATTTTGGCCGCCTCTTCTGTTTGCTTCAAAGATTCGCTCGCGGTTATCATTTCCTCTTGCAGTTGAAGTAGTTTTTTCTCTAGCATTAATTTTTCGTGTTCAGCTGCTTCGCGTAATTGAGTCTCTCGCAACAATTTATTTCGTTCAATTTCTCTCCGTTGTTTTTCTTCTTTTGCCTGGGCTTTCATTTGTTGAATTTCCATTGTATCGGGTTTATGCCGGGTCATAAATAAATCATGGTTCCCATCACATAAATCTAATATTACTTTATTTATGTGCTTTTGGGAATAGAATTCTACGTTTGGGGATTTTGATTCGACGGGTTTGATAATGAATTTTTTATCATCAAAACTTATGTGCTTTATTTCAGACCATTGAAATATTGTGCGAGGTATTAGTTTATTTGATTTTTCGTATATGCTAAGTCCAGCTGCAGTCACACCTAACCATAGCTCAGTTTTCTTTTTATTCTAAATTCAGTAAACCTTCGTTAGTATCTTATAATCTGAGGTAAATTATACTGCTTACCGTTATTGGAAAATAATTAACGCCATACATATCTAGATCTTGTGCTATTTTCAAATATTCCATTTCCGCTTCGTCTCGAGACAAGCCACGATGATCTGCGTACCAAGTCTTAATACGATCCTCCCACATATCAAGCGTTAACTCATATTGATCAATTACGCGTTGTGGTAGTAAATTTTCACTTGACAACATTCCAGGTTTATATGTAGCTGGGTCGTAGTCTCCATGCTAAAATGAAAAACAAATATTTACTTTTTGTGGGAGTAATGTTTCACGTGGAATACTTTTGCTTGAACAGCATAACTAGCTAAAAGTACAGATGCTTCTGGTGGACAATATATATCGGCGGAAAGTAAGGCTTGTTTAATTTGAAGAAAGAATAAATGTTGCGTTATCTCCTGGATAAGCTCAACATTCACATCCTGTGGGTAGTATTTTGCGAAGAACATAAAAATGTAACCACTGTTTGTCGGACATTGTTTTACATTCTGATCAACTACCTTTTTATCCATTTTCAACCAGGCCACGGCCCCTTTTGAATCCTCGTATTGTAGTCCGAAATACCATGTTTCGCGCAACCCAATTGTTTTGCACACCAAATCAAACAAATATCCACCTGTTGCACGATTCTAAAAATGAAAACACGGAATTTAATAGTAAACAAAACGTGTAATTTTTATACATTATGCGCAATTGAATCTTTTAAGATTATTTAGAAATTCTATAAATAAAATGTTTTATTTACTTCAAGATTGAATTCGAGTTGGGATTCGAATGTAATAACTTTAACAGGAAATTGTTTTTTAGTTTTTTTACGACGAAACGGTGTCATGGTTTTATTTTAAAATATAATTTTTATATAATCCCGTATTACAATTATAAACTTCTTGTGTGCAATAAACGGATTAATATCACAGTATTCGATTAAAATTTATTGTCATTCATTATGAAAACTTTAAGAGACAAAAGTAAACTAATTTTTAGTGTAATCTTCATTCAATTAAATACATTAAGGCACAATATGGAGATGTAATGGATATTAATGTTAAATTTATTACATTATTCACATTTTCTATTATATTTTTGCTATATTTAAAAATTATTAAAAGATAAATAAAAATTCTAATCAAAAACTACAAGAAATAATAAAATTAAAATGTTTTGACAGTTGCGTTTAGTGTGCGGTTTTGACAGAGGAGAAATTACATACTGGCATTTTAATTCACTATCGTGAACTAGGCTTACAGTTTGAACTCATCCATCGCAAAACCTTACAAATTTTAACACTCGAGTTCACAGCGAAGCCGCCCACCGGCCGTTGTATCAATTTTTCTACTAAAAAAATAAGAATTTTGGCTCAATTTAAGTCCAAACCACACAAATTTCGCTTGATTTGAAGCACAACCAACACGATTGTGTGTATAGTTATAGTGTTTTTTCGGACGAAGATAAGTGAGAAAGGAATTGACAAATGTGTAAGTTGGTTCAAAACACATATAAAAATATATTTTTGACATGATTGCCTCCTCATTTTGATTCTTTTGCCATATCGCACACAATTGTGTGGGCGGGGAGGAAAAGAGATATTATTGAAACGAACCTTCTATATTACTTGTACGACCCGCGATCACAATTGTGCACATCAAATGGTGCACGAAAGAGAATCATAAAAAAATCAAAATGCCATTACAAAGTATGGTAATTTAAATACACATTTTTGTACTGTGGACTTGAGGTAAATTATTTTCCGATATCTTTTTCCTGCCAACCCACACAAATGTGTGTAAAAAATGACAGGACGTAATGTCGTTCGGATTTTAACGGATCTTAGTGAAATCGGAATTATTTTTGAAAGAAACATTATAATTTGATAACATATAAATTATATAACATATTAATTATTTTATTATTATTATAGTTATAGTGTTATTTTTCGGACAAAAACGATTTAAGTTCAATGCACATATGTGTATGTTGGGCGAAAATATGTACATACTAAAATATATTTTTGAAATGATTCTTTTTCATTACTCGCAGAATTGTGATATCAAGCAGGAAAAGGGATTTCCATTTTCCGGCGAGATTTTTTTTTCTTCAATAAAAGTCCCACACGCACAAATGTGTATGAAAAAATAACTGGTTTTAATGTTTTCCGGATTGAAACACATCAAACAGCAGCAGCGATTAGCAGATTCAAATATTACCTTATTCGCTTATGTAACGATACAAAATCATAATTTGAGTATAGATATAGATATTTCCTACAAAATAAATCAAATATTATCTAATTTTAATAGTAACAATTAGATTTAAAAAATTATATTGCGTCTATAGCGGTAGCAATAGGTTCCACACACAGCAGCATAAATTTATTGCATCTGGCTGCTACTCATAACCTCGATAAATTTGACACAATTCTATTTACAACTGAAACAAAACAATCTGCTGCACTGTTTGGTGTACACACCAAGAGCAGCGCAACATATTCCAAACTATCCACACTAAAGCCGACTGTTCGAGTGCGAACTTTTGTGTGAATATTTAGAATCACACTTTTCCACCGATTTATTGAGCACAATGCCTGTGCTTTCAAAATATCACAACAACAATTGCATTATATTAAAGCCGAATTTCTCGTTAATGTAAGCCAACAAATTTTAAGGTTTAGGAGAAATAAAAGCAAGTTATTTTGTCTATTTTTTTTGAAAATTTTATATTTGTTAATTGATAGCAAAATACCGAATTTAATTTGTTCTATTTCATAAAATAAAAAAAAATAAAATAAATATTAATAAAATGAACCATCACAGAAAAATTAAAACGAATTAAAAAATTAAAGCCAAAAGTTGTTGCTTTCACACTTCTTAACTAAGCTAAGCGGGATTTGCGAAAGAAGCACTACTAATGTAGCTCACAATCTTATTTTTTTTATTATTAGGTTGATCGTCTGCGAATATTTTTCTTAAAGTTAAATGCGGTCTTACTTAGAGAAATTTACTACACAATCCCATATATGTAATTCCAAATTGGAATTATTTTAAACCAACTTTTCTGCTGGTATAGAATTATTCTATTCTACCTGTAGTTTTAATGTTCTCGACCAGGGCAGTTTTATTGAATACATACTTTTATTTATAAATGTTGGCTAAAAAAAATAAAGCATATTTCATTTGCCAAATTACAACAACAATACTATGTATTCAATACCAATTTGGGATTCGTTGAATTCCTACAAATTTGATGGTATTGAAATTCCAATTCTATTTTTTAGTTACTGTGCTTATCACTAGAGTTTTCTCTGTAGAAAAAGATGAAATAAAAGAAATAAAACACGGGAATTCATTTGTTATTTCTTTTGACCAAGAATTGAATTCCAATTCCAAATCCAATTCCTTGGCAAATGAAATACGCTTACAAACGTGATTTTTGTTATTTTGACATCGAATTTTTCTAAACAAGACGCAAAATTAGTTATGATTTGTAATAATATTCAATAATGTTCTAGCACATTACTATTTAATTGGATATATTTAATTGCAATTTTACGTTGTTTTCAAATTCAAAATGTAATTGCTACCAACTAATAAAAATAAATTAAATAATTTCTTTGGTTGTTACTTTGAGCACAATATTAATTCTATTCCAGAATGGATTTAGTTTGTACCAAAGTAAGACCACAATTTTTTTTTAATTTGATTAGTGGAAAAGTGTGATTCTAACACTGCATCCCCAATAGAATTCTTTATGACTTTTTACTTACAGAAAAGTATGAAAAAAAAACTTGACAAAAAAATATTTTTTTTTCATACTGTTTTTCATACTTCTGTAAGTAAAAAGTCATAAGAAATTCTATTGGGGATGCAGTGTAAATATCCGCACAAAAATTCGCACTCAAACAGTCGTCTTAAGGACTAGACACACCAAGCGTCGACGGCGAGCGGCGAATTTAAATATGCATTAATTTATTTATGTATTGTATAGAAACGATAGTATAAACAATTATATACCACTTATTTATAAAAAACATTACAAATGTGGGATTTTTAATAGAAAAGTTCTAATTTTAAGAAATTTTATCGAATGAAGTTGCATCCGCCGTCGCGAAATTATGTCCCACACCAAGCGGCCAAAAAAAATTGTCCATCGCCGCCGAACATAACCTAAAAATAATAATACTTCAATTGTGGTCCATACATTTCTCATTTTTCATTCACGTACGCACTCATATTATTTATCAATATTAAAGACTAATAAAACAAAAGTCTAATATTCTCAAAACTATCCGAAACAAAAAAGACGCCGCGCCGCTCTTGGTGTGGGAACATTTGGAATTTGACGCGCCGCGCTTGGTGTGTCTTGTCCTTTAACGGCTGCGTTTGGACGTGAACATCAAGCAGCGCAGCAGATTGTTTTGTTTTAAGGGTGGATTGCTTGGAATATGTTGCGCTGCTCGTGAGTGTTTTTTTTTATTCATTCCAAATATTCCGGACGTTCCGAACATGACATATTTGGTTTTTTTATTCATTCCATTCCTTCTATTCCTTTTTTTTTGTTATTTTTTTTATTTATTCTAGACGTTCGGAACGTATTCTTTTCGTACTGGATGAAAAGGTAGAACGAAAGGAATATTTTTAATCTTAGTCGCCATATTATTTGTTCTGAAGGGTTGTTTGTTTGTTTTTTAATGTAGTACATACACAACACTGTAAATAATTCACAACTAAAAAAATGAGAAATCTATTCCATTCCTTCCAAGTCGTTTTTTTATTACATTCTGTTTGGAATATTTTAAGGTCACGTGATCAATATTCTATTTATTCTATTCCTTCTTTGGAATGAATAAAAAAAACACTCCGTGTACTTCATCCTTAAGATGAAACACACCAAGAGCAGTGCAACATATTCAAACAATCCACACTAACGGCTGCGTATGGGTGAGCACATCAAGCAGCGCAGCAGATTGTTTTGTTTTAGTAGTAAAACTGAATTGTGTAAATTTTATCGAGGTTATGAGTAGCAGTAAAGAGCACCAAATTAAAGCTGCTGGGTGTGGAACCTATAGATGCTGCGACAGACGCAACTTCATTCAATATAATTTCTTTAAATTTAAATTTTTCAATTATAATTACAAAATACTTAATTTCTTTTAATGGAAATACCTATATTTATACTCAAACTATGATTTTGTATCATTACATAAGCGAATAAGCCAAAATTCAAGTTTGCTGCTCGCGGCTGCTGCTTCGGTGTGTTTCATCCTTTACACGGGGTCTACAAGTCTACACTTAGCAAAATCGCTCAAACTTTCTCTCATGATATTTTATGTATGTGTATGTTTTCTACAATGTATTGATGAATAATTATCAAACAAATAACATACGAGTAACTGGGCATTTTAGTCTCATAATAATTTATTCAAATGTCAAAAGAACCATAAATATTGTCAACCAATTTGTAGATTTTTATGTCAAAACAGAATTGACAATTTTTCATTAGGTAGCATTTACATTTCGTAAAAATTTTATGATAATTTTTTCGTGAAATAGGGATAATTTGCTGAGATCATTTTTCATTATAATTTTGCTGCTGATTCATTCATAAATTTAATCTCATGACCGAAAATACCAGCAATTTTGCATAGTGTAGATCTCGGGTTACCTGGGCTGGGGTCTTCACTATGCAAAATCGCTGAGATTTTCTATCATGATACTAAATTTATGAATGTATGTGTAAATATCTTATAGAAATTTTGAAATTCTCAGCAAATTATCAGGGGGCTAGGCTATTTCACGAAAAAATTATCATGAAATTTTTACGAAATGTCAATGCTATAGGGTTTTAACATAAAAATCTATAAATTGGTTGACAATATATTTACGGATTTTTTGACATTCGAAGAAATTATCATGAGACTAGGTTAGGTTTCAGTGGTTGACACTTAGGACATTTTTGGCCCATTGTGGTACCACGCATTCACGCAACATCATTAACCCATTCACCTACTCACACAACTACAATATACCACCTGCACATTGCAAGCTCCATTTCAACCAGTACATTGACGTGGACGGTGGGTCGGTGCTGAATTCTGACTCCATCAGAGGGTCTTAGTTGTGTTTTAACTAGGAAAGACCCTCATGAGACTAAAATGCCCAGTTATGATATTTGTTTGATAATTAATTGTCAACACATTGAAAAAACATAACTTACATAAAATATCATGAGAAAGTCTCAGCGATTTTGCATAGTGAAGACCCCGGGTAGCAACATTGGTTAACCATTAACCAAAGTTAAAGTTTGCACTAATGCCCCATTTACATGCGACCAACATTTTTATTCTGCAAAATGAAAAAGATATAACATTGACTTTTTGCACATGAGAGACAAGAAAAGAAATATATTCCAAAAAATTTTTGCAGACGATTTTTAAGCCACTACACTATAAACCACTATAAAATGTTGCCATAAAATATATTCGATCCGAGTATTTTTATGGCAACATTTTTAAAATCAACAAGAAAAAAAAATTAGTTCGCATTTATAAATGTTGAGGATTCATAATAAAAACAGACGCCATAGATAAAAATGTAAATTTCGCATTTGAATTCATTAAAAATAAATTAATAATGATCCTATTAAAAAAATTTACGCCATTACTATATATGTTTATTTCTTTCTGGCACATTGAATATTTTTATATAGCGGATCCTTATTTACCTGCAAAAATTTGTAGAAGAAAACAAATTCTACATGTAAAAATGCCCCTTAAAGGTCGAGGCACATAGTTTCCGTTCCGTTCCGACCTTTAAGTTGAATATGTCAAAATGTATTGAAAACCGAAAACATGCTCACATAGTTAAGTTCAAGCCGGAACGGAACCGAAACAGTTGATCAAATTTCAATAAAAACTTAAACAATAACCTCAAATTATTTATCTTGGCGTTTATCGTTATCGTTTTTTTGTCAATGTGTATATCTTCACTCATTATTAAATCAATTGATATGATATTATAAATAATTGATTGAATTGAAACAATATTGTGAGAAATAAAAAAAACGATTTATCAAACAACACAAAAACAACTAAAAACGGAACGAAAGCTATGTGCCTCGACCTTAAGACTAGCCGACATTTGCCATGTCGTCTAGCACAGCTTTACCATTGTGCGATTTTAACGGCGCGAGTGGAATTCTATCATAAAACGTATTCATTTTAATATTCGAGATTACTAATTCTAAAATCACGTCCAACCACCACAATTAAAATAAAATATACGTCATTTTGACATTTCATCTACTAATTTAATTTCAAGGGAGACGAAAGAATAAATTAGTTTTATTGTTTTGTTCAAATTTCGGTTTTAAGTTTTTTTTAAGTTATATTTAAACCAATTTTAATTTCTGTTTTTGTGTAATATATTAGTGAAATCCAGTGCTAATAACTATTTATTAAATGCTACACTAAAAAAAAAAACAAAAATAAAATGCTCGTGAAAATTTGAATGAATTACAAAATTATAATGGAATCACAACAAATTTTAATAAAAGAATTTGTAACACAAACTGGGGCAACTGAGGACGATGCTCTTCGTTGCTTAAAAAGTTGGGGTTGGGATTTAAAGAGGGCCCTTATCGATTATAATGGTAAAACATAAAGAAAATTAAATATTTAATACGACTAAATATTATTAGAGGAACATTTTCATTTATATAATTTCTTATTTTTCCTTTTTGCTTTAATTTTATTTTTAGATACACTAACAACAGAGTATTTTCGTAATTTAAATGAAAAATCATCAAATAATGATGTTTACAGTAGAAATGATGAAAATGTACGAGATAAAAATAAAATTAATGAAAATCGTGAATGTAAGTTAAATTAAAAATATAAAATTTGTTTCTGAACAAAAAGGCTAGCCTTGAACTGTATGACCTAATTTGCTTAAATAAGCCAGTTTAATAATTAGTCTAACACCGGAAATTATTAATTAGAAATTAGACCATCATTTTGTCCGCTTAATAAATTTAGTCATTACGCATTGTCTGGGCAGGTAACCAAATAATCAACACTTAAACTTGAAGGCTATTGTAAAATTCAAAACTGTTGTAAAATTAATTTACACAATTAAAATAACGATACATAGGTTTTAGATTAAGACGCACATACAAAAGACTATTTGTCCATATATAAATATGTACGTATAATAATGTAGGTGTGTAAATCATCTGTTCTATATGGTCATGCATGGGTGCATACTTTTTGTGTTTCTGCTCAGGTCTGTTGTCTTATTTTTTGTTTACAAACGGAAATGGAAATTTTGTATTATATACATATTATCAATTTATAATGAAATGATTCGTACGATTCGATAAAAAATAGTATAATTTCTTGATAAAATTGATTAAAATGATGACGTCGTCTTTAGCATTCTGTTAAGGTATAAAAAGTGTGTGTTATCATTTAAAGAATTCAGTTCAGTCGATATTCAGTTGTGATAAACAATGTTTCTAAATTTTAATAATATTTGTTTGTGTAATAACAAGATAACAAGACCATAATTGTAGAGTTTATTATTATTATTATTTATCATATGTAATATGTGTATTATTAATCACACGACGTCTTAATAATAGTAAACACACCACAAGGATGATTCATAATTAAATCTTTAAATAAATACTTGTAGAAAATATTTTAACCAAAAATGACTGTTACAGTTTGTAAGTAAAGTAAACCATATCTATAATAGTGATTGTAGTGTATTTGTTTTTTTAAATAAATGATGAAATAATTCCACAACATCTTGCTCGACGAGTTTAATTAAACGTACTAATAGCCTATTAAACGACATAGAATTTATCATGATATAAATATAAATAACATATACCGTTGATTGCATCGCTATTTCAAATTATTAACGAAGAATTAAAATAATAATTGTGGATATTATATTTAGTATTTTGTTTTCCATTTCTGTTGGTGTCCATACGCCCGGATTTCGCGTACATTCCCTGGGTTTTCGGGAATTTCCAAAGCGCCCAAAGAAACAAAAGTTTTTCATGATTGCACCATAAAATTGATAATATTTTTCTCTTGTGTTTTTCCAGATAAAAATTACAAATTATCTCGCGGGATATCCACCGCCATGGATAATTTAAATCTAGTATCAACAGCACGTAATGAAATTGCAATGGATTTCGATTACGAAAAATTACACGATAATTTAAAATTGACTGATACCCATGATTATACATTTACATTGCCTGATTTTCTTAGTTATTCAGAAGACTTTAGGTAGGTTCAATATATTTTTTTTAAATAGTTTTATTATAGATGTCCTATATCAAACTTTTAATCTATTTGCAGACTGTTTTTAGAGGCTGATTTAATTGATATATCTACATTAAAATCTTTAGAAGAAACAAAACGGTTAAATTGGTGGGTGGACACTGGGTTATGTCGCAAATTATGGCCACTTTCAACAATCGGTGATGGTAACTGCTTATTGCACGCTGCATCACTCGGTATGTGGGGATTTCATGATCGAAAACTAACACTCCGAACGGCTCTTAATGAGATTTTAACGAAAGGTGAATTTCGCGATGCACTCTGGCGACGATGGCGATTCCAGCAAACGAAATTAAATAAAAGAGCTGGATTTGTGTACTCCGAAGTTGAGTGGTGCAAAGAGTGGGATGAAATTGTTGCACTATCGTCTACCGCACCAAGGCAATCAAGTTATGGCAATAATCGACGCCGTTCTGCAATTTTAGATAGAAATAATTCAATTGATGGAAGTGAAATTTACGAAAGTCTGGAAGAGATCCATGTGTTGGCATTGGCACACGTATTAAAACGGCCAATTATTGTAATCTCAGATACAGTTTTAAGAGATATGAATGGAGAGGCTATGGCACCTATTTCGTTTGGAGGCATCTATTTACCTTTTGAAATTGAAGCTATCGAATGCTATAAAGGTCCATTATTACTTACCTATAATAATGCCCATTTTTCTGCTTTGGTAACAATGGATACATATCAGCATTATCCCCCCGCTTTAGTGCCACTTATTGATTTAAACAACGAAGTTCTTCCGCTGCAATTTTGTATCGACCCGGGAAAACATTTTAACTGGTCAAATTATGATGGAGGTGATGAGAATTGGATACTATCAGACCAAGAACAAGTGACACTCTTAAAAGAATATATCAGTATAACGTATACATGCCTCACCGAGAATTTAGACTATGAAATTTTCGAAAATTTAACAGACGAGGAATTTGAAAAGGGTTTACACAATGCTGATGTAGCTATTACTGGCACAAATTCAGAATCTCAAAATCAAAATAAAAGTAAAGCAGCTAAGCAACTTCAGAGTATAGCAAAACAATTTGGGAGTATTGGAAAAAGTGTAAGCAAAAAAATTAAGAAAAATATTGATTCTATAGCACGAAAGGGTTCAAAAAAATTAAATTCCAGTGAATCATTTAATAGTCAGACCCGAATTCCATGTGCGGAAATTAAAATAAAACATCATGCGTATCATGAGCAGATGATTGAAAATTATTTGATTTGTGCTCAAATTCGATTTGTTGAATCGGAAAACGATAAAAATAAGCAGCTCGATCGTAAGGCCTCGTCATCATCTATATCGAATATGCAAAGGAATATAACACCAGTATCCGCATCGAATGTTAATATAAATGTTTTAAAACCAACTAATATAGAAAATAGTAAAGAATCATATTCCGGTTGTTCTCCTCTTACATCACAGACGCCTAATCCACTTAATCAGTACCATCCGACAAATGTTGACGATTTGATTCCAAAGTACGGTACGGGAAATTCAAAATTTTATATGCAAGCGGATTTAGAGACGCATAATTTAATAAAAGAACTTCCATACGCAAAAAAACTAAATGAAATGGATCAAACAATTTATTTAACAAATTCTACTTTTTTTAATGATCGATTATTCGGTGACGGTGGCGGTAGTAATAATTATAATAATTATCATTCTCAAGCCATGCCAAAACCAAAATCGGCACCACTTCATCACCATATACAACACCAACAGAATTCTGCAAATACATCGATAACATCAGCAAACACACCTTTAATATCATTGGGAGATTTTATGAAGAAAAATCCAACTTATCATTATGATAACGGTTACAGGGAATATCCATCATGATTAATAGAATCAGACGGTGCATCAATACTAAATCATAAGAATTATGATAAACGGTTTCATAAAAATTATCGAACAATTGATGTGTAAATTACATAGTTTTCCGTTTTTTTCCATTTTTCATAATTTTTGTTTCTTTGCCCGTTTTAAATATTTAATGATGTAGTAGCTAGCATACACGCAATCCTTAAAAATAATAATTAGAATTGTGACTTTGTTTGGCTTTGTTCAATATTATATAGGTTAATACAGTTATATTGATTAGGAAAAACACTACTCGAAAAATATAGATTATAGATTCAAAGCTTTACGATTCAAAGATATTATTATTGATATTACGGTCTGATCGATTGTTGTGTATGTTAGATGAATGTTGTTTATACGTATTTTGCACTCTGCTTAATTAAATGCACAAACGAATGGTGAAAGGATACTGATAGTAAACACTTGTGCTGTGTTGTATGCTACTTCATAAATTTGATTGCTTATGACGTTGCCTGTAAATTCATTGCATAGAGAAACGTTGTCGAAGTTTCGTTCTAAATAATGTCTACTTATTTCATAGATTTACAATAGAGTTATTGCGTGAGATAATTTTGAGTCTCAATTTGAATATTACCGTTACGTTTTTCAAAAGTTTTCCATTTTTTGTGTGTAACAAAATTGTTTGTTAGGATCACTCTTTACCAGGTGCCTTTAGCTCCACCAGTATTGGTATAGTTTAAATAATATCTTGTGATTCAAAATAATAAGTAAAAATATTGCCACAGTTATCGTTATAATTCGGTTGAAAAGTTAACAGTTTTGAAGGGGGTCGTAATGATTAGTCTGGCATATATTTTTTTTTTTTTTGATAAATAATTATTTTTCAAAATTGTTTTAATTCAAAATAATTTAAGATACAAAATATGTGATCACAAAGTTTACATAGCATTTCAAAATGAAACAGGTGTTACTAGAGATGTTGAAATAGGATTCTAATTAATTTTTGGGCTAAGAAGGTATTAGAAGGTAAAGAAAAATGACATTGTGTTGAAAAATAAAATTTTTAAATGTGCAGTGTGAACGGATCTTAATATTGTCTTAAGAAAAATGCCTTAATTTTGGTTAACTTGAAAAAATTGTGATATTAGATATTATTTAAAATTGAAATGAATATCACGACCACCAAATTAAAATAACTCCACTCTACTATTTCCAAATATAATCTCAACCACATAGCTCTCTACATTATTATTTTAGCGAAAATCAAACAAAGTTACAGTTTATTATGCTAGTTAATTGTTTAAGTTTTTTTTTGTGTTTTAATTTTACTCTTGTACATTTATTATTTGTTAAATAATCCATAACCAAATGGAAAGAAGAAAAACTAAACAAATCATCTTTTATGTATAAAAAAATTAAGTATTTTCCGAGTTCTTATTATTGTTGAGTTTATGAAATAAAATTTAATTTTAATTTTTTTAAACAGTTTTTATGTTAAAAAATCAAAATAAAATACGGCTAATGACATTTATACTTTTAAAATGATATTTTTAAGTTTTAATTACAGTTTTTGTTAAAAAAATTGAAAAGTATTAATTCTATGTAATATAAAATACATATTTAAAAATATTTTATGATGTATGAAATTTATATAAAATGAATGTAATTTTTATTTATTTTAATCAATTTTTCGACAGCTTATGTAATAATATTATAAATATAAGTACATATTATATTTAAAAATGAAAAGATATTAATAAAAAAGAATATATATATTTTTTGCAATATAATTTTTTTTTCTTATTTTTCTCATGAGCTCTTTGACTTCTTTTTCTGGGATTTTCTTATATTACCGCTCTTTTTGTCTTCGAGTAGCCTTACGAATGAATGCTATTAAAACTATTGGGCTTTGCCTAATCGGACATGTTCTAATATAGAGTTTATTGAGCAAATTATAGAGAACACGAATGCCCAATGAAATTAATATTTTTAAAGATTATTTTTATATAGCGATTTTTAGCAAATTTGTTAGTAAGTCAAATTTTAGCGAAACGAATTCATATCGTTTGTGAAGTATTTTTACATGTAGCACGACCATGATCAAAATTTTGATAGGATGGAGCTAAAGCGGGTAAAAGTAAACGTGTTTTTAGTTTTAAACTATTTATTGACCAAATAAATAATATAATTTTGATATATAAAATTAACTATTTCTGATACATATCTATCTCTGAGAAAATGTGATATACACTCTCTTCTTATCAATATGTAGATATTCTTCAATTATGCTATAAATTCGAAATAAAAACAAAACTATAGGCGGCTAAGAAATTTGCCTTATTGAATTAGGGAAACGTTTGTTTTGCCGCTTGTTTCCGATTGCGCTCCAAAATATTTTTGAAAGGGCGCTCCTTAACAAAAAGGGAATGCTAAATTTTTTATGTTTCAAAAATTGCGTTCATATTACACGACTTTATTTACTGTAATTTTTATCGTTTTCTATCAATAGGAATGAACTAGTATGACAATATTCGATCCAAATAAAATCAAAAATTGTGTAAGTGTATATTGTATAACCCATTTATATTGCATAACCCATGAATTTTGTGATGAAATTTTTTCCTCTGTTTCGTTCCTCTTTATAAAATTATACATACTCTTTGGTTTCACTATAATGAGATGTCAATTAAAAAGGTTTAGTTTGCTAACTCGCCAAGTTACAAGTTTATTCTAAATGAGAGAAATTTAAATAAACTAAAGCAATATTTTTCTCTATGAAATAATAAATGTTTGGTTAATTGTTTTCTAGACAGCTAGATTTTAACTGCGTCCATTTTTATTTAATTACCTCCAAATCACTATCGATCGAAATTGGAAAGTGGCGTTTCTTCTAAACCTATCTGTGGTTTGTCACGATCCAAAGTCTAAACAAGTTTTAATTCACATAATAATACACGGATCATTAGGAACAATTGCTCGTCCGTAAATTGAGGAAGTTTAATAAGATTTCTATAAAAAAACCATAGAAAAATTGAAATCATGAAATGCTATTCGTTTTAACAGATACAGGTTACAAATTTAATGCATCGGAGTCTCATTGGTATTACCAAATAGTACTAGCTCAAATAGTATTATATTGTACAATAAGTAACGAATATTTGACTGAATGAGATGTATTCTGTTGAATTTGTCTATGTTTAGTAGAATTTGGTAATTTTAAAAATGTACAACAGGCACGGATTAGCCTTGCTCGATGTGACCTATTTCGGATCCTGAAAGACTTCTATTTTTAATATAAGGACTAAAACTTTGTTTACCACCGATTTTAGAGATGATCGCGGATTTTACCGAATTCCTTTAGATAGCTGAGGAACATTTATTAAACTATGGCGACAAAGACCAAGCAAGAGTGGAGCAAGCTAAATTGCTGTCAGCTTTACACGAATCGACTTACAAATTGATATATAAGTTATCGTCGCCACCGCATCCATCCATAGTGTTACGTGGGAAAATTAAATGAAATTTTCAATAAATATGTTCTAAAGAAGTATTACTTTGTAAAGAAAGGAAAATATTACTGAATTATGCGAAATTATTACGAAAGAGTATCGATTCAAAAATGGGTAATAAAAATTCGAGATAGAGCATCGCATTGTCTTTTTGGCGATAGATTGAACATATGCTAGTGGATAAGCTTGTAACCGGAATTAGCGGTAAACAGTGTTGTGTATCTACGCGTAGACAATACATTTTGTAGTAGACAATGTCGACTTTTAATAGAGGTTATGTAGAATATTCTTAGATAATGTAGATTACTGCTTTTTATGTTGTTTTCTCTATTGTTTTTTCACGAGGTTGTCATCTCACATTTTTGCAGTTCAAATTGCGAATTTCCAATATTATAAAAGCTGTAATTCAATTTTTACAAAACAAATTTGTGAGATTAGTATATGTTTAAACTAATTTAAGATATTCTAATTCATTTTCTATTTTGTTGTTTGCAATGCCCTATATTTTCTCGTTATCAAACTCTATGGCCACATATACATTACGGGTAATTTTTTCTCTTTCAAAAAAGCTGAATTTTTTACTTCATCATTAGTTTTCGAAAACATAATAATTTCGGAAAAAATTGTCGAACTATAGACTGTTAAAAAGTTTATTTGAAATTGTTAAAGTGACAAATGCCACCTGCAATAACAGAAATACTGGCAAACCAAAAACCACCAGCTTCACGTGCTTCCAGCAATTCAAATCCAAATATTAGCTTAAAGATTTTGCTGTAAAATTTATAATAGATTATTTTGCTTAGATCTGCCTAATTTTGACATTTTCTTATTCACCTCTTCCACTTGGTTTGGTATGCTATTTTACGTGGTATCACTTTCAGCAATCATTTACTTTCGATGTCGGGCATCTGAACGCAAATTGTACGAATTTTTCATAGACAACTTAACATTTTTTTCTGTTACCAGTTCAAATGATCACCACTGATATGATTAAAATTGCATCTAGCTATATTAGATATTTAGGGTCAGCATCTAATGATTGTAAAGTAGGTGCATTTCCTAATTTATCCGTTGAATGTACCGAATTGTATTATGTTCCAATTCACGTTTATAAGCCAAAAGCAGCAGTAAACAATAATGATTTGCATATCAGCAAATAATAATAATATGTAATAATAATTCCCAAGACCAATTTCCCCTCCATGACCGTACGTGGGGAGCATCCAGCTGTATTATTATTATTTTTTAGAGTTTAAATTAAGGCTGTATGGTACTGAGAAAAACAAATTTCTTTTTTAGTATCGATATTTAAATGCCCCTAAATGTATGTAACGTTGCCTACTAAACTTTACTTAGATTGTTTATATGTGTAAAATTAATTAATAAATTTATTATTTTTCATTATTGCTGATCTAAACATTGTATATTATAATAAACACCATAAATAAATAAACACCACTTATCTTCACACACTTTTTATTTCATGATTTGCTATTTAGTGACAAAATAATCCGAAAATAATCGTCATTGCGGTGTAAAATAAATAAACTTCGTTTTACGTAATTTTCCGATCGATAAAAATCGAGATTTTCAATATTTTTAAATTAAATTTTACATTTTCTACATCATTTCAAGACTAATCTTGATAATCATGTATTAATTTCTCGATTTTATGTTTCTTAACACCTTGATGGAATTTTTTTTCGCTGTTTAGAGGTAAAATATTGAAAACATTGATTTGTGTGTTTTAAAAAAACAACAAACTTTGAACCTCTTCATACACAAACTAAAGATTTTATTTGGATAATCATGTATGAATCTTTTACTAAACATCGTTTTTGACAATATGAGTACCATATAGCCTTAAGGACGTCATATAGGCTCCTGAACTAAAAAAATTAATTGAAACTTTGAGAATAACGATGAATTTTAACTAAAATAAAACAGAAAAAACATTTTTAAATGATACCCCACAGGAACAAGGTGAGAGAAAATTGTCAGATGTGTTTAGTATTGACGCAAGCAGATTGGAAAATGAAAAGTCAATAGTGGAAAAACTAACCCAAAAAACAATAAATAAGAAAAAATTCAGAATTCAAAATTTTAAAAACAAAAGTTAAAATTTAATGTTTAAACAAGAAAAAAAAATGAATAAAAATGATTTAAAGAGTCATTAAAATTTTAACACTCATAGTTTTAATTAGTTACGCATTCCGATCTGTGATGTGTGATTCTGAAGGCAAGTGCTGTTCTTAGCACACGAGTATTGATGTTTAAATTTATCTTACCCTAGCCCAGGTAAAGCAAAACAAAGAAATCATCGTTGCACAGCCTCTATTCGTTTTATGTGTATTTCATGATAAGGGGACCACATCTGAGTGGAATGTTCCAGCAGAGGTCGAACATGAGTTGTGTGCAGAGGCTTCGTTACAAAAGGATCGTGAAATTTTTTAACCCAGCGCTGCACGATATTAAACGCAGAGTTAGTTCCACATCCAAATCTCGAACGATATAGGTTCACAATTTTGGTTGGTTTTATAATTCAACCTGTGTTGAATTAGCACACTGCGTTTTTCTTGTGTATACTCGGATCTTCAAAGTTTACTCCGAAATAAATGTCAGTGTAAGAAAAGTGTGGAAAGTAAAAAAAACATTTAAAACTCTATGTACACCGAATTATTTGACTCTGCACAACCTTCGTTTGGTGTAAAATACACCAGGCAACTTTGCTCGCTCGGGTTGAATTATAAATCAGGCCCATACAGATCCGCAATTGGAACGTATAAGCTCACGAGAGTATGTAGTGGATTGTTATTTGTTTACGTTCAAGTCCAGGCTACAAAGCTGTTCAGGTCGGCGTTTAATAAATTCGAATCAGTGGGAGTTCAGATGGATCTATAAATCTTCATTTTGTCACTGTATACGGAGATAGACGAATTCTTATTAACACCATCAGCGTCGTTTATATTTAGCATGAAAAGAATGGTCTCCAAATGGCTAACCTGGGGCACTTCGGAAGTGGCTGTTGAAAATATATGGTATTGATGATCTGAAGATCTCCTGGCTTTGATCTTACATATAATAATTTTGTGAGACACCTTGTCGAATGCATTAAAATCTGTGGTAACTACATCTATTTATTTCCTTGCTTCCACAACATACATTGCATGGAAACTCGGACAGATTTGTATAAATTAAGCAGATATACATAAATAACTTTACGTTACCTTTAATTTTGGCGAATAAAGTTACTCGCGTTCGCAATTCGCGTTTGGTGTGAAATTTACTTTCGATGCTACTTGTTTTTTGGTTTTTGTTTCTTTTTACAGAAATTGCTTTTGTTGTGTAAAATAATATTTTACATATTATGTAAAAAACATAGCTAGATGTTATGTGTTTAAATAATCGCTCAACAAAACGTTGCAGTATCGAGTTGGGCTGACATTTAAAATCTTGCGGTGAAGTTTAGGGACAACATAAACATTGGGTTGTTACAGATTTTAAATTTCATTATACATACTTCATTACTTTTAACAGCATCCAGACTACAACTTCATCCAGAAATTCCCAAAATGATCCCCAAGAAGTAATGATTATCAGCAATAGGAAAATTTAGCTACCTCAATTACAAGTACCTTGTTTCTCCAAAGACATAAAAACACACATCCGGTAGATACAAAAGTTAAGACTAACCCTAGGGACGAAAGTGAACGGTAAAGATTGTTCATCAATAGAAAGGTAAAAGAAGTTTTCCCTGAAGTACACAGGTTTTGAAAGATATTCTGTTTTGTGGACGTAGAAAAAATTAGTTGTTTTGTGGATAGTCATTTAGAAGCCTTTATGTTTGACAATTTTTTTTTTACATTCATTACCAACTTACTTTATTTTAACCAATTTACAATACGGTAAGATAATTGTACCCTTGGATCTTAGAGCTCGTGTTGGGCACAATGATTCCTTATTAACTAAAAATACAATCATAAAACTGATTTATACTTGGATTGAGAATAGTTTTTCTACGTCCTGCGTTGCAGTTAAATACTGTTTGAGGGCTTTAAATAAGATAGAGAAGCTCCCAGATATTCTAGTTTCAATCGGTAAATTATTGAAGATGTTGGGTGAAACCACATTGAAGAAATGTCTACGAAAATCTAACATCCAGTCAGGGATATGTTTTCTGTATAGCGAGTTCAATCGAAGACCGTAGGCAGAACAAATGACAAGAAGATATTTAGATTTAGATATTTAGATTTTTTTGGACAAACATGTGTCGCAGTGGCAAGATGTCTAGAGCCTGAAAGATGACCCAAAAATGAGATGGCGCCTCCTGAAACGAACAAAAGAGATGTAAGACATACAACTTCTTGGATAGTAATAATAGATTATGTTTAAAGCCTTCAATGTGTGCCTGTATGTATGCCATTTGCATCAATAAAAATACCTAAATATTTAATTTCATTTCCTACACTAATCTTAAAACAGCCAGTTGAAGTACAAGTCTGAGCTTTTTAACAGCCAAAACCATGGAAAGAAAGAGCATCAGGTAGATCCTGGCTATCCTTAAAATGTATTATTTTATTTTTCTCACTCAAAAGTATTTTTTATTTTTATTCATTCATTATACAATTTTGTGAATCTACAAATCCCATTTTGTGCAACATGCTCATTTGCAATAAAAAATGTAGTTCAATAATTTTCTAATACAAAATAATTTTTGTTCGTCCTTAATGTTCCATATGTTGCCATCTACAAGCTATATTTTTACTCCATCGAATTAACAAGCTCGTCGGCAATCATTAAAACAGGTTGACATCTCTTTAATTAGAACCCTTATAGGCAACATGAAATTGATACAACATCTCCCTTCCTTTTTAGAAATGGTTGAACAAGCTTGATATTTATATTATCACAATATGTTTAAATAAAAATCAAATAAAATAATTATTTTGATGAATAAAACATAACTTGTCGACAGGAAAGTCAAGGCACGACATAACATAACATAAAACAAAGTAAGTTGTGATCTTTAAGCACTTCCACCAGTAAATCTAAATCGTGTTCGATCCCTGGAAAATTTCATTCTCGTAATAATAACAGGGGTCCCAACACCGATCCCTGAGGAACTTCTGCCATAATTGGTAATTCTTCGCTTAGTTGGTGATTAACACGCACTACTTGTGATCGATCAGATAGGTAACTACAAAGCCAGCTATAAATCATTCCATGGAAGCCACAACATTAAAGTTTCCTTAAGAGAATCGCATGGTCTACTCTATTAAAAGCATTAGTCACATCGACAAACAGACCTGATGACTTCAGCCCTAAATAAATGTTTGTTCCAGAACTGTTAGAATAGCTTGATCCGTGTTTTTATTTTTCCTAAACCTAAATTGCAGCGGAGACAGAAAATTATTTTTATTCAGGAAATGTGCCATCCTACTTTTCATGGCTTTTCCAAGATTTTGAAAAAAATGGATCGGTAGTTGTCTAAACTCGATTTATAATTTTTTTTTTAAATTGGGATAACTACAGCTCGCTTTAGGGCTAACGGAAAAATCCTTGTATTGATACTTAAATTCATGATGCACTTAGGACATCCACAAGATAACAAGCCATCTTTTTAATTAATACATTCGAAACACCATCTAATCCAGGCGATGAATTATTTTTAAGCAAATTAATAATTGCATATAATTTACCCGTGAAGATCGGGGAAAAATAAAAGCTTCTCGTCGTATCGTATAGTTTTCTCGACTCATCCAAAGTAGCAACGAACAACTGGATTCACCTACTCGCACAAAAATTTATTTAACTCATTAGAAATGGCACTTGAATCAGAGATAACACCACTCGACTTACAGTTTAATTCTTCAATTTCAGCAGACTCGGGGTGCCCATGTATCAATTCATTTACTAACTGCTAGTTTTTCCGGGCATTGGTACCATTGGAATTAAACTGATCAACGTAGTACTGCTTTTTACTCACAAGGAAGGGTCTCCAGGTGTCCGGCTCCGATTTCGATGAAACTTTAATATGTTGTAGAGGAGTGGAAAATAAGTGACACGTATTTTTTTTTAAGTGCTCAATCCCCTTCTAATGGGGTGAAAATCGCCCTTGAAGTTGGTTATTTGATGCAAAATAGGACGATGTTCCTAAAAGTTTGTTGGGTTATCGATATTCCAACAGGGGTAGTTAGGCCCTTTAAGGAGGTTGTAGAATGAAATTTTTGAGCTTATATATTTTCTAGAATTAATTGGCCGTATTTCAGAAATTTCTTAAAATTCTTAACAATTTGTAACACACTGCCTTGTGGCTAACCGGATTTAAAATAAAATGACCTTAATTGGGTGTTAGCCACATACGGTGGTTACGTATAGAAAATGTTTATCCTATCAACACTGTACGACGGTATATTAGCGCGGCTAGGCTCGGGGTCGTTGGGTGGGTCTTGTTACAGCTGTATAGGATCGTGAATAACCGTCAAATGCGAAACGAGAACTTAAGAAGAAGGAAAGAAAAAAATGAACGAATGAACCAAATAATCACTGAACACTCACCAATTACATGGTTTTTAGAGTCTGGTTAAAATTGCGCTCTATCCCACACTTGAAATAATTAGCCAATCATGCTAATTCATATACAATAATTAGAGAAGAAAAATAAGAATACTAATTATAATAAATGAAAGAATTAAATTTTTAACCATATAACTATTTCCATTTAATTTATTTTGAAATTTAAACAACAAAAAAAATAAAGATAAAAAAAAACAAAATTAGGATTTTGAATAACACAAATTTAAAATAAGTATCATTTTAAGCAATTTATAAAAAAAAATTTATTTAAACAAGAAATTAAGGTAATCTGTTATTCGTTATATTTAGTTTTATCAAACTATAACCAATATGGAGTAAAATACAAAAAAAAATTATATAATAACAACAAGAACTTACCCAACAGTTATCAAGGTCCCTGGTGAAGCGCTTTACCCAAGTTCGTTGATACACCTGTGAATATAATTTATGATATGTTTCTCGCGCCCGAATAATACGCACTTTGGCACAATAAGTTTCGAATAAACTAAATAGTCGGAATAAGATTATATAGATAAGATGCAAGAGATCAAAAAAAAAAAAATATAACTGATTTTTTTATAAAATAAAAATAACAAAAAGCAACAATTGAATATAATAAGATCTTCATAATAAACTATCTTAGCAAAAAAAAAAACTGTATCGCTAAAGTTACTTTACCCCCGTTGCCGTTAGGTATTTATTGCGGACCAACGTACGGAAAAGTTTTTTTTTTCCTTGCGATCGAATCAAAAACTAAATATTACTAATTACTAACTAATATTATAAAATTGAACGTAATTAAAAATTTATTCTATTTTGGATTTTTTTTTTTTTTTTCGATAAGAATTATGAAAGTTACACTGGTACAAGTAACTACCCAAAAAAAAATAATTCTTCGCACGTTTGTGCTTGAAGAATTGATACAGCACGGTTTTTGGCACTATAATTATTGCGGTATATAATCCTTACAAGGCCATTTGAAAGCGCGGTCGTCCGCTTATCCAAGTATGCATAATAATCCGCTCCGCGGAACTTTGTTTTTTTTTTCCTCCTCTTACACAATAAAATGGAGTATCTAGCGATTGTGAAAACACACAAAAAAAACACAATGTCGTTCTGGCGACCACTATTTATAATTCACACTTTTAGTTGGGTTTTCCACTTAATAATTTCGTTCGTATAATAGCAAAATCACTTATAAAAAGATTTAACCTTTATCAAAAATTCACTTGGAATTATTAAAATTTATTGAATATCACTTGATATTACTATGCAAAACAAAACACTTTTTAGATAAGAGATATTTTTACTTTCAACTTTATAATTCGAATGAAATGCTATCCCAATTTTTATTATTTCATAGATTCGTATACCAGACCATAGTATGTGTAATGAAAAAAATTGAGTACATAGGTTTAGATAATAACAATACATACTATTTTAGTGAGTTGTACATATCCAGGATCGAATGGCGAATTATCATTACGCAAAAAAAAAATTAAAATGTTAAACTCATCTCTGGTAGTATGACTAAGATGTACAACCACAAAAAGATTAATTATTATACACAAAATCCAGTCATAAACTCAAACATTAAAACAATTATGCAGTGGGGTATATATAACAAGAGAAATAAAATGTATGTACCTATGTGTACAATCACAAAACCACCGATAATTTGTAAATGCTTAAATCAATGCAATATCGTTATTTCCTATGTTTTGTGTCAGAAATCGACATTGTCACGTCACACACAATGCAGCATGACAAAAAAAAAATTCCATGTATCGATATGCACGTCATATCGTTACAGTCGTGGGGCAGTCCCACACCTTGAGATGCGTCTCATAAGCCGGGCAATTACATCGATTAACATGGTTCATGTTTATGGCGAAAGTTTATGTCTTAATATCCTTCATATGATACGTGCCTAATACTTTACTACTTATATCTTCAACTTCGACAGCAACTTTACCAATCAATTTCCTTACTCTACCAATGATGAATTTAGGAGCAAGCTTTCCCGTGAAGGATTTTGTTGCATCGCTTTGAACAAAATTGCGTACATAAATAATTTGACCAATCTGAAATTCACGAATTCTCGACCGCAAATTATAACGTCTTTCGTTATTCTGATGTACTTGATGCATGTGATGCAAAACTTTCTCTTGAGCTAAAGACAAACGATCGGCTTGTTGAATAACGATCGAGCAGTCTTCTAAACATTTTAAATCTCGCAACAGTTGATATTCTGAACCATTCATAATCTTGTGTTGTCCGAATACTAAATAATGCGCGGAAAATCCAGTCGATGAATGCACAGAATTTCGAAGGGCAGAAGCAATCTCATGAATATGGGCATCCCAATTGCGATGACTATCAGAAATATACGAACGAACTGCTGATAATAATGTACGGTTAACCCTTTCGCTCGCATTACTCTGTGGGGAGTATTTGGGAGTCTTAATATGTTTTACATTGAAACGTTGAAGAAGATTGTGAAAGGTTTTTGATAAAAATTGAGGTCCATTATCGGTTAAAATAGACTCAGGTATCCCGAATACGTGAAATATGTTATTCTCAAGTGCTGGACACAACAAAGTTGCATTCGCACTACGCATGGGAAATAAAAGAACAAAACGAGAATAAGAATCAAGCACAATAAATAAATATGTATTACCGAGTTTAGTCCTTGGATATGGTCCTAAAAAGTCTAAGTAAAGATGTTGCCATGGCCTATACGTTACAAGTTGATTCCCCATATTGGGCTGTAAAATTTGATTAGGTGCTTTACATGTTTTACAAATTTCACATTTCGAAATGTAATCTTTAATGGTAACTAACATTTTGGGCCAATAAAAATATCTTTTTAATTTCTCTAATGTTTTCCCGATTCCTAAGTGTGCGGACGTCGGGGGATCGTGAGCTTGATGAATTAGCTCGAGCACTAATGGAGATGGAACATATAGTTTCCACTTGGGTAAATCACTAATTGCGCTATTAATTCCGAATTGATCAGTAAAATAAATTTTATTGTTCATAACGCGAAGATTACTGTTAACATTAGTTTTCGATTTTAGTGTAGTAATTAGTTCTACATATGCGGGATGAAGAAAGTGAGGTGAATTTTGATCAATTTGAAAATTGTCATCATTTAAAGTAGATTGAATCGATTCAACGTGGGTTTCAAATGCACGTGATAACGTATCCGGAACGATATTTTGAGATCCCTTTATGTGTTGAATGTCAAAACTAAAGGGCTGTAATTTTAAACTCCATCGAGCTAGTCTGCCTTGAAGATCTTTAAGAGACATCAACCATTGTAAAGAGGCGTGATCTGTTATGATTGTAAAGGTATAACCATCAATATAACAGCGAAACTTACGAACACTTTGTACCGCAGCAAAACATTCCAATTCCGTAACGGAATAATTTTTTTGTGCATCATTTAATTTCTGCGAGAAAAAAGCAATGGGCTTTTGAGCTCCATGCTGATCGATTTGAAACAAAACTCCTCCGATTCCACTGGAACAGGCGTCACACTGGATATAGAAGCGTTCGTCAAAATTCGGATGTGATAGTACCGGAGCTGTAGATAAGGCTTCTTTAAGATTTTCAAATGCGTTTTGCGTATCTTCAGACCATTTCCACTTCTGTGTCTTTTTCAATAAATTGGTTAGCGGAGCAGAAATGATAGAGAAATTTTTAATAAACCGCCTGTACCAGCCGCACATCCCGATGAATCGTCGGATTTGCTTTCGAGTACGCGGTATAGGAAATTCAAGGATTGCTCTAGCTCTCTCAGGATCGGTTTTAAGACATCCGTCTCCAACTAGATATCCTAAATACTTAATTTGTTTGAGTAAGAAATTACTCTTCTCGACATTAATAGTCAAGTTGGCAGTAGTTAAGAGAACAGCAACTTGTTCAAGCAGGTCATAATGTTCATCCAATGTTGCTGAAGTAATTAACAAATCATCTAAATATGTGAAAACACGGTCGTGTAAGTTATGGGGGATGACTTTATCCATTAGACGGCAAAGAGTTTGGGGCGCGTTGCACAGGCCGAATGGCATCACTTTAAATTGAAATAGAGGTTGACCTGGCACAGAAAATGCGGTTTTGTCTCGCGAATCGGGGTGCAAGGGTACTTGCCAAAAGGCATCCTTGAGATCGAGGCTTGATATAAAACGGGTATGATCAAGTCGACTGAGTAGACTTTCTATTAAGGGTAAAGGATACGCTTCCTTTTGTGTTACTTCGTTTAGACGTCTAGCGTCAAGACAAAGACGAATTTGACCATTTTTCTTTGGCACTGGGGCAATAGGAGAGCTCCACGCACTGGTTGACTCCTCGATGACATCAAGAGATAACATTCGCTTGATTTCTGTATTAATTTGCAATTGTCGAATTGGAGAAACGGGATAAAAGCGTTGCTTTATTGGTTTGTTATCAATAAGTTTGATCTCATGTTGTACAAGGTGCGTTCGACCAAGACCTAATTTCGAACTAGATGGAAATTTCCCAATAATTTGGCATAATCGTTCTTGATCTGCAGAAGACAATACATGATGATCCGAAGTAGATTCGTAAGAAAAGGTTGTAGGATTTAGTTCATTTAAAGTTGTTGAATCGTTCGCCAACATAAATATAGAAGAACTTGAAATGGTGTGTGGTACAATAGATAATCCGAATGAATTCCAGAAATCTATTCCCAAATATAAGGGTTGTTGTAAGTTTGGAACAATTAATAATTTAATGAGTTTAGTTTCACCATTAAATGTAATTTTAGCATTTATATATCCAAAAACTCGCTGACATTCACCACTCGCAGTAGATATAGAAGTAGTTAGAGGATGCAGTGTAATATCTGGATTGTTTAAGAGTTTTTCCGATCCTGCGCCTAATACGCTAACGCTAGCTCCACTATCAAGTAAACCATGATAATGACAACCATCAATTAGAACATCTGCGTAGGGTCGTTTATCTTTGGAATCATTGGAAATCATTGAATTTAAAATATTGGAATGGAACTGTCGAATTTTATCCCAATAAAGACGTGTACGTATCTTTTGCTTGACAGAAGGTTGAACTTTGTGTAATTTAGCTATATTACTAAGATTAATATGAATATCATCTGCCGATACAGTATCACAATCATATGTAGAACAAATATCTTCAGTTTGAATGCCAATCGATTTAGTACCGACTGAACATTGATTGACTAATGGTGGATAAGAATAAGATAAAAAATTATTAGAATCAAATGAAGAATTATTATTAATTAGGGTTTCATTAAAGTTATGATTAGTATCTAAGAATGTAGCGGAATGGAAGGAATCGTCAGAATCTACCGATTCACATTCCCAATGTTCTGTTCGCGTTGGTTTCCGTTCTGGTCCGTGTTGCACGCATTGTCGGTTTTCTGGGACATCAATATTAGTTTTGGGGTAACCAAGTTCCCAGACTGCCTCGGAACCCGCAAGGCGTTTCCCGAACATTTCGGACAATTGGATGCTATAAAATCCTTATACCCACATTTAAAACAAAATCGTTTTAACGGTAAAGGACAATCTTGAAATGTGTGACCTATGTCGTCACAATTAAAACAAATGAACATATTATTATGATTTATATTGTCGAATGTCACGGACTTCCGATGTGCTTTAGAAGGATTAAGTTGAGCAATCTCGGTAAAAACATCCTCCCCTGGTGGTTCCCTTTCTGAAGCATTAAATTGACCTTCATGTAGATGAAGTTCATGAAGAGATTTTTTTCCGGACACAATCGTGTCGATGTTGATACCCAAGCGCGACCAAGTCGTTTCCCACGCAGTTGCGCTCTTTATGAGGGTCTGAACACTATCAAATATTTTGTCCGTCAAATTTAACTGCAGCGCAGGATGCATATTCATTCTTAACACATCTATTAGTTCCTCCTCAGAATAAGTCCTTTTACATTGTAAGGTCAGGCTTCAAACTTCATTATAAAAGTTCAAAAATGATTCTTTAGGATGTTGTTTTCGGGATTCCACTAAGCGACGAAGCTCAAATTCCGTTCTCCGATCTTTGAACCTCTCTATCAAATCATTCCGAAAAAGTGCCCATGTAGCATTTGGATTCGAGCGTCGATATGTCCAATAATATCGTAACGCGTTTCCTTTTAGTACAAAACATATTTCGGTAAATAACAATTCATCCGCTAAATTTAATGACTTCGCCAATGTTTCAACTTGAAATAAGAATAAATCCACGGGAACTGCATTAGAAAGGCCATCATACGAAATACCAGATCTAGCTAAGGTACGGGTGTCAGTCATATATCTTCGTGATTTAGAAGAATTTAAACTTGTTAGAGGAGTACTATTTTTGTCCTCATAATTATGTCTAGCTCCTTCAGAATAATCAAATACAGGGATTTCATTGTCATCATCTGACTCTGAAATTTCGCCCGGTTCTTCCAATTGCATTTCTTTAATCTCATTTAGACTAGTTTCTAAGTCGGTGTTATCTTGTAGAACGGATTGTATTTTTAAAAGTAACGTTTGAGTAGTTTCTAAAAGTTCTGTTGCTTGTTTACCATGCTTCGGTGATCGTTGTGCTCTTGTCAATCGACCGTTTAAATGGATAAGTCGGGTCTCTAAGCCACGTATAACATTAATTTCAAGCTCTTTTGATACGTCTAATTTCTCCATTTGGGATTTCAATTCAGATAATTTCTTGGAGCATTTTGAAATTTCGTGTTGTGGTTTTTTCCTAGCAGCAGAATGCATTTTGTAAGGTCGTAATGCCGGTGTATCCGACTCTAGTTCGAAAGCCTTTTCGAGTTGGAACAATACATCCGTTGGGTAACCTCTGATATTACGAACCCTACATTCCACACTTAGTTCATCTACATCAAGTAGTCGAGGATCCATTATAGATAAATTATTATGTTAAGTGGTAAATAAATTACGAAAAAAAAAATAATATATACGAAAATCAAGGTTACGAATATAAACTAATTTAATAATAAGTATTACGAAAATTTGAAATAATATATATATATATAGAAATGTCAATAATATAATATTTTGGAATAGAGGCAACTCAACCATCAACTCAATAACAAGTCACAAAAAGGTTTTGGGATTATTTGGAACACAAAAAAAAACGAAGTGGAAAGATTGCGAAATTCACCATTCAATCCATCAAACGATCAAAGATTTACAATCTGGATTGATTAATTGAATAGTGAAGTTCGCAATGAGAAGAAATCTTTACAATGAGTGAAAATCCTAATATCAATTAACGAATAAGAATAGAGAACTCAAATCACTGTAAGGTTAATTTTTTTTTGTTAAGGGATATAAGTAAACCTAATCAATACCCGGAGGTAGTAGTGTAACGTTATAACCGATAACTAATGATCATAATTAATATAGATATACATTACGATTGCAAAACATGTGGATTATACTGAAGAAAATTCATAATTGAAGCATACGCACTAACCGATCAATACATAAAGTAGAAGTATAGTCTGTATTGCGACAAAAAAAACAAAAAAAAACAAATGAAATTGAAAATAAATGATAGAAGGAAAAAAAAAAAAATTCATGCAAAAAAAAAACGGGTGATAAAACATAACGATTTAACCTTAGTTTGGGCGCCACTATGTAACACACTGCCTTGTGGCTAACCGGATTTAAAATAAAATGACCTTAATTGGGTGTTAGCCACATACGGTGGTTACGTATAGAAAATGTTTATCCTATCAACACTGTACGACGGTATATTAGCGCGGCTAGGCTCGGGGTCGTTGGGTGGGTCTTGTTACAGCTGTATAGGATCGTGAATAACCGTCAAATGCGAAACGAGAACTTAAGAAGAAGGAAAGAAAAAAATGAACGAATGAACCAAATAATCACTGAACACTCACCAATTACATGGTTTTTAGAGTCTGGTTAAAATTGCGCTCTATCCCACACTTGAAATAATTAGCCAATCATGCTAATTCATATACAATAATTAGAGAAGAAAAATAAGAATACTAATTATAATAAATGAAAGAATTAAATTTTTAACCATATAACTATTTCCATTTAATTTATTTTGAAATTTAAACAACAAAAAAAATAAAGATAAAAAAAAACAAAATTAGGATTTTGAATAACACAAATTTAAAATAAGTATCATTTTAAGCAATTTATAAAAAAAAATTTATTTAAACAAGAAATTAAGGTAATCTGTTATTCGTTATATTTAGTTTTATCAAACTATAACCAATATGGAGTAAAATACAAAAAAAAATTATATAATAACAACAAGAACTTACCCAACAGTTATCAAGGTCCCTGGTGAAGCGCTTTACCCAAGTTCGTTGATACACCTGTGAATATAATTTATGATATGTTTCTCGCGCCCGAATAATACGCACTTTGGCACAATAAGTTTCGAATAAACTAAATAGTCGGAATAAGATTATATAGATAAGATGCAAGAGATCAAAAAAAAAAAAATATAACTGATTTTTTTATAAAATAAAAATAACAAAAAGCAACAATTGAATATAATAAGATCTTCATAATAAACTATCTTAGCAAAAAAAAAACTGTATCGCTAAAGTTACTTTACCCCCGTTGCCGTTAGGTATTTATTGCGGACCAACGTACGGAAAAGTTTTTTTTTTCCTTGCGATCGAATCAAAAACTAAATATTACTAATTACTAACTAATATTATAAAATTGAACGTAATTAAAAATTTATTCTATTTTGGATTTTTTTTTTTTTTTTCGATAAGAATTATGAAAGTTACACTGGTACAAGTAACTACCCAAAAAAAAATAATTCTTCGCACGTTTGTGCTTGAAGAATTGATACAGCACGGTTTTTGGCACTATAATTATTGCGGTATATAATCCTTACAAGGCCATTTGAAAGCGCGGTCGTCCGCTTATCCAAGTATGCATAATAATCCGCTCCGCGGAACTTTGTTTTTTTTTTCCTCCTCTTACACAATAAAATGGAGTATCTAGCGATTGTGAAAACACACAAAAAAAACACAATGTCGTTCTGGCGACCACTATTTATAATTCACACTTTTAGTTGGGTTTTCCACTTAATAATTTCGTTCGTATAATAGCAAAATCACTTATAAAAAGATTTAACCTTTATCAAAAATTCACTTGGAATTATTAAAATTTATTGAATATCACTTGATATTACAATATGCAAAACAAAACACTTTTTAGATAAGAGATATTTTTACTTTCAACTTTATAATTCGAATGAAATGCTATCCCAATTTTTATTATTTCATAGATTCGTATACCAGACCATAGTATGTGTAATGAAAAAAATTGAGTACATAGGTTTAGATAATAACAATACATACTATTTTAGTGAGTTGTACATATCCAGGATCGAATGGCGAATTATCATTACGCAAAAAAAAAATTAAAATGTTAAACTCATCTCTGGTAGTATGACTAAGATGTACAACCACAAAAAGATTAATTATTATACACAAAATCCAGTCATAAACTCAAACATTAAAACAATTATGCAGTGGGGTATATATAACAAGAGAAATAAAATGTATGTACCTATGTGTACAATCACAAAACCACCGATAATTTGTAAATGCTTAAATCAATGCAATATCGTTATTTCCTATGTTTTGTGTCAGAAATCGACATTGTCACGTCACACACAATGCAGCATGACAAAAAAAAAATTCCATGTATCGATATGCACGTCATATCGTTACAAATTTATGAAATTTTAGATTCTCGGTAGGGTATGTGACAACCCCCACACATCATTGATAGTCATAAGAATCGATGGTAATCATCATATTGGAGGATAGCAAAAACACTTCCAGTCTAAAAAATCCTTAAATCCCTCAAACTTCTTTTTCATTGTTGTGTGATATTTATTTTTTCCACTATTTCCCGCATCAAATTGGTATTTTATGCAAGTTTTTTGATTTTCAACCCCCTCCTAGGAGTTGTTTCATCCCGGGATTTCCAAAATTTTTGAACAAATAAAAAAATCTTGACTTTCCGAGATACGTATTTCATAGTAAAAAATTTCGGATTTTTTCATGTTTTGTAGGGAAAATTATGGAGAGTCGCTCTTACACCCCCAAATTCAAGTGCGGTTGAAACCATTCAAAGCGGATGATTCATGAAATTTTTGAACGTGCAAACCTTTATCCCAATTTCGCGATCTTATATATTTTTTCTAGAATTATTCCACCAAATTTGCTAAATTTTCTTGGAATTTTTAACAATTTTTACAAATTTCACCCCCGTTAGGGGATGTTTCACCCCTAAACATCAATGATATCGGTAAGAATCTATGTTAATGATCATAATTGAGGAGGACAAAGAACTTTCAGTCGTAAAAATCAGATGTCCTGAGCGAATTTCCAGAATCGTCTCTAGGGGTGGTTAACCCCCTGAGAAAGGGTGGTTTCGAAAAACCCTCGAACACGTCAACCTTATTTTTTTTAATGGAGTAATATAAATTTTTTCCAGAATTTTTTTTTTTTTTTTTTTTTTTAAAAGGAAGTATTAATTGTCCAGTGGATTTAATGTCCTTTGAAGGTCAATTAATACCCCCTTTTTCATTCACGCACAGACCACCCATTCACACAATTACAGTATTACCACCCGCACATTGCAAGCTCCATGTCAACCTGTAAACTGACATTTTTCGCACCAATTTGGATTTTTTAGACAGTTTTTTTCCTAGGGGTAGTTTCACCCCCAAGGTAGTACCAAAATTCTTGAAAAAATAATATATAATGTAAGTTTCTGAAATACCTATTTTGGATAAAAAACTTGCAGATGTTTTTTGAGGAAAATTATCGAAAGTCACTTTTTTACCCCCAACTTCAAGGGCGGTTTTCACCCCCTTAGAAGAGGATTGAGCACTTAAAAAAAATACGTGTCACTTATTTTCCAGTCCTCTCTCTACAACATATTAAAGTTTCATCGAAATCGGAGCCGGACACCTGGAGACCCTTCCTTGTCAGAATTATTTTGGCATTAACGTTGTCACCATATAGTTTGCGACTATAGTTAGCAAACCTATTGTCAGTTGGATTTTCCCTTGCAAGCTGTCATATTTTATTTCTCGTGCGTATATTATTTAATATAGGTGATCAGACATCTAAGGCATAAGCTTAACTGCTTTTTCAGCTGTCGAACTAGTTTTTGTGCAGTTTCTAAGATGACCATTTAAAATGTTTAGGAAATAATCAAAAGCAATTGACCTACTGGATTGGCAAACATCGGTCCAATTCTCCCATATAGAGGCAGTTCAATCAGTTGGCACTAGTCTATGCGGACAGCCTCAACAGAGTTGCTTATGTCTGGTCTAGAAATGGGAGCACCAAAGAAACTAGTTTCTATTAAACAATGATCTGATATGCCCAAGTTTAAAACATTGCATGAGGGACTTCGGAAATACCCCTGATCAAACCTACGTTATCGATACAGGTTGCTGAAGATTTAAAATCCTGGAAATCGGATTTTTCCTTGTATGCAGCAAATGCTTCTGAGATTACTACGTACGAAACAAGGATAGTTAAATTGGATTTAGGTTTGAGACGTATATTTTCTCAAATATTTATTGTTGCCGATGTAACGATTCCTATAATTGGGGCCGATTTTCTGAAAAAATATGGTTTACTGGTGGACATCAAACACAAACGGCTACTGGATCCACTGACATCGATTTCCGCGATTGTCAAAACTTCACACATATCCGTCAGTACACTAACTACTATTGACTATCATTCAATGGGGTCCGAGATTATTGGTCTGCTAGTCGAGTTTAAAGAAATCACGCAAGCAAATGCGACTGACCCGAATCAAATCAAACATGCAGTAACGCATACCATCGAAACCCGGGGACCAGCCGTTTACGCAAAGACAAGACGTCTCTCCCCCGAGAAGCTAACCATTGCAAAGAAAGAGTTTGAGTTTATGCAGTCACAAGGAATTTGCCGACCTTCTAATAGCCCATGGTCAAGTCCACTCCACTTGGTCGAAAAGAAAAATGGGGAGTGGAGGCTGTGCGGAGACTATCGAGCCCTTAATAATATAACACAACCCGATCAGTATCCAATTCCTCATTTGCAAGATTTTGCAGTTCAATTGGATGAGTGTACAGTGTTCATCACAATGGATTTAGTCAGGGCGTACCATCAGATACCAATTGAGGCAAATGATGTACCCAAGACAGCGATTACCACTCCATTCGGACTCTTCGAGTTTACGAGGATGACGTTTGGCCTACGGAACGCTGCGCAGACGTTCCAGCGCTTCATGCACTCCATCGTCAGGGGATTGGACTTCTGTTTCGTATACATCGACGACCTTTTAGTCGCATCACGTACACAGGAAGAACATCTGGACCATTTGAGGGTTATATGCCAAGGATTGAAGGAAGCAGGACTCGTTATCAAGGTCGAGAAATGTAAATTTGCAAAAAGCGAAGTGGAATTTTTGGACATACCATAACCGCGCAAGGTATTCGACCTGAACCTGATAAACAACCGGAAACGATTAAACAGCTCAGGCGATTCCTGGGTATGTTAAACTTTTACAGGCGATTCATTCCACATGCAGCGATTAATCAAGCGCTACTAAATAATTATCTTAGAGGTAGCAGGAAGAATGACAAAAGAGCTATTGTGTGGACAGATGAAGCGGTTGAGGCCTTTAGAACCAGTAAAAAACAGTTGGTGGAGGCAACTCTTCTAGTACATCCGGCAAAGGACGCTGAGCTTGATGTTATGGTTGACGCGTCTGACGTCGCGCTCGGGGCCGTTGTTCAACAAAAAGTCTCAGATACTTGGCAGCCGTTGAGTTTTTTTCAGTTAGGCTGAGTGAGACACAACGTCGGTACAGTGCCTACGACCGAAAATTATTGGCGGCGTATACCGCTATTAAGCATTTTAGGCATCTACTCGAGGGAAGGTTATTCACCCTATTTGCAGATCATAAGCCATTGGTATTCGCTTTCAGGCAGAACCCTGCCAAGGCTTCTCCGAGACAGTTTAGGCATCTGGATTTCATAGGGCAATTTACCACCGATTTACGATACGTATCCTGGGTGGAAAATCTTGTAGCCAACACACTATCACGCATCGATGAAATTACTGTACCACCGACAGTGGATTACGAGCAGATCGCTGATGCACAACAAAACGACGATGAATTGAAAAATTTGATGGTAAAAAGTACCCATTTGGTATTCCAGAAGATTCCGTTACCCAGTTCAAATAAATATATTGTCTGTGAAACCTCTACGGGAGTTAATCGGCCGTACATCCCCAAACCGTTTCGAGTTGCAGTGTTTGACTCTATTCACAAGTTGGCACATCCGGGAATTGCCGCGACGGCAAAATAGATCGCCCAAAAATTCATTTGGACATCAGTAAATAGTGATGTACGCGGGATGGCACGGAATTGTTTGAACTGTCAAAGATCCAAAGTGACTAAACATACGAAAACCGACGTGGGAAATTTTCCGCTAGTATTACAGCGATTTACGCAGATTCATTTGGACATAATCGGGCCGCTTCTATCTTCAGATGGTCAACGTTATTGTGTACGATGATTGACCACTTTACACGGTGGCCAGAAGCTATACCAATCGTGGATATTCGCGCTGAGACGGTGGCGTTTGCGGTTCTGATTGGTTGGATTGCTCGTTATGGAGTTCCGGAGTCGATCGTTACAGATCAAGGATCTCAGTTCGAGTCAGAACTTTTTGCAGAGCTCTCCAAGTTGTTAGGGTTCGTCAGGAAAAGGACAACTAGTTATAACCCGAAGGCTAATGGATTCATCGAGTGGTGGCACCGGACCCTGAAGGCTGCTATTATGAGCCGGAACAGACCGGATTGGACACATTCGCTTTCCACGATTTTACTGGGTCTTCGAACAGCTTCTCGCGAAGATTTTAGTACGACATCGGCGTAACTTCTTTATGGTACAACGTTGCGTATTCCAGGACAGATGGTTGAAGACAATAAGATCATCAAATTGCAAACAGTTTTTGTTACGTCACTGAGAAACCATTTCAATGAGATACGACCGCATTCACCTACTCCTACTGGACATATATCCAAAGATCAGGGGTTCGTTTTTAAGGCATTAGACTCTTGTTCTCATGTATTATTATGCACTGACGCGGTACTTAGATCGTTACAGCCACCATATGAAGGTCCGTTTGCAGTAGTTAGTCGGGCTGAAAAGAATTTCGTCTTTGAATATAAGGGCAAGCAAATTAGAGTGTCTGTAGACAGACTTAAGCCCTGTTTTGATGAAAGTACAGAATTACTTGAATCTCAAAATAATACACCGAATAATGCGACTAACCCGTTGGGGGGGGGGGGGGGTTCTGAACAAACTGCAGTTGCAGGCCCTGAAACGGTGACCGATTTTACGTGCGAGACATAAAAGATCGCGCCCCGTAATCGTAACGTTCAACCCTAACCTGACTAACGTACATTCGACGGGTGAGTAGAATGTTTGTATACCCAAAGAAACGTCGACTCGAGCTGGCAGAGTAACAAGACCGTCGACTAAATTTCTCGATGCGTTCACGTTGACACGTTCTCTGTTAGGGGAGTACTGTGGCGCGTAGGGCAGTTACACACCGGGCAACTCAACGATTTACTCATTTTTTCGATTAACATGGTCATCGGTTTTGTAAAAAAATAAAAGAGTTGATTTCATAATGAGCAAAAAGTTAGTTCAAAAATAATAACACACCGGCGTAGTCTGAAAAGGAAAAATTCATTCCGCCATATTTTAATTTGTAATAAATATATAAAATTATGAATTGTTATCTTATAATAAATATTTAAAAATACAAATTGTAACTTGTATTAATATTGTAAAATACAGAGTGTGTGCATTTGTTTTGCACGGGTTTTGCCGTGGAGCACCTGAAAGTAGAAGCAAAAATTGGTATAAATCCGTTAGTGATCTTAAATATAATTCGTGAAATCACTAATCACATACTACCATACATCTAATAACGACTGATGTTCAAACCAAACCTATCACATACAGGCATAAAAAAGAGCAGGCAATGCCACCAAGAACCATTGATGTTCAAACTTTTTTTTTTTTTTTTTAATTTTCATAGTTTTATTTTATAAAGTCCCATAGAAAACATTCATTGTGCGTAATAGAGACATTTTAAAAATTCGAAGCTGCAGATATTACGCAAATGGAAAAATGATCTTAAAGCACGACAGAGTTTTTGTTTTAAAATAATCACGTGATTCTTAAAGTTAAGCTGTGAGTCAAGATTTAAACCTAAGTATTTGAACGAACTAACTGCTTCAATGGGTACACATAGATTGTTGCAATTATAGTCATTGCACGACAATGAGTGATAAGTCACTGAACGAATAGTGACAGGACTACTCAAATTGAAGTTCATAATTTTAGACTTGCAGCTAAGAACCATGAAATGAACATAGAACCATTTTTTTAGTAATTTCAGGTCACACTTAATGTCATAATTTAACGAATCCATATTAGAATTGAAATATTGCAACGCGACATCATCGGCAAAGGCGACAATATTACCACGCAAATCAAGATCAAAAATAGAATTACAATAAATCAAAAAAAGTAGAGGTCCCAGCACAGATCCTTGAGGAACCCCAACATTAACCATTTTTTCATCGCTACGGACATGATTTATACATACACTCTGAACTCGATTACATAAATAGGATTCAAATAGAGATAGTGCCACACCCCTAATACCTATATGCGATAATTTTTCCAGTAACACTTCATGATTAACGGTATCGAAAGCTTTTGTAACATCTATAAATAGAGCACAAACCTTAAGGTTAATATTCAAATTGTCGTGAAAGGGCCTTAAAAATGAAACAAGAGCCAGTTCCGTTGATGAATTTTTAATAAAACCATATTGACGTTTATCGAGAAAATTGTTTTTATCTAGAAAACTCAATAATCTGGATTTAATAATTTTTTCAAAAATTTTTGAGAATGTGTTCAATAAGGTGATAGGACGGTAATTGTTGGTGTCCGAACGTGAACCTTTCTTAAAAAGTGGTTTCACGATACCTACTTTTAATTTATCAGGAAACACACCTTTAAAAAGGCACAAATTGAAAACAAACGCTAAGACAGGTGCTATAAAAATTACTTTTTTAACCACTACATTAGAAATTTCATCAATACCGCACGAGTTTGTATTTTTGAGTTCATATACGGCTGAAACAATTTCCAAATCATTGATTGGAAAAAAAATAAATTGGAGCTATTAAACCGAGTCAAAACCATATTATTTCGAACAGTATATTCGACAGTCGTATTTTCTTGTGTTTCGTTAAGAATGACGCTTGATATATTATTAATAAAATGATCATTTAGCACATTAGCAATTTCATTATGATCCGTAGTGAAATTATTCTTACCAAATTCTAAAGAAGTAATAAATAGTTTCTGAAACGGGAACATCGTTCAATACACTATTTACAACTTTCCATTTTGATTTCATATCTGAAGCTGAAGACATCTTATTTTTAAAGTACGTTTCTTTAGTTTTCGGTATCAAGGTTTTAATTCTGGAGTTTAGCGTATCCACTTTTTTCTTTAAAGAGCTGTTGTTACGATTATCAATTAGCTTCTTATAGATAATCTGTTCCGGAGATTAATCAAATTTAATAAGGTGTCAGATATCCAAGGCTTAAGTTTCTAGTTTCTACGTTTAATTTTAAACACCGATTTATGTTTATTTAAAATTGAAGTGAATATTTCAACAAAGTTAGAATATGCTATATTCGGATCATCAGAATTCCAAACTGAACACCAATCATATGTACTTAAGGATATCGCTAACTCAGTAAAATCTACCTTCGTTTTAAATAGCTTTTTATATTCAATATCGTATTCAATATTCGTATTTTATACGAATATTCTTAACTTTGTTGATCATTTTCAAATTCAAAATAATTGTGTTATGATCAGTTATGAATAATTGAAGATTTCTAAGTTCAATAGTAAACTTTTGGTGATCGGTTACTGCAAAAACGTGATCAATACAAGTATTAGAACATGGTCGTGTTACATCATTTACCAGTGCTTGCATACCAAAAGAGGCACATAATAATAAATAATTATCTTTTAACTGAGAATCTTTCATTAGATCAAAATTAATATAACCAAGCAGTATTTTATGTTTCGAAGAATCGGAGCTTAAGAAGTCGTTCAACTCTCTCAAAAATTCTTCAAATCTGTAGGAATGCAACCTATAAACCAATACGAAGCAGTATTTAAATTTACCAAAAGTAATGACAATTTTCAAAACATCGGCAGATGAAAATGCTAACGAAAATACTTGACAATCCAGCGTAGACTTTACAAGTGCCGCCACACCACCAGACCTATATCAAATATACCTATATTGATCATTACAATTCGCATAGAAAGTGTAGCCATCCAAATTATAATCTGACATTTCTGAACTGGAGATCAATGTTTCAGTCAAAAAAATGACATCAAAATTTAAATTAAGAGCATTTATATTACTCAAGAATAAGTCGAAATTTTTCCGTAAGCTTCGAATATTCTGTAAGATAAAATTAAAGCTACTATTGTTATTATTCATAAAATTCATCAGAAAAAATATTGAAATAAAATGAATTAATGCAGAAAATATTCAAACCAGTCTGCTTTGTTAAATCAATGCCTCCTAAACTACAGGCCGCATACACCAAATGATGACGACACGCTATGTCTACATTGTTGTTGCTTTCTCTAGTTGTTTTGTTAGTGTAAACAATGCCTCCTAAACTACAGGCCTCTTACTACTCTCATTTTTTGCACATGACGTCAATTTATGTCTAAACTGAGACTGCGCATTAATAATATTAAGATATTTACACTAACAAAACAACTAGAGAAAGCAACAACAATGTAGACATAGCGTGTCGCCATCATTTGGTGTATGCGGCCTGTAGTTTAGTAGGCATTGGTGTAAATATCTTAATATTATTAATGCGCAGTCTCAGTTTAGACATAAATTGACGTCATGTGCAAAAAATGAGAGTAGTAAGAGGCCTGTAGTTTAGAAGGCATTGGCAAAACAATAAAAATATTATTTCTCTCTCCAGTTGTTTTGTAATTTTGTTAATTTGTTTAGTTTCGAACAAACTGTTGAAGCCGAAGAATATTCGTTTTTTAATTTTTCTAGTAATGCATGTATATTTTTATTTTAGATTTTAGCATTTTTTTGTCATTTTTATCCAACATAAGTCGATTTGTAATATCATCTAATTCAAAATTGTTGTAATTGGTACGTAGATTCAATAAAAATAGGAAAAGAAGTACGGATATCATGTAAAATACAGAAAAAATGCATCGTACCGTACGACTTCGACTAATTATGTGACACTAAATGAAAATGACAATAAAATACAAAAATGAAATGACAAAATAGAAACAAAATGATCACATAATATTCTCTGCTCTCACGGTTTTATTTATATTTTTGTAGTGGAAGGCCCATGCCACACGAGCATTTTTTGTATTTTGGCATTTTTTTTCTACCAATGTTTTGTTCTGCTCTCTCTCTTAAATAAAATTTTAACTAAAATGAGTCAAAAATGTCCTTGAAATATTTTTTATTTCATTTATGTTTGAGTTGTGTGGTTGAACAGAAAATTTGTTTAAGTCGCAATTAAAACTTGTATCATAGGTAATCGGGGAAAGAAACGAAGAAAAATGCGGCATTTTTTTTTTACGTGTGGCATGGGTGGAATACACCAGAACTTTGTATTACGTTATCTAAATAGGCGCATTTTTTTAAATTCTCATTAACTTCTTGAATGTGGATCGAAAAAATTCAATTTATGAATTAAGAAAATCAATTACACTAAAATTGTTCATAATTTATTAATTTATTGTATAATAATTCAGATTTTTATTTGTTAAGTTTGTGAAATTTATTACCGTCGTAATAAGAAGGCAAAGTGTATTATTTTTACTTAATTATGCTGACATCTGGTTGTCGACTTACGTTGTCGTCATCAGGAAAAAATGAATGTTGTCACAGGCCAGTACTATAGAAGGCACTGATAATAATCAAAAAAAGCAAAATTTATATGAAATTTAACAACGCCAAATGTTATTGTGAAGTTAAGTATAAAATATGTAGCACAAAAATATATGTGATTTAGTGATAGCTCGTTAAATAAATAATAGTACACTGTAAAAATATTTATAGTACCTGTATAACCAATTACAATTACTATAAACACATTCACAATGCACTCTATCGTTATATTGTAAAAACGGCAAATGATGTATAAGATAACACAATTGACAGTAATCATAATCAAAACAAAATTATAAACATTAAAACAAAATTTTAAAGGTAAGTTTAAATTTAAATGAATTAAAAGAAGTTGTGATATACTTAAATATGCTTTATGTGCCTTTACCGGATGATGAACCATTTGGAGAATCATGATGAGGTGTAGTCTGCTTATCCAACCGAAAAATATCATTGAAACTAAAGATATGGTGGATTGTCGATTCAACTGTCTTGCGTAGGAATATTTTACCATCGTTGGCCCATAAATACTTGTAGCTGTGTGCACGTTGCAGTTTCTTGGCTTCATTATATAATTTTGATTGATATTTGGTGAAGTGTTGCATAACATAATATCCTGTTTGTGTAGCCGAGGTAGATGAACGACGATGCATTTTAAATTTAGTTAAGATATCATTCTTAATCTCAACAGAATTTAAGGTAATTATGTATGAATTTTTTAACTTTGATTGCGAGTTAGGAGTATGATACATTTTTTTTATTTTAGTTATCTCCGCTTCACAATTAATGTGTCGAATCTGAGATGAATTTGGGGATATTGGGAACATCCATAGGCAAACCACTGATCCTATAATGCAATATACTGTTGGAACTCAGTTGTCACGCAAGGCTAAAGCTAAATTAATGAAATATTTAGAGGAACCACCATCGCTGGAGGAGGTCTTTGGAAATTCAAATCGTTTTTCTATAGTCTCGATGCGTCTCAGGCGAAAATGATTTGATCAAATTACATGTAGATGATATTGTAAGAGAAAGAGCATTGGAAGGTCAACCACCCTCGGTTAAAATAATAAAAGAAAGAAAGTCAATGGCTCTTGATGAATATAGAGCATTTGAATTAAGTAGCGGTGATCAGGTTAACGTACCTATTGAAAGACAAATGATTACTCGTTCTAATCTTAAACGTGGAAACATTTCGGGGGATTCAACACAAACAACATTGTTTTTCCGTCCTAAAAAAAAAAAATTAAAACATAATTTTACTACCAGTACACCGAAAAAGAATCAGCAGAGGGGCAAAGGAAACAGTATACCTTGGAAGGTCTATAAATAGCACGGTTATGAGAAGTGTATTTATCATTTTCATTCAACACGTCGTTAGACCTCTATCCTTCATAATACATTATCACGATTTACAACAAAACTACCAATATCGCTAGGATTTAAAAGTGGTGATGGTGACTGGTGTGTTTGGTATAACAAAATTTGCATGCACGAAAATCGTAAAGAAGGTAAAACCTATACCAGAACCGAAAATTATGTTTATCGAGCATTAACCTGACCCGTTTGTCCCAAAAATGGTTGCTATAAAAGTCCAATATGAAATAATTGATATATTAAAATTACAAAAATCTACAAACGTGTTTGAAATTATTGAAAAGAAAGAGCTTTTCAATCGTTATTTAAGAGAGGATGTGATTTTACAAACTATCAATGTTCCAAAAAAATCCAGTTAAGATCTTAGTGGGCACACATCACTGTAAGTTACCATTTAATAAGGAATATACTATGCGAGAATTATTTGACGACCTTTTTCAGCAAATACCTGCGAAAAAAGACGCATCGTGGTCGAGGTATACAACGAGGACGACGGTATACCTAATTATATGTGCATTTATTGTGACGTGGTACAACCGCAAATGTGTGGTAATGTGCTTGCCAGAGGGATGATTATGTATCCTGTTAGATATAAAAAACAATATGATGATTATCAAAATTGTGATATCACAAATATACAATATTTGCCGCTAGAACAGGATCGAATTACCGACATAAATATTTTAATAGCAGACGAAAATGGGGAACAAATTAATTTTAAAAACGACTCGTTCAGCACAATGATAGTACTACACTTTTGTTGTAAAAGTATATAAAGGAGGATGGAATATCTTCTACTGTCTATTAACAATGCATAGCGCTTACGTTAAGTATTACCATAATCAACAATATGGTGGTAGAGCTTCAGAAGATGATGAATTTGGACACGTGCTTAAATTACCTAGAACTTATCGGCAAGGGCGCGGTTTGGGAGGGATTTTTGGAAATTTTTGGAAATACTTACAACCGCTTCTACTAAAAGGTGCAAATTTTTTGAAAGACGAATTAATTGGTACGGGTGCAGATGTCTTGCGTAATTCAGAAAAAACCATCAAAGAAATACTTCGAAACAGATCCGTACAAATGGTAGATAAATTGGGAGACAGAGCTGTCGATAAAATAAACACAATGACTGGTTCTGGTAAATGTAAACGACAGCGAAAAAGTAATCAGGCCTCCAACAAAACAACAACAACAACAACCAGAAAACTTACAAACAATCGAATTTTGGATATATTCTCGTAACTCTGCGCGCGTATCATTTAAAGCTAAAAAAAAAATAATGTCTTTTATGGAATGTATGAAATCGGAATTAGATCTATTCAGACCTCGCAACATACAAACAAATACTCTAAGAACTGAAGAAGTGGTATACAAGCCTTTAACAAGCTTAGAAAATCAATCGTTTATCGAATTTGTTTGCCAAGGACACGGAGATACGTACATAGATTTATCACATCTAGTAAATTGTCGTCATCAGTATTTTTTCATAAAAAATGAAATTGGAAATGTTGAAGGAATTTATTCTGTAGATGCAGAAGGTACATACTAGTTTTGACCCTCCACAAATGAAATGACATATGTATATAACTAGGTATCGTGGACTCGAAGCAACTTTAATTCTCTACTCGTAAATCGTATTTCAATAATATTTTTATAATTCGAACTTTTACGCATTTGTAACGTGTGACGTCGATAAAATTTTGTGTGGATTTAGTTTTTTACACGCCATTTGTGAACTTACGAATATAGTCGGCAAAAAATCATCTACGACCTAGCCTGTACTATAACACAAAAAATATATTTCTTAAAGACGTAGAGATTACTCATATAATTTTTTTTGATGGTTGTGGGTTTTAAAAATTAGTTTTGGTATTCTTAAACACCCACATGTTTATTTATTGACTAACTCTAGTGTGTTGATTTTGTTGTTTTGTAATGGACATTTATTTTGCGTTTTCTGAAAATAGGAAAACCACGAACTGTTAACACGATGACGTAAAAAATATTAAATCAATCAAATTAACATCAATAATGAAGATATCGTATCTAAAGTTTTAATGTACAGTTATTATGACTAATAGAGATTTTATTTCTAGATTTTATCGGTTTAAGTTCGTATCAACATGTATACTAGTTTATTTTTATGACATAGCCACAGACAATATAAACATACATAAATATATTCATATTTCAAAAAAGTGGTTCGACGTAGATGATGCGAAAATGTACCACGTACGTCGGCAATCAGAAAATTCCGGGTATCAATATAATGTTACCTCATTGTCGGAAAATACCAGATAATACATTGCGAAAATATGCGATATTATGAAAGCCTTAATAGACTTTTGAGGGTGGTTATTAAGGAGAGGAGAACAACAGCAGCCACCAAGTAAACTGGATTTTTCGTAACTTTGGAGTTAAAGGAAAAAGTTTTATAGTTATTTTGTTTGCATGGAAAAAGTTTTTAAATTATTATAACAGAGTTTTGAATGTTTCTGAGGTTTAGTTTTAATCTAATCATAACTTTTATTTAACAAACAAGTAGCTTTACACAGGCCAAACAAATCATCTTTATTTAGTCTTAGTGTATGTTGAGAAGAATGTTATTGTAATTAAATATAAGGCCATTTAAAAATTACGTCTACCATAAATTTGAAATGACGATCATAATCAATTTATTATTGAACATTTTACAACATTGCTTGTAACAATATTTGGTACAACAGAAATTTAGTTGTTGCTATGAGATCATTACGTACTCTGCAAATAAGCAAGGATTGGGATAATACATAGTCATTGACATGTGGAAATCTCCGAAACTACAAAAATACAAATAATTTTTCTTATTTCTTTGAAAATATTTTATTCTGCTCCCTGTATTCTAAGAAATTAGGCCTTGATGTGCCTATAACACCGAATAAAGGTTATAGCCTATTACTATTTTATTCTAGAAGCTATAAAATAAAATAAAAATTTCGCCCAACTCTTATATGTGTAGATTAGAATCAAAAACGATCTATTCCGTTTTTCAAGTTTTCGAGATAATTGGGAAAAACTTGTTATTTTTAAATTATTTTAAAAAACCTAATTTTTATTATTTCGCTAGTTTCTTAAAACTTATTTTTCCACATATTACATCATTAAATCTACGTCACTATCCAAATAAAGTTTTTATTAAAAACAATTATGGAATAGAGTTACTTTGAAAGTTACATAATGGAATAGATTTATTTTGATTCTCGTTGTACTGGAATAGGTAGGTTTTGATAGTTATATCTCGAAATGGACCCATTTTGAAAATAAAATGTTTAACTAGAGATAAAACCTTAAAATAAAATATGAAATAAAATAAAAAGTAAAATAAATATGACAAATAATAAAAAATTCAATATTATAAAATTAAAAATCACAATTAATCACAAAATGAAAGTATTGAATTCAATTCAATTGCTAAAATATTCTTAAAACTTAAATTATTAGGACATCTTGCTCTGCGTGGTTAGTACAGCTATCCGTGTTTTCATACTCTTCTTCCATCTGATTATCATCTATGACAGTTTTATAAAAATTCAAACTGCCGTTTTCTCGCCATTCAGGACCAAAATGTTTTTGGAGCAATTTATCTACATCGTTTAGTTTAGCCTCTTTTACTTTAATGCCATTGGTCAGCCTTATAAATTTCAAATTAGCGATATTTTCACCGCGTATATTATTTGTCTTAGAAGCTCCGATATCTAATTTGAAAAAAGGTTCACCTCGAATTTGAACAACCGTGTTGTTCTGAGTTTTAGTTAAAATAAATCTTTTGGATTCGTTAAACTTAAAATGCCAATTCGATGGCGGCTTTAGTAGTTTATTAATTTCGGTTTTAAAATCGAAAGCAGGGCACTCATTACTTCCCAGATTTGATATTGTTTCCCGTTCCTTATATATTTCTAAATATTCGTCGACATCTATAATCATTTCTTTTGTTTGAACTAGCTTCTCAATTTGAGCGAAAACTCTATCAGGTGGAATATAAGAATGTCCTGGCACTGGAAAAATCAACTCAATGGATAACACGTTTCGGGGGGCAACTTTTAACAACCAGTATTGACACATTCCAACCATGGTAGAATTTTTATTTTGGCCGCCGCATCCATCAGCCACTAAACGAACCGTGTGTATTTTGTTCAATTCTAAATTACAAAGTCTATGATAAACTGCTGACGCGATCTGGTTCGATCCTTTAGCCAAACAATTTTCCGTCCAATAGTATAAGAAAACATTATGGGGAGTTAAAGGTGAGTGCCCGGTGCCAACAACCATTCCAAATAAATATAAATATAGCTGACGACTGTAATACGCAGCTTTGGTTAATAATCCATTTGGTTAATAATCCATCAGTTTCTTCGTTAAGAAGGGCGGTGAAAACTTTGCTCCTGAGCTTGTGTACTCTGGACATTGTCATTAAATCTTTCTTCTTTTGAATATCGGTTTCAACTTTGAGCTGCTCTTTGAATCGAAGACACGTTGAACACTTATCGGTGGCAGGGGACTTGAATCCCAAATTAAAATTAGTATTGAAAACAAATCTAAAATAGTTGGATTTGATTTCCGTTTCGAGATTTTCCTTTTTTAAATTGAAGCCACATTTTATTGATGGATAGGTCACAGCCAAATATTGTCGATGATAAATTTGGTTGCGACAATAGTGCGTCTCAATTGTTTTGTATTTTTTAATAAAATCGATAACGCTTTGTTTTTTACTTCGTATTTACGAGATTTGCGATCGCCGCCTCGTCGTTCCACCGGACCCTTACTTGTCTCAAAATACGCCTTGCATGTATTTTGAACACGGCTCTTTGTTACTCCCAGTATATTTAAAAACGTATTTTGGGATACTTTTAGTGATTCTCTAGAACGTGTTCGTAGAATATAATCAACCGAAAACCCTTTTCGGGCTCCTTGTTTTGCATTGCGATCAGTTCGTTTGGGTTTTGAAACTATGCAATGTTTAAGTATAAATGTATCTTGCGCTGCCTTCGATTTATCACAATAAAATGAGTTAGAAAACTCCAACGCATCATACGTTCTTATTAAATTGCATTTACAGAGGCTGATCGCACTGTGGCTGCATTTCGGCATTTCCGGCATATCCTTTCTTTTGTATCTGTAAATAAATTTATTTAAATCGTTACCGAATTCTTTACAAGAATAACTTACTTTTCAATTTTCGCCAAAGATCTTTTTCTATTTTTAATATTGACCTTTCTTTTACGAGGGTGGTCAGTAATAACGGGCGATTCAAACGAGTCCATTATCTACACAACATACACAATAAGTTAAAATTCACTGTTAGTATTATTTTTAATAAAATAGTTAGCCACTTACCAGAAAACGCAGGAACTTTTGAAACACAAACCACTTTACTATGATCAATAAGAGCAACTGATTTATTAAGGTTAATATTTTGATGTATTAAAATTTCGCGCCAAATTTGAAATAGATGTTTTTTGTTTTTTAGTTACATTTTTCTTATTGGAATAGATGATTTTCGATTGGGAATTTTATTGGAATAGTATTGTTTTGTTTGTGAAGTTGTATTGGAATAGGTCTTGTTTGAATCGTAATGAATATTTTTAAGTCAATTTTCTCGGGATAACAGCCATTTTGCAAAAGTTTATTTATATAGTTAAATCAAGTTGAACAAAAGAAAGCAAAATCAAGTACTAACTGATTTATTTAAAAAAGTGGAATAGATTGTTTTTGATTCAAAACTACACATATAGTTTCAGATGATACATAATGAATGGAAATCTGTGCGCAATATTTATATATATTTCCCGTTTATACAATCCTATAACAGATGATTCAGAATTCTTTGTAATTAAGTATATATAGATAATATGTATAAATTATCAGCTTAGCAATACAAAGAACTAACACACAAGTTGAAATTAGGTTTTCCCTTAACTTGAAAATGGTGGTATCAGAGTAATTTTCATACTGTTAAAGTTAGCCGATTCGCTTCAGTCGAAAATGTCGATAATGCAGAATCGGCTGTATAACTAAAATGCATCAGCCGAAAAATGTCGATAATGTAGAATCGGCTGTAATAATTAAAATACATCAGCCGAAAAAATGTCGATAATGCAGAATCGGTTGTAATAACTAAAATGCATCAGCCGAAAAATGACGATAATGCAGATTCGGTTGTGATAACAAAAATGTGCCAGCCGAAAATGTCGATAATGCAGATACGACCGTAATTCACAAAAATATCAGCTCAGGTCGATAATGCAGAAGCAAAAACATTTTGTAGTAATCGCTATTAAACGTCGTTAATGCAGATTCGTAATTTTGGTGTTAAACAGTAATTACTTTTTAAATCAAAAATGTTTATTTCGGTTCATACTGTTAAAGTTAGCCAAAAGTTTCCAGCCGAAAGATGGTAATGCAGATAGTGTATTTGCTATTCCAGCCGAAATATGGTAATGCAGATAGTGCATTAGCCCATGACCATAGGTCGATTCTGAGTATATGGTTGGGGTGGGTCTGAGGGGGTTATAGGGGTGAAATTTTGATTTTCTCTTTTTCTCAACGATAAAATCGTTCGTCATTCGAGATTTTAGCATATAGACACCAATATCACTATGCCGATTCGATAGCCCATGACCATAGGTAGATTCTGAGTATATGATTGGGGTGGGTCTGAGGGAGTTATATGGGTAAAATTTTGATTTTCTCTTTTTCTCAACGATAAAATCGTTCGTCATATGAGATTTTGGCATATAGACACCAATCTCACAGGTTATCGAATCTGCATAGTGAGATTGGTGTCTATATGCTTAAATCTCGAATGACGAACGATTTTATCGTTGAGAAAAGGAGCAAATCAAAATTTCACCCCTATAACCCCCTCAGAGATCCACCCCAACCATATACTGAGAATCCACCTATGGTCATGGGCGATCGAATCGGCATAGTGAGATTGGTGTCTATATGCCAAAATCTCGAATGTCGAACGATTATATCGACGAAAAATGAGGAAAATCAAAATTTCACCCCTATAACCCCCTCAGACCCACCCCGACCATATACTCAGAATCTACCTATGGTCATGGGCTATTGAATCGGCATAGTGAAATTGGTGTCTATATGCCAAAATCTCGAATGACGGACGATTTTATCGTTGAGAAAAGGAGAAAATCAAAATTTCACCCCTATAGCCTCCTCAGACCCACCCCAATCATATACTCAGAATCTACCTATGGTCATGGGCTATTGAATAGTCACTTTGGGCTGGGATACTTCAATTTAATATATAATTTGTTTCTTTTTCGGCTGAACTAGTCAAGACACTATCTGCATTATCTTTCTGCTGACAACTTTCGGCTAACTTTAACAAGGTGTAATTTTCATGCAATAAAATGTGCAAAGGTCTCCTCCTCCTCCTCACCGCAATTCACATTCTCACGCGTTCGCAATCTCACGTATTTTGCTTTAAACTTTTTTTATAAGTCTTTATTTCTGTAAAATAATTCAACTAATCTCAAGAGGTTGTCATGTTCTAATGTTCCGTAGAGAATTCACAATACTACGTAGTATTTTGTTTTGAAATGTTTGTATGATCTTAACTGTAGTTTACTTTGCGTACCCCAAAGCTGAATATCATCCAGATCGTCTGCTAGGCTTTAGGATTTGTTTATATAGCATCAGTTTGTTGTGCGTCGTCGGTTGGGAGATTCTTACAATGAGCCAGTGCATTTTTCTGAATTTTAAATTCACTTCTTGTACATTTTCATTTTAAACATGCGCTTTCCACTTGAGCTTAGAGTCTAGTGTCACGCCTTTCGTTTTGTGTTATTCTCCATTTTTTGGTTGAGTTATAACAATACTAGCTTAGTGATCATAACACCTATGCCATCAGCAAACGTTCCATTTCTAGATTCTACTATGTTTGGTATATATTATTTGTATTCAGTAGGTATAATACAGGGCCCAGAATATTACCTTGTGGGACCCGCCCCCAATATTTTCTTTAGTTTTAAGTATCCACCCCCTTCCTGTCTCATCCGGACGTAACGGTCGTTGATGTAAGACATTAGCAATTCAAGAAATAGTTTTGGCAAATCTCGTAGGATCTTATTTAGACCACCGTACAAAACTTTATCAAATGCATGAGCTTCGTTTAAGAATATTGCTGAACATAATTTCTTTTTTCCACCTCCTCTTCACTTGTATCAGTGATCCTATGTACCTGATCCTTCTCCTCTCTATAATTGGCTTTAGTTTCTTGAGGAAATCGAAAATCTTTGGGAACTCGGAATAGTCCGGGTCAGGTTTACCTGTCAGGTTACTTAGGAACCTAGCAACCGACTCATTCTTAATCTCCGTTATAAGTAGTTTCTGCCAAATCTTACGAGCTCTTTTTCTTCATTAACGGACTCTCTCACTTCAACTGGATAGTATACAACTTTTGTAATATTCTTTGCTAATTCCTGGATCAGGGGTACTTTCCCAGGCCGCTTAAGTGTACATTAAATGAAGCTTACCAGTTCTTCTTCTATCATGTAAGCATTCAAGATTTGCATCTGTAGATTGTCACTTTCTTTGACTAGCTGCCGAAAGTATTCCCAGTTTGTTTTGTTATTTGTTAATATTGAAGGGCTTGCTTTCCTTATTACCGTGGCACTCATTGCCATTAAAACGGGAGAATGTTCTGATGACAGCCCTTCTTCATTTTCAACTGTTAAGTTATTTTCGGAGATTCCTCGTAATATAGAAATTCAGAAGGTCAGGAATTTTATGCCAGTAGGTTGGCTAAATTTAATCTTAATCTTACTTTTAATGTTCAGCCTGATTCAAATAGCTCTCTTCCTTTGGGAATAGTTCTAATGGATTGCGGAAAAAAAAATCCATTCTTTTTTCACTATATGTCTTCTATGCTGTATTTATCACAGTAAACCATTCTTATACTCGTTGAAAAGAGGGATTCATGTACTAAAAAAAATTCTTTTGTCATTGTTTTCATTGATAATTTTAGTTGTGAGTTATAGCCTATCAAGGATGGAGGTAATCACAGAAAAAAACTCGCTATATGTTAGAATTTTGCTTCGATAAAAGCGAAAACACAAGCCGCAGGCGGTTGAAATTGTCAATAGTGTCTATGGTCCCAACACTGTCACAGCTAAAGGTGCCATTTTGGTTTCATCGATTATGTTCACGTAATTTCGATATGAAAAATGCACCACGCACTGGAAGGCCTATCGTCGAAAGGGTCGATAAAATCCTAGATACGGCATGTGAGCCGTTGATGATCGACCCCAAAACATTTTTAAAACATTTGCATAAGACTGGCTTAAAAAAGAACCTCGATGTTTGGGTGCCGCATTAGTTGACGCAAAAAAACTTGATGAACCTTGTATCCATCTGTGAATCCTTGGCCACACGGAACGAAATCGAAATATTTAGACAAAGTTAAGCATAAACAATCATAATCGAAGGTCGATGAGGCGGCCTAAACGATGGCCAAACCAGGATTGACGGGCAGGAAGTTTTTGCTGTGTGTTTGGTGGAATTAGAAGGAAACCATCTACTATGAACTGCTGCCCAATGTCCAAACGCTTAATCAGACCTCTACTGCCTGCACTTAGACCGACTCAAGGCAGCAATCGACCAGAAGCGGCTAGAATTAGCCAACAGGAGAGGCGTCTTGTCCCACCAGGATAACGTCAGGCCTCACACGTTCATTATAATCCACCAGAAGCTCCGGGAACCTGTTTGAGAGATTTTTATGCATCCGCACCTTACAGTTCGGCCCTGGCATATCATCTCTTTTTGTCCATGGCAAACGATCTTGGTAGTGTAAAAATGGTGACAAGGCGTTTTTGAAAAAACGGAATAATGAAATTACCTTCCTAATGGCAACGGGTTATCGAAAAAGAGGATGAACAAGAGCTTGATAGCACTGGTATCCACGTTTTTTGGCATTCGAGGTTCTGTTGAAATGTTTTTCTGAAATTAGGCATCTATCAAGTTTTTGTTGTGTTTAAAATACTTATAATTCTGAAATGTGTTGCGCAAGGCCATTTGCATTCTAGGTAGCAATTCTTAAATAGCGTGTCATTAGTTTTTCTTGTTAAGTTTGTATGCACTGGAATTAAGGTAGTCAATAACTACCTGAGTTTTACTTGTCGCATCCATTATTTCTTAATTTGGGCTTATCGATGTATTTCCCTTTTCTTGTTTTTTCAATAACTAGCCCATAGATTCCAGTCTTTGGTCCTCCGCAGCCTGATATGAACTGATAGTGTTTGGCTTCTGAAGCATTTCTTGCAGGACAAGGTTTTCTTGACTCGGTGCTTGCTTGCTATTTTCGTTCTGCTTAGCCATTTATACATATCTTGTGCCTTCTCTTACTTTGGCGCTATTTAGAGGGATTTGTTTTGGGTATGATGTCATCCTATAGGTTGAGAATGCTTACTTGTGTGATTTCTTTTATTCTCTCTCATTCTTTGCAGCTCTTTATCTACCACGCAGCCACTGTAATTTGCTGGGTGATGATTACCACAGTGTATGCGTTTCACTGGTTTGTTCTTACTTTTGTTGCAGTCTTTTGATGTATGTTTCCCACCGCACTTTAGTATTGTTTTTTAATGTCTCAATCTTAACTTTTATTTTGAGGGTGGCTTTGATTACATATATCCTATCAATACTCTCGGCGTTCTCAAACGTTAGCATGAAAAGATGTGGCCAATTTTGGTTGTTTCTCTTTCACCGTTTGCATTTTTAGTAACCTTTTCTTCAGTATGTTCACAGCATTTAGGGTTTTGAATCCTTTATAGCTAAGTTCCTCAATTATTTCTTCGTTTGGTCATGTATGATAAAGCCCTCTGACCATGACTTCAATTCGTTGCTCAGCTTTGTTTTCGTAGGTGAACCATTCGATGTTTAGTGAATACACTTTGTAAACGTTATTATTCAGTGCAGTAACTTTATATTTATCGTTTGGAACTAGCTTCACTATTTTGTAATTATTCCGGTTATCCCGCTGTTTTTCGGCCGCCAGAACCTCGTTGTTTTGTTACTGAGGAGCACCACGAGCAGGTGAGGTTGTCATTTGGTATAGACCTTCAGAGTCTAGAATTTAGACCAACTCCCCTTACCCTCTATTTCTAGCAAATGTTAAATCTTTTATTGCATTCCTTTTCAATGAGGTTTTGCTAGTTACATTTTGGTTTTAACCTCAAGATATCTACCTATAGCCTCCGAAAAGTGTGGGATGGAAAAATCTCTTATTTTTGAGAGATTGAAATTTCTTAAAATTCGACCAAAGGCCAAGTCATTTTATTTAACAACGTCCATATATTTACCGACATGACATGCACAATAAATTGACAATAAGGCACCACATTAGACGAGACAGAACTTTTCCCTGTGGACGTCTCTTCCGAGCACTATCAGAGTAAGCTGTCATTTTCCTGGAAATAAGCATGGGCTGACACCACCCTAATTTAATGTGTGCCTCAACGCTGCTAGAATGATATCATTGCACGATGCACGTCAAATGCCCCCTCGATGGCTAAACAGTTCCTATGGTAAATTTTTTGTTGCCCAGGTAAGGAAGAGCTGAAAAAATACCACTTGGGCTTGGTATTTCTTAAGTAGAAGAAAGAAAAGACGATCAATCGTAATTGTATTTCCGTTACCACTTTAGCAACTAGTTGCTAGTCTCTGGAACTTGGTTTTCAGTCGATTGGTAGACTTTTCTGTATACCTACTTTCTGGAAATGGAGGTCCTAGAGATTTTTATTAACACGTTTTTTCCAATTGGGTACGTTTTATACTCTCTTTGACGATTTCTAAAATCCTAGAACACCATTTAAAAGTATACAGGTTGGTATTGGTAACCATCCTTGTCTGTTTAATCAGGTTAGTAAACTCACTACTTAGTCCACCAGAGTGAACCATTTCCCATAGGCTTACTAAGAGGTCGTTTCTTGCTTCTTTATAAACGGATTATTGCTTCTTTATAAACTACCTTAACTGTCTTCTCTACTAATCATCAGTGCTGAAGGCCGATGTGACTGGTGAAGATTTTTTTTTTGTAAAAAGTTAGAAAAGCTGTATCAAAAGCGAAAGTAAAGCTGCATACACAATTTTGAAACAACTTTTATTTATTGTAACCCATAATTCAAATTGGTTTTACGACTAAAATAATAAACCCAGATTTTTCAATTCATGCGTTACAACATATGTTAGGTCTCTGACCTTACACATTGTTCTTGTTCTAATTTTGCTTCCTTTAGATTATAACTGTAATGAAAAAAGTAATCAACTTCAATCGTATCGCGTCCTATATTTTATTCTGATAATATGCATCAAAACTATGTGTCCCTTCTGTTTAGATTTATTTTTTTGCATTCCTGGTCTTGAGCAGGTATTACTAGATGAAAATTTGAAGAAACTGATCGGACTCCAAGATCGCGTAAATTGAAAAAAATAACACGATATATTATTACTTATTGACAATTTGCACAAAGTACCCCTGGCTCCTCTAGTGACAACACTTTCAATTACAATTCGATATGCATTTATTTAATGTTGAAAATAATCCGTATAGGGTCATTCTTCGTAGAGCGGACACCACACATTCACGACTAACGTTTGCCAAAACCGAGCATGTAGTTCACTCTAGCAATACACAGCTTAATTTGGCTAACAAAACTCATATTTTCATCGAAACTCATTCCTAAGGTCTTTAGTTTCAAGTGCTACCTAAAGAAATTTTGCACTTTTCAATGTTGAGACTCAGAGAATTAAACGTGCTCCATATCACTAGGTTGTCAATGGCTTATTGTAGTTTATAGGCATCGCCAACTGACTCGATGGCTCTGTAGATTTTGAGGTCATATGCGAACATCAGGGTTTTGGAATTCCTTATCACTCCAGTAATACCATTAATGAAGATGGTAAAAATCCATAGGCCTGCGTGAGAGTCTCCAAGCTGCGAACTGACGGAGTTGGAAGCTTTTACAAAGTTTGTGTATATCACATCAATTTGTTTGTGCTTCTCAATTTCTTTAATATACCAGAGTCGATCAATAACTACTCGTGTAAGGAATGAAGACGCAAGTTGTTTAAATTTTTATTTTTATATTTTTCAACATAATCTGCTTTTTGGTCGATGCACTTTCTCCAACGTTTCTGCCATTTCTTTAACTTCTTCTGGTTGAGCGGAATTTTTTCCTCCAAGCCATGTTTTCATGTTGAGGAACAGAAAGAAACCGTAGGGGCTAAGGGTCAGATGAGTACGGTGGGTGGGGCAGTGATTTGTAGCGCAATTCCGAATAAATGAGCAGTTGGAATGTGCAATTACGGCACCCATCGGGCCGACACCTTTCTCAGACTTATTTTATCATTTAAAATAATAATTGCCGTTCCGTACGGCACACAACAGCGTCTGCCGGGTGGCGTGGACGCTCATCATCAAAAACAGAACTACGACCTCGTGTAAATTCGTTGAACCAATATCTCACGGTTGTTATAGATGATGAAGGGGCCCTTTTTCCATCCAATAATAAAAATCGAATTTCGGAACGATATTTCGCTTTCTCCATTTTATTGAGAAATACGAAACACGAGTGATACAACCGGCTGCCAAATAAAAACTAACCTGTGAATTAGATTGAAATTTAGTATGTCGTCATTTGACAGATGACAGTACACGATGGTAATGTGAATTGTTACAGTGACACCTAGATTATAATAGAATAAGTTATTTCAATAATTGTTCAATTGTATTTATGATTTGGCTCAACATTTAGGCGTCATTTGTATACAAACATATTTGCTCGATTCTTGGAGAGCATTCAGGATTATTCTAGAAACAAATATTTTGGTACATAATAGCGTAAATTGATGTGGAATGATGAGTCTTATTACAAACGTGATATAGTGAAAGTTAAATAGAGTGATTATTAAAGTGATAATTAATTAGTGTGTTATAATTGGAATAATTAATTGTTAATTTTCTGTTGTATAATTATTGTGTTGTGGAAATAAATTTGTGTGAGTTCAAATTTGAAGCAGTTGTATTTATTCACAATACAGTGATTCGAACCTTGAGTGACGAGGCAAAAACAATTTGCTGATAATGGGTGACAGCGGTGGGATTGTGAATAATAAGGAAAATGATTCTCTACGGATTAAAGCTTGCGCAATTAAAGGAGCAACTGAAACAGTGAGGTTTGGCCAGTGAAGGCACAAAAGCTAGTTTGGTAGAGCGACTACGTGAGGCCATGGAGAATGAAGGTTTAAATCCAGACGGGTATAATTTCGAGGAGGAAAAGACGGATGAGATTAATGTAGACAAGAAAGAAAAGGACGTACAAATGGTGGTCGGAACAACACAAAACCCATCTGGAAGTTTCGATTTATCGCAGTTAATGGCTGCTATGAATCAAATGATGGGACAACAGTTGGTTGGAATTAAACATGAAATAAAACAATCGAACGAGGAAATAAAATTGTCGAACCAGGACATGAAACAGCAGAGGGTACAAATGGAGCAACAAGGGGTGGACATTAAAAATCAGATAGAAGATGGCCAAAAGAAAATGAACGAGAGGATTCTGGAGTTATCTTCTACACTACACGGTAAAGTGGAGAAAGTGCAAACACAATTACACACAGAAATTCAAAATGTTAAAGAGACGGTTCAACAAAAATTTGAAACGGTTAAACAAGATCTACAAACGGAAGTTAAACGACTCGAGAAGGAGCTCCAATATGTCAAAGCGAATGGAACGACACATCAAGTGATCCAGACAGTAAACGCTGTTAAGTTAAAACCACCAACATTTGATGGAACAACATTCTTCAGTATTTTTAAATTCCAATTCGAAACGGCGATTAAGCAAATTCAGTGGAATGAAGAACAACGTGTTGGAGAGTTAATTGTGGCTTTAAAGGTGAAGCGGCGGAAACACTACAAATGATTCCCGAGCAGGAACGAAACGTTTACATCGCAACTATGAAGGCGTTAGATCGAAAATACGGAAGTGACCACAAGCGAGAAATCTATCACATGGAATTGAAGGGTCGATACCAACGAGGAGGAGAATTGCTACAGGAATTTTCATCGGCAATTGAGCGGCTCGCGCATTTAGTACATTCAAATATGTCGGCCGATTACATGGAGCGAATTAAAATAGATGCATTCATTGACGGTATTCGAGATCCTGAGACACGCAGAGCTGAGAGCGGTGATGTTGTCACCTAAGGCAACTTTCACGGAAACCATCGCTTGTGCGTTAACAAACGAACCTGCTCAGGCTATCATCAAACCAGCAATGAAAATTCGCCGAGTGGAGAATGATTTCAGAATGGACACTGAGCGGGCTACGCCAAAGTTCAGATATGGAAGTGGCAAGATTAAATGGTGGGTGTGTGATAGGATGGATCACATCTCACGGGACTGTTGGGATATTAAGAAGAAACGAGGAAGGCCACCATCTCCTATGAAGCGTAACGAAACGAGGAGCAGACGGATGCCAGAAAGGAGGGTCAGACAACATCGGAGTCGTTAAACTAAAAAGAGTCAGCTTGAAGGGCAGAAGCTAACTCCCACAACCGATTGCCCCATAACCTCCATCCATGTTTCAAGAGTAGCAAGAAGCGGTGACAGCTTGACAATTGAAGCCGATATTGATGGGAAGAAATGCATGATCACGCTGGATACGGGAGCAACTCATACGATTGTTCGTGAGGATATTATCGATGGAATTATAGAACCAGCTAATGGAATGAAATTACGAACGGCGACTGGAGAAAATTCAGCAATAAATGGGAAAAAGGTCGTAAAAATAAGGATTGGGCGAAATCACTTTCAACACGAAGATGCTGGTAGCAGATATTGTAGATGAACTCATCTTGGGAATGGACTTCATGAGAACGAATGACTTCGTGGTGGATGTTGGACGGGTGTATTAACCTACGATAATATCGAGTTGCCATTTCACGTTAGCGCTATAGGAGAAACGAGCAGGCAAATTATAATGGATCATCGGGAGTAGCTGCCACCAAATTCGGAGACAATAGTATGGGCAAGATTGGAAGGAGATTTTGGGTCACCCAGGTTGTGGGTTGTGGAAGTCAATGAAGCGGAGAGCGGAGTCAGAGAAATTATGGTCGGGAAAGTTCTGGTGAAACCAGACAGCGACAATAGAGTACCAATTAGGACTCTAAATCTCTCGGACAATGCGAAAACCTTCAAGAAAGGGACAATAATTGGAAAATGTGAAGAAATATCTGCGATAGTGAAATGCGAGCAGAAAAATCCGATTAAAACGCCAACTCGCAAGGGCAGAAAGAGGTTGTAGAACAACTCACGGAGAAATCGACCGAAGATCTTACCATGGAAGAGAAAAATTTGGTAAAACAATTGCTCGAGCGGTATTTGCCAATTTTCTGTAGTACATCAGACAATAATGGGAGAACCACAATGGTAAAACATCGAATAGATACAGGAGCAGAAATGCCGATTCGTCAACCACCCAGGAGATTTCCATTGGCAAGCGGAGGGTAACGGATTGTGGCAATTTAACATTATACCTTTCGGATTATATAACGCCCCTGCGACTTTTGAACGGCTATTGGAGCGCGTACCAAAGGGATTAAATTGAGGACGTGCCTCGTATATTTGAACGACATCATCGTCATGGGCAAGGATTTCGACAAGCAATTAAGGAATTTACAGAGGTTTTGGATCGGATACAGGCCGTTGGATTGAAGCTAAGCCCAAAGAAATGTAACTTTTTAGGACGGAAGTAAAATATTTGGTTCATAAGGTAACAACCAATGGAATCCATACCGATGAAGACAAGATCGCAGCGGTGAAGGAATGGCCACGACCTACAAATTCACATGAATTACGGTTCTTCCTTGGATTGTGCACCTATTATAGACGATTCGTGCCAGTATCGCAAAGAGTTTACACGAGTTAAACAGGAAGAACAAGGCATTCGAATGGAAGGATGATCAGGAAGAGGCATTTGTGGAACTAAGACGACGATTATGCGAAGCACCAATCCTCGCATACCCTATACCCAACGTTAAATTCATTTCGGACACCGAACAACAGGCAACAAATAGTGAGGAGCGAGTTATTGCATATTACTAGAAGATGTTATCAAAACCGGAACGAAATTATTGTGTGACACGGAAAGAGTTGTTGGCTATAGTGGAATGTGTTAAGCACTTCCATAAATACGTCTATGGCCAAAATTTCTTGAGATGCTTGGTACCAATAAAACAAGAACGACGCCTTTACACCCGCAGTCGGACGGTATGGTGGAATGATTCAATGGCACATTGGAGGAATATCTATAGCAAAGGTTGTAGAAATGAACCAACGCAACTTGTATCGACATATACCGATGTTCCTGATGGCCTACCGATCAGCTGTACATGACACAACAGGAGTAACACCAGCTAAAACCATATTTGGGAACAATCTGCGATTACCAGGAGATTTAAAGTTTGGAGCTCTTCCTTCAGCAGCTCTATGCGGACAGGATTACGTCGACCGGATGAAAGAGGAACTTGATGAAATACAACAATTTATATGGGAGAAAATTCGGATATCAAGTGATCGGATGAAAGCTCGATATGACATACGAGCAAATAATCAAGGCTTCGAGGAAGGGCAATTGGTATGGCTTCACAACCCGCAACGGCAGAAGGGATTATCACCGAAGTTGCATCCACATGGGAAGGACCTTACACGGTCATTAAAAGTTTGAACGACGTGGTTTAATGCATACAGAAAGGACGAAATGGTAAACCAAAGGTGGATCCTGTTCGGGACGAACAGGCTTAGGTGGGGGGTAGTGTTACGATGACACCTAGATTAGAATAGAATAAGTTATTTCAATAATTGTTCAATTGTATTTATGATTTGGTTCAACATTTAGGCGTCATTTGTTTACTAACATATTTGCTCGATTCTTGGAGAGCATTCAGGATTATTCTAGAAACAAATATTTTGGTACATAATAGTGTAAACTGATGTGGAATGATGAGTCTTATTTCAAACGTGATATAGTGAAGGTTAAATAGAGTAATTATTAAAGTGATAATTAAATAGTGTGTTATAATTGGAATAATTAATTGTTAATTTTGTGTTGTATAATTATTGTGTTGTGGAAATAATATTGTGTGAGTTCAAATTTGAAGCAGTTGTATTTATTCACAATCCAGTGATTCTAACCTTGAGTGACAAGACAAAAACCTAACACAACTTTCCTCAGCAAGGCGACCTGTTTTCAAACACGGCTACTTATTGATCGATTCTCTACATCCTTTGAGCACAAAACTATGTTGGTACATCGCGACCAGGCAATGCTCAATTCCTGGAGGAAACGAAAAATTAACTGAGTGCTACATGATATTTCTAGAACCTAATTTTAGTTAATAAATTCAACGCTATCTTTAATTCCAAGAACCATTAATTATTCTGATCCAAATAATTGAAACTGAGTTCACTGTTACACTACAACAATTTCGAGAATTAATTGAAAATGCAAATGCAATTAATTCGAGCGGAATTTAAATTTAAAGACGATAATATGAAATAGACACTAGAAATGGCAGAGAGTAGATTTCCTAAATAGTATCAACGACCTCAGGGTTTTTTATAATCGAATACCTTATAAATATTTTATTTTTAAATTTGGGATATGTACATATGCCTGATATAGAACTATCGATTTACGAGAAATAAACTATTGTTGGTTGATTGACTTTTAAGGTCATACTGCAGTCAAGGTAGATAACCTTAGTAAAGGAAATATATTAAGTAATGTGAAACCTTATACTAAGTTCAATAGATTTTCGCAAAATGTCGAAATTAACAACAGACATTCATGTCGATGTCCCGCTTAGAATGAACTCATCGAAATTATAGATATTATTTCGAGTTATATATAATTAAACCATTTCCACGAACATTATTAATTTGAACTGGAAAAATTCTACTGCATTACCGTTTTTAGAAGAACAGGCGCCACACACTAACACAGTCATTCATACAATTAAAATAATTTTTTAATGCTTTTCCATAACTGTCGTGACCAAATTTTTTTTTTTAATTTTCGTTTCATACTTTCTACTTGTTATTATTTATTAATAGTAATTAGAAATTAAATTCTAAAATAAAATCGATCAACGAATGTATAAAATGTGAATATAGAGTCTGCGATATAAAAATAAACTAAATATTGATTTAAAAAATTCCACCTGATGCAATAAAAATAAAATAAAAGAAAATTTGTTTAGTCTAAATCCGAATCCGAATTTCACTGCGTTTAATCGACAAAATAAAGGAAAAAATCTAACATTTTGCTTATTGGTTGTACCTACTTTTGTTATTGTTGGTGGTGGTTATGGTATATAGTTGGGGTTGTTGCTGTTGCTCTACATACATACTTTCTGATTTTCATTTTGTGCCCCTTTTTGGTGCAATCATAAAAACGCCGCATACAAAACGTACTTATGTATAAATGTTTGTATAGAAATTGGTTGGAAAAGCTAACCATGTTGAATGACAAACTAAATTGTACAAAAAACCGTACACGCTTTTCTGTTTCAGTTCAATAATTTATTTCATGTTTATGCAATAATTACATACATGTTGTTGGCGTTATTATTGCACGAATTGTTGAAATTAACCCCTTTTGATAAAAACTACAAGCTTTTTAATGTTTTCTCTATGGGTATAGTATAAACCGAAGTGTGTAGAGGGGATAAGGATTTAGGTTAAATTACCTTAGTGTGTGAACGCTAAAAGTCTGTGTTCTTCGAGTTCATGCTAAATAATACAACTAGCAATTATTAAACGACCCACAGACGACACAATTTATTGTTCTGCAAATCGATAAAGCGATTTAATATACATCTATCGCGCTCCGAGTTATGCCCACACAATAATATTTCAGAACCAATTTATGGTAAAATAACTCCAACTCAACATGAATGAATATCGATCCGATAATCGAATCAAACCAACACATTTGAGGGGTTGAGCGAATTTATGAAAGACAGTAGAAATTATAGATTCTATATATAGTAGGGACCACAAAACATCAGTTTGGCTTCGATGGGAATAGCCTGGTGCAACTGTGTGACGACACCAACACATTTATTACCCCAAACAGATATATTTTTTGTTCATCGGGTACGGTAATTATGTTAGATCATCAGACTTACAACTCGTTAAACAATATCTATCTTAAAACAAACATAAAGATGCCGAACATTCCAAATATTCAAGGTGTACCTGGCAACATGGATTATAAACAACCATAATCTGGGCACTGATCTCGTTCTATGTGCTACAAAAGAAGGACTTGCTGATATTAAATTAAAGGTACCATCTCGATGCGAGTACAAAAACACTAACTTAAATAACATCAAATTAAACTACAAAACAATTGCCTCATACCTAATAAATGGTAACCGGACCTACGATATAGTTTTTATTGATGAGTACATGATGGTGCATGCTGAATATATAGGACTTGTGGTTATCAAATGTAAATGTTCTCAAATATATCTTTTGGGTGATAACAACCAAATACCATATATTGACAGCTTACATTATGTCAATATGCAATTTTCCGATGCAAGTGCTTTCGTAACAAAGACTGAATACTTGAATGTAACGTATATATGCCCAGCTGATGTTACTTCTGCTCTCAAAGAATACTACCCTAACATCACTATAAACCTGCCACTAACGTTATCGTCATTACCTGTGTTAGAGAACCCTTTCTATTTAACTTTTACTAGAGCTGATAAACAATTAATCTCCCAGCTTAAGATACCAGAAACCAGTAAAGTCTTGACGATCCATGAATCACAAGGTTTAACCTCACTTAATGTAATATGTATAAGAACCAATTCTCAACCTCTTGAGCTGTCCGATAGTGTACCGCCCATAGTTGCAATCTCTAGACACACACAATCATTTAAATATTTTTCACCGGTGGCTAATGATAGACTAAACTCACTTTTAATGAAAGCTCGAACTTATACAGTGATAAATATTCGTATAAGAACAACAATTGATTTTTCATTAAATAATAAAATAAACAGATACGTATGATTTTTTTAAATAAAATTGTTTATTTCGTAAACAGTAAAGAATTACGCTAAATTTAATTGGTATTTCAACAAAGCAAAAACTTAGGATACTTCTAATATTAATTCAGTTTAAAAAAATACTCCAAATTGTTTAAATATTCGTATAAGAACACTTCAAATTTTTCAAAAAAACGCTACATAATAATAAAGAAAATTTTAAATTAATTTTTCGTATGACGCCCTTGTTGTTTAATGACTTCAAATATGCGCTCTGACATTGAATTTGATGTTTTTTTGAAGTTTCTGCCTCAATTTTAACCGAACAGCCCTTAATGCACTGCTTTAAGTAAATGACCGTTTTAAATTGCCTACCATTCGCTTAAACCTTCGCCGCAAGTATGTCTCATAAATTCTCTAACGGTTACAACCGGGACTACATGCAGGCCAATCAAGAACATTCATTTGTTTTTAACAAAACCACTCCATTGATTGCGTTGATACATGGATTAAAGCATTGTTTCGTTAAAAATCAAATCATTGTCATTGTAGTCTTCAAGAAAAGTTATCAAATCGTTTTCTAACAAATCATTGTACATGTCTGAATTCATTCGGGGGTAATAAAGCAAATTGGTAGCTTCCCGCCATAGTGAAAAGCTCCCCACACCATTACTGTACCTCTGCCGATATTTCTTTTAGACTGTAATATATTTTCATCACGGATATCGTGTCAGTAGCAAGAGTACTGGCCTGGGCCGTCTTGGTTGAATTAATACACATCCCAAAAAATCATTTTGTGCCATTTATCCAATGCATGTGTCGCTTGGCCAACAGTAGCCGTGTTTCAATATTTTTATAGGAAGAATTAGTTTTACTTTGCAATTTTGACCATTTAATATTTTTTGGTGTTCGAGTGTTAAAAGGAATATGTTGTTTTGTAACAGGTAAGCATAAATTTTATTTAATTTGATTGGCGGGTAACTTGTTACGAGTTGCTTCCTTTTTTATTTTTTCCATTTGAAATTTGGGTAACTTACTATTTCCTTTTATTTTCTGTTTTTAGGAAGTCGTGGACCACAGTTGATGATCGAGCAATTCTAGTACCAGATTGACGCATTGTAAATCCATGTTCTTTAAAAATTCTGATGGAAATTTTTTCTTCTTCATTTAAGAACTTTCTCTTTGGTATCAGTATAATAAAATATTATTACAATAAATAATAATTTAAATAAAATTCCATTTTATAAGCATCGTAATATACTTACTGAATAAGGTCGAATATCAAAAATTTAAAACAAATATATATTTATTAAGTGCGTAAAAAGACGTTTTTGTCAGCTGTCCTTATTCCTTTCGCACGGGAATTAAATTGAGTGAATGAAAAAAATATTCTCGACAATTTTGGTTTATTAGTGATCAATACAACCTATTGGAGGTGAAATTTTTATAAAAAGTGGTTTGGGGCCGAAGATTTGAAATGTACATTTTAATGTACAAAAAGGTTCGATTGTTGAAAATAAAAGATATTCGATAAAATTAACTTCAATTAATGCTTTGGCTTTTATTTATTTTTAAATCATAGTGTGATATAATAACAGAAAGAATGTAAATAATTCATCAATATGTAGGAACTTCAAAATATAAACATAAATAATAATAAAAAGTATAAGCCGTTTCAATCTCATTTTAAATGGAAATCTTCGAAGCAATTTCGCTACTTGGTAATACATAAATGCACTTTGCATTTCCTACATTCGAAATGAGTCCTTCCAGCAGTTCCTTGATGAGAAGTTTTGAAGTTCATCTTGCATCTTAAGGCTTCTTTCAAACCATCGTGATAGATGGCCAACTTCATCGCATCTAACATCACGAATCGGCCGAACTTCCATAATACTTTTTGTTGTTATATGTGAACAAAGCGAGTAATTGCTAGAAGTTGATGGGCAACCACGTTTCGAAGAATTCGTTTTTTGGCCAGCATATAGTAATGCATTACCCACTTCTAAGCGAAAATGCAATACATCTAGGAGGTCTTTTTCTGGTTTTCCTGAATCTTTCAGTAATCTTCTGTACCCACTTTAACTAGCAGCCAAAGCAAAATCCAGAAAGTGTGTAATGATTCTCAACGTCCATTTTCAAGATATAATAAATAATCTGTAGTATGTGAGTCCACTCTTCCCATGCCACGACCGAACTATTTCGGGTCGAGAAATTTGCTATTATTTTTTAAAAGTTTTGTTCCACCTCTTCACCATATCAACGTCCCAGTTCCGACATAATTGGACCCTATGTAAATGGCTTTATTATACTGCCACTACACGAGGATAACTTTCCAATCCGTGTCAGCTACTTGATCACATGAACCACGTCCTTGCTTGCTCAATTCCTTATCTTTGATGAATGATGGGGGAAAAAATTGACACTTTATCTAAGAAATCGAATAAATTATTGTATGAATTTTGAAACGAATTGTACATTTGAATGTTCAACACATTCTAATGTACATTAGAATTTGAACTATTTGTACATTTTAATGTACATTAAAGTTTAACCCAATGTACAACGGTAATTGATATAAAATTTCACCAAAACTAACCGAATGTTTTTTTATTACACATATTTAAATAATACTACATGTAAAAATAATTATTTATTACCGTAATTAGTGTTACACCTACAAATTAAATCATTGTTGATCACAGATATTTTGACATGAGTAATGTGCTTGTCGAAAATTAAAGCAAAACTAGTTAAAATTAAATCTGTTCAGTAAATATATACTGCAAAAATGAGGTTCAAATATGATGTACATTTTAATGTGCGCCACGTGCGAAAGGGTTGTACGAAAATTTAACTAAATTACTCTAAATTTTATTAAATAATTTTTCTTTCTTCCAATACAGTACCGTTAGTTGATCCCTGTTTACGAATATAATCAGAGCCTCCTAAATACAAGAGCCGTAAGATTCCGCCATTTTTTTCAAGAGCTTTCCATAGAGGGGAAGCTTTTTTATTCTTTTTCATACCAATCACTGTATTTCGTTTCAATTTTTAATTTGAATGGTTAGTTCAATATTCAGGAAAAGCATATTTTAAAATTGAGTCATATTATGTCGAATTAACGCAAAAATATTCAAATTAGTATATCACAAAATTTTTTGTTTATTGTAGAAATAAGAATTTGTTTATATGTGTATGTAAGAAATTAGTATAGAGTGTTTGAAAAAATTTGGAAAAATGTTGCATTTTTCTATTATTGTTTTTCAGCGCGCAGCAACTACGATGGTAAATATTTTGCGATGAAAAGCTTTATTTATGCCAACCGTATTATAAATAAAAATCATAATTGTTTTGAGTTTTATTAATTATGTTAAATTATTATATTAAAGATTTCGCGCTTAACTTACAATAATAATGGTTTATTATCGTGAATAGTTATTTAATTATTTTAAACTTTTCTGTAGTTTCACGTAAATTTATTACAGAGACATCTGTAAACGGATTTTCAAATTACAGAAAGCTCGGTTTTGCAATTGGATAAAATTGAAGTTTTTTACGTTTTGTTCTGTTTTGTAATAATATTTAATTAAGAAAATCAGGACATCGTTGATTTTTTGTATACAAAAATAATTTTCGTAAATAGATTTTGATGTAAAAATTTTATTATATGAATAATATTATTGTTTCTTCATGGTGATTCATAAAATTTCGTTTCAGCTCACGTTTTCTCTTTAATAATGTTATAAATGCGGAATGTTTAGATTGCTATTAAGTGTATCGTTCATCTCAAAAATTTTGATGTGCATGTGATCAGAATTTACCAAATAAGTTAAATTTTTATAAAACTAAATTTTAAATTGGATGTAAGAGGAATCCGCGGTGGCACCCTTTATTATATTACTTTATAAACCTACACAACTAAATGGAAAGCTCATTTTTATAGAAAATTTATAAATTTATGCCCACTTTAGTTTAAATTTACCAAATAAATACTACATTATGATGGCTGATTTTCAAATATGTGTTCTTTGAATAGTTTATTGAAAATATAAAATTAAAATTTAGATGATTTGTTTAATTTTTTATTCATAAATTCACGTTCAAAAATTTTCCAATTACCACGGTTTCTTATAGTAATTCAATAAAAGCTTTCCCTCTACTGAAAGCTCCCTTTTTAATATTACGGCTCTTCAAAATCATAGATGGCTCTGATATAATATTCGAACACAGGGTGACAATACAGTATACTTTTAGTTTTAATAGTGGACATAATTTTTGTCCTAATCATAAATTTTTGAACGTGTTTACTTGTTCTTATACTAATATTTATCACTGTACTATTACTCAAATGGTAAATCAACCCATAAAGTCCAAGAAAAGATTAATATATAAGAAATGTGCAATTTTCTATCAAAACATAAACAAAATGGCATCAAAAGCATCTAAATTCTAAAACTTCGTTTTAAAATCAAATTACCTTATTTATGTAATTTGTGAAACTTCATTAAAACCCTGCATAAGGAGCAGCGAATTTTTTGGTAATGATTACGTTGTTTATAGATGCGATCGTTCTCCTGAAACTAGTTCAAAAGAATCGGGTGGTGGCGTACTGATGCAGAACATTCTAAACTCTGGAATGCTCCAGTAACTTTAGCCCCATCGAGAGTCGAACACAACGGTGTAAAAATCAAAATCAACCAAACCAATCGAATCATCCACGCAGCATATATACCACCTCAATCAAATAGTGATCATTATTCAACTTGCAACAAACTCGTCAGATTTAGTTCTTATGCTTGGTGATTTTAATCTTCCAAATATAACTTGGAACTTGGACCCAGAACTAAACTGTATTTTACCTTGCAATATAACAACAGATGCGGAATCTTTATTTTTGGACGCCATGCTTGGTTATAATTTGAACCAAATAAACACAATTGCTAATAATCGTGATAGATTATTGGATCTTGTCTTCAGCAACGACATTGAAGGTGGATTTACATATGCGACGTGTGACGTGTGACGGGTGTCTATAGCCAATCATAAACGACTATTTTGACATTCGTCACATGGCACACGCTACACGCCGAGACATGAACAAATTTTATCTTTTTCGTGACGGTCACACACACATAAAAATTTTGAAACATGCAAACAAATTTTTGATTGTTTTTCCACAGTGTTTTTTAGTGACAGAACATAATAAATATACACCACAAAAAATATTTAATTAGTGTGCGTGGCGGCATCCGTCGTAAATGTAAATTGTTGTTAAGAAAGCGTCACGTTAATTTCAACTTGTCACACGTCACACGTCGCATATGTAAATCCACCTTGACACCTTTGAAATTTCTGAATCCCTATTACCTATTGTCATAAATGATGTTAATCACAAATCTTTGGATATTTCATTTGACTTAACTAGAATGGCGAGATCAAAATACCTAAAACCAATCAAATACAACTTTAAAAAAACTAACCGTGTGGGGCAACAAAGTTACCTAGAATCCATCAACTGGCAAATAACTCTCAATTCCAATGATATAAACGAAAATGTGGACAAATTTAATAACATCTTGCTACAAGGCTTCGAACTGTATGTACCTATGTGCTGTAAACTACAAAATGCTCACCCTCATTGGTTTGATGAATGATTTGTCCAGTTTTCGTGTAATCGTCGATTGAATAATCGGATTTTTTTACCAGGACAAATGCACAAAAAAAATGTTTTTGTTCCAAATCATGGAATGTCGTACCAATTATGAAAGGTTATTTAATTTTGAATAATAATCCGTTAAAATTGGGTCGAAACAACGTCCAGTTTTCGCGTAATTGTCGATTGAATAATCGGATTTTTTTACTAGGACAAATGCATAAAAAATTTTTTTTGTTCCAAATCATGGAATGTCGTACCAATTATGAAAGATTATTTAATTTCGATCAAAATCATATTTAGATCGAAGGAAACAAAACGTCATGGAGGATTATGCAATTTTACAGTTGTTGTGAGATTTGTATATAATATTATACATAAAATTTTGAAAAACATTTAAATCGAGGCCCTTTCGAAAAACATTTAAAGGGGTACGCCCTTTAAATTTTGGATAGAAAGAGCGCTTGATATTACAATACAACATTTTTACGAATGAAGGAATTAGACTCCAAGAAGTTTTCCCCAAACAAGAATGCCTCGGGAAGTGTATGAAATACTACTTGGACTACTTCAAGAACAACAACAACAAAAATCATATCGCGAGCCAATTAATTTTGAAGCAAGATCGAAACTCACGCTGTCGTAAAAATTAAAAAATTTGTTAAACAATGCTTATCTTTATATACCTACTAGCTGACCCGGCAAACTTTGTCTCGCCCCAAATTACTTCGTCCGAGCAAACACTTTTAACCTTCACGAAAATTGATTTTGATAAGAGAAAAATCAAACAACTCAACTCAATTCTCAATAGATGTTTGAGTTAGACGATTGAGTGGCCATTCCATTCACTTTTTCATCGAATTCAACACTAAAGGTAGGTTTATGGTTGCGTTCGTTCGTTCGGTCATTTGTTCGACCAATCATTTTTTGTACAAAAATTCAGAATCGTCATTTTTGAGCAATATGATTGGTGGAAATATTGTCAGCATGAACGAACGAACGCAACCATAAAGGCGGCATAATGTATTGAAAAGTGAATAAAAGGTCGATTCAAACTTAGGCATCTATCGAAAATTTAGTTGTTTTTTGCAAATTGACTTTGTGATTTGTTAATCGTCATAGCGAATGCCAAAAGAATAGGGAACTGAATGCACTTGTTTTTATATATATATATAGAAGATAAGATTGCCAAAACTCTACACAAACTTATATTTATAGTAGTCCGCAACCAACGTCATCTATTGACAATAATCCGAAGTGGCTATTTAAATGAATGATCATTGTCGAAATACAATTTTCATCGGTGGTGTTAATTGTATTTTTATACAAAATTCCTCTACAAAACGCAATTTTCGATTTTCCGATTTTTTTTTGATTTTTCGGTTTTGCTTTGGGTTCATTTTTTTCGAGTTTACGGATTTTCCTTTGAGTTTTTCCGAATTTTCTTTTTTCTAAGCTACCACTGTATTGAGACGGACAATGTACAAAAAGAATCATTCAAATTGGTCGTGTCGTTCTCGAGTTTTTGCAAGACTAACGCAGCCTTCGGTGGGATTCGAATCCAGTACCTCCCAACCCATAAAAAATGTACACACAAAATTTATATGAAAATGGCTTTTTATTCGATTTTTCGGGTTTTAGACTTTTTCGGTGGATTTTTTCAAATTTTTTTTCGTAAGAACCATCTCCTGGCAATTGCGAACACAATAAAAAAAGATTGAGCCAAATCGGTTCAGCCGTCCTCAACTGAGATATGACAACTATAGATATGACCGATGTAGTCAAGAACAACAACTCAATAAAAAAGCACAAATCGAGAAAGAAAATCTGTATATATATATATATATTTTTTTTTTTAAATTTTAACTGCGCTACATCACTCCCCTTTTAGTTCATAGGAACGTAACGTTGCGGAGTTTTACTAAGGCGCCCATACGTTGTAATTTGTTTAGGAATCACATGCACTATTGGCGTGCTATTAAACGTAAGTGTGGGTTTGCTAGCAGATTCTTGTTTATACATTTGGCTCTGTTAATGCGTCTTCGGACTCGAGAAAACAAGGTTTCAATCGATTAATTGAAATATTCGAGTGTTTACCTTTAATTGGACAGTAAAATATTTTTCATTTCGATCAATGACTGAAAGGGACCTTCGTAAGGAGTTTGAAATGGTGCTCGATAGCAATCAGTATGAAAAAGTACGTAGTTCTTTGAAGAGGAAAAGGTTGGTTTCTCTATGTAGCGAAGGTGCGGTACTGGAACTATTTCTTTGAATGTATTAACTAACTAGCGATCTAACTATCGTTGAGTGTCCCGCTTGAAGACACTTCCACTGAGAGACAGCCGAGAGCCTTGTAGCCACATTGGCTGCCATCTGCTTACCAAAAAATTCGATTGGAATAAGGTGGAACATAACTTCTAAAGCGCGTGTAGGTGTTGACCTAAGCGCCCCACTTAGGTCATTAGCCTTATTCACCCTTTCTACAATGTTAGGCTTCCAGCTTAGCTTACTGTCCAAGATTATGCCCAGAAATCTCGCTCTGTCAGCAAAAGCCAGTCTAGTGCCGTTCACGGTAGGAGGACTAACTACCGGAATTTTATATTTCTTAGTAAATAGTACCAGCTCTGTCTTGGAGGGGTTAATCCCTAATCCACATTTGCTGGCCCATTTCGTAACGATTAGGAGTGCATTCTGCATAACATCCCTAATCGTATCCAGATATTTGCCTGAGACAGCTATCGCTACATCATCCGCATACGCTACAAACCCTATCCCCTCTCCCTCCAGTTCCAAGAGCAATCCATTCATCACAACACTCCAAAGAAAGGGGGACATTACACCTCCTTGCGGGGTTCCTCTAACCACCCGCCTTCTGATGGTGGCCTCCCCAGTTTCGAGGTAATAATCCTGCTTACCAGCATCTGATTTATCAACCTACATATGGGGTAGTCCACGTTCAAAAATAGCAATCCTTCCATGATCGCCTCCGTTTTAACATTATTAAAGGCACCCTCAATGTCGAGAAATGCTACCATACAGAACTATTGCGAGTAAATTGACTTCTCAATCATGCGTACTAGATCGTGCAGAGCTGTGTCCACCGACTTTCCCTTACAGTACGCATGCTGCGACATTGCCCAACTCCTGGGCTCAATTTTTGATCGAATACCTATATCTACCAACCTTTCCAAGGTTTTCAACAGAAAGGATGATAAAGTTATAGGTCTCAGATCCTTTGGATAGGCATGCGAGCTTTTTCCCGATTTCGGGATAAAGGCCACTCTGACCTCCGTCCATGTTTTAGGAATATATTACCAGTTTCAGACATCCCATGAAGATACCTTCCAGCCAGGGGAGGATGACTGCTGAGTTTCTCTGGATCTCTGCTGGTATAATCCGATCCGGGCCCACCGATTTATAAGGTTTAAACCCGTTCAGCGCCCAACGGATTCGCTCCTTATCCGCGATGCCCTCCATCTCTATTGAAGGTGTTACTCGATTAGCTCCAGGCTCTGTCGAGTTTTCAAAGCTTCCCGGAAAATGGGTCTCGATGAGGAGCTCCAATGATTCCGCACTTGAAGTTGTCCATGACCCGTCTGGTCTAATTAAATAACTAGGACTGGTTGGGTTAGTAGCTAGAAATTTCTTAAGGCGAGAAGTCTCAGAGACCTCTTCCATTCTACAACAGAAGAGTCTCCAAGACCCCCTTTGTGCCTTCCTCAACTCTTTTTTGTACTTTCTGAGGTCCTCCTTATAGGAGTCCCAATCCCGAACCTCCCTTGTGTTCTTAGCTTTATTAAAAGCTCTCCTACACACACTCCGATATGTTCCCAACTCTTTGGTCCACCATATCGGTTTCTGCCTACCCCTAGGCTTTATTAGGGGGCACGCAGCACTAAATGAAAGATTGCATGCCTTTGTGACAATATCAACCATGCCATCTAATTCCTCTACTGTCGCCGGAAGTCCAGGAACCTCCAGCGGCAGTAGTTCCTTCAACACCTCTCCATATTTGTTCCAGTTTGTCCTTCTGGGATTCCTGAAGGATTTCCGGGTAACAGGTTTAATGTCGAGGTTATAAATTACATATCGATGATCAGAGAATGAGTGCTCTTTCGCCACTCTCCACCCTCTGATCATATGAAAGATCGTTTCTGACACAAAGGTGACATCTAAAACCTCCTGTCGATTTTTAACAATAAATGTTGGTGCTCGTCCAATATTGCAAACTAAACGGTTGGTATTTAATAATTAATCAAAAAATAACTCACCCCTCTCGTTGATGTCTGTGCTTCCCCAGATTGTGTGATGCGCATTTACATCACATCCGAGTACAACACCTACCCTTCTTTGATCTGCTTCCCGGATCAGTTCCCGCAGGTTGTCCGGTGGAACCTCCTTCTCGCGATCCATATAGGCTGAGGCTAGCCATAGCTTCCCACAGCCAACCTCAGCGCTCACCGCTGTAACGTCTCCGCTACTAAATTGTGGAAGAAGAAAAACATTCAAATTATTTTTCGCTAAAATACACGATCTGATCTTCTCAGAGTTGCTTGAGTATAATAATTTATACCCTTTCATTCTGAGGCCACAGATCCTGTTATTGTTAATCCAAGGTTCTTGGATTAACACTAAATCCTCATCTAACTTAGTCAGTCTGAGAACGAGAGCTACCGAGGCAGCCTTCATGTGATGTAGGTTTATTTGTACAATGCTAACCATTGTAGTCGACCTTACTCACCTCTTCCTGCACTCCCTGCATCAGGATAGTGCTATCTACCTCTTTGTTCTGGACGCTGTCTTCCTCTCGTCGAGAGCCTGACAGGTTGTCCCCATCAGACTCCAGAGAGAGGAGGCTACCTCCCCTAACTATGCTCCCCAGAGCCGAAGCATTACTTTCCTGGCCGTCCTCAGCCCGCTTGACCGTCTCCTGCTGGGTCCGTTCGCCGTCACCCCCAGGCTGGTCTTTCGCAGTTGCGTCGGTCTCGTCCTTTTTATATACTTTGAGAGTGATCGACCCGAACCCGAAGTTGATCACTCCCTTTGATTTTGCAAGGAAAGCCAGGGATTCTTTATTGATCAGCATGATTGCCAATCTAAAGCCTCCCTTAGCTTCCTCTCGCTTTATAATCCTCCAGTCTTCCGTTGGAAGATCGGGATTACTGGCCTGAATGATCTCGAGGATCTCTTCTATTTTATCCGGCTCGGTTGGCAGCCAAACACGTGCCCTCGGCCTGCTCGGGATTTCCTCCCTGCAGACTGCCTCAAGCCTCGCGCCCGGCCACACCTCGCCTACTTCGGCCATTGCCCTTTAAAGGTCGACCGATCTCTGATCTGAGCACGCAGTCAACTTCACGCGCCCCTGGTACCATCCCGCATCTCTGCAGGACGGGGGGGGGGGGGGGGGGGTCCCGGATTTTCTCTCAGGATCCGCAGAAAAATGGAGTTTAGTGCGTTAAACACTACTCTCCATTTCTCTGACGTGATGCTCCCATCTTCCTGACTTCTGTCAATGACGGCTAGCACCAACACGTGCTCCTTTAGGATCTCACTGAATAGCTTCAGTTTTTGATCCCTAGGAGCACCCGACGTCTTTTCTACCTGGACCTTGGCTCGCTTACTCTCGCCCGTTTCCAGCTCTTCCTGGGACCTCTGTCTTTTAGACACAAGGGCCCTTTCCGAGCTGTCACGGCCGACAGTTTCTTTAGCCCATGCCACAGATCCTCGTTGTTCTACTGTAAGCTGCCCCTCAGGGGTCGCAGCCAGTTTTTCTAAAACTCTATACGCCGACCGTCTCTCCCTGTATCGACGCTTCGACTGAGGGATCTCTCTCAATTCCCCCTTTTTTCCTTTAGCGGTTCCGCTTCCACCTGGCTTCGATGCCAAAGTGCCGCTTATCCCTGATGATGAAGCCCCACCTTTACGGTTAGAGTTGCTAACTGCTTCCGGTTTTTGAAGGGTGCCGGCCCCTTTAGTTTTAATTTTAGTTTCTTCCATGTTTTTCCCACGAGTATCGGAGAAATATAGGTCAACTTGCGCAGAGATCCGTATACGCAAGCAAGGCTAAATACAACTGGAGGTCGCCAGGTATCCAGGGCTCCGTTCAAGACTGGGCTTTGTTAAATTTCAACCTTTAAAGCACAAGGAGACGTGATGCTCAGTTCACCGTGGTTATGGTCGATGGTTTTAAGGCGCCATCAGTTCGCCTTTCCCTACTGGGTATCCTAGGCACTCAGAATTTGGTGAACAGAGGTTAACCACTCCCCCGTTCTCTGAGACTCTCCTCCCAGCAGAGCTGCGGTTGGGGACGGTTTATTTAATTCACCGCTAACCTACCTATCGATAGGCCGTTCACTATCCACCACCTGTGACCCCCCCGATAGCTGCAGCTCGCCACGGGTAAAGAGTGTAAATTCGCGACCTTCTAAATAATGCCTGAATTGCTTTATAGAAGAATACGCTGCTAAAAGTTCACGATCGTATGTACTATATCGTTTTTGAGTTTCATTAAGTTTGACTGAAAAAAACTCAACAGCTGCCATGCTTCATTAACACATTGTTGATCGACAGCGCAAGTTGAATTATCTGAAGCATCCACCATTACTGCAAGCTTGGCATCAGCAGACGGATGGTTCAGAAGATTAGCATTAATCAATCGTTCTTTAGAGAGCTTAAAAACATTCTCCAGTTCGTCTGACCATTCTATTAAACATTTATCATTCTTTCTTGAACAAACTGATGTTATTGAGAATGCCTTGTTCTTCGGCTGCGGAAGGAATTTCCTATAGAAGTTTATCATACCAAGATAACCACGCAATTCTGATACGGTTTTCGGTTTAGGGAACTGTACGATAGCCTCGACTTTAGTTTGTAATGGTTTAATGCCAGATGATGAAATATCCTGACCTAAGAATGTGATTTCTTCCACGCCAAACACAGATTTACTAGCATTTATAACAAGTTCAACCTCTTTTAATCGCTGAAATATTACTTGTAGGTGTTGCAAATGTTCATCTTCCGATTTCGACGCAATTAGCTTGTCGTCGACGTATACACGAAACAGAAATCCAGACCTCTAAAGATGGAATCCATAAGTTTTTGGGGAGACTGCGCAGCATTTCGTAGACCAAAAGTCATCCGAGAAAACTCGAATAATCCGAAAGGTGTTCGGATAGCAGGTTTCGGGACGTCAGACTCTGCAATAGGTACTTGAAAATAGGCGCGAACTAAATCGATTGATGTAAAATATTTGCATCCTTCCAATTGGTATATAAAATCTGCCAAATAAGGAATACTGTATGTACATGTCTGATTTGGTTTGAGCGTTTAGAGCTCTGTAATCGACGCAAGGCCTCCATTCCCCGTTATTTTTGCACACGAAGTGCAAAGGACTGCATCAATTGCTATTATGCTTCATTAATACATGTGTTAGGGTATCTATTAGTTTTCGATTTTTAATGAGCTTTACTCTAGAATGCAAATCACAATACTGAAAAATTCAAAATTCTAGATTTGCAAAATCAGATTATGAAAGTTCGTAGAATAATCTAATAATAGTCCCGATACAATGACGATCTTCAATTTGTTCGTATTCTGTATGAATATTTGATACGAACTCACAATACGAGGCAAATCAATTGGACAATTTTCCTATTTCCCGAGGTATTTTTTTATCCAGTTAATTAAATTTTATCTTACTAAACTAATAGTATGTTCCTTCTTATAATTTGAAAAACGATATAATCGTGAAAAAGATGATAAACAAAAAGATTTTAACTAAATTTTGCCATAATTTCGGTCCAGATCAGTATTCCAAAATTTAAGTGGAAATGACTATTTTTGACAAAAAATATTTTCAACAAATTATCGGCCCCTGCGTAGGCCAGATGCATTGAATGAACGGGGTGAAACTTTATAGATACGCTTTTTTATAAATTAAAAGATACCTGTAATGTTTCGCTGAAATTGGTTGAACGAACGTTCCCTCGCGATTTAAATGGTCAGAGAACTTTTAAGAACGCCAGGCAATCATTAATGAAAGCCTATAATGAACATCGATCACCCGAATTACAAAATTTTTTCAAAAACCTGACCAATTACAAACCATCCCATCAAATTCGCAAAACTTAACAATATTTCAAAAACCATAAAAGAGAGAATAATATAAGCACAGGAACCTACATTCCCATATCTTCATGGCTTCGTGGACTAAAGAAGTCCCAAGGAATCTGGTCTCCTCTAATCGCTGAATATGATTATTGTCTATTAGGACCTCTATCCAGCGAAGACGACATAAGAACTATAGGAACGGCCCTAGGAAAGGATGGTATTCCAATTGAATTTTTTAAACATGCACCAGACAATGTAATACAAGGTATACTATACATTCTGAATACCGAACAATTACCTTATGTAACGTAGGTTACAAAATATATTCAAAACTAATTCTCAACTGATTCCTGGCTAATCGATCCACAGAAGATCATATGTTTACAATAAGGCGCGTTCTAGAAGAGGAGTGGCCCGCAGGTAATCGGATTTATGTGTTATCTATTGATTTGTCGAAAGCCTTTGATACATTAGATCTAAGAGTGGTTTCCGAATGTTTACAGCAATATGCAGCGCACTTTCTCGTTATTCGTATCATCAAGGCTTGTTTTTGGGAACGTACATTCCTCAATTAAATGGTATGATATTTGTACTGGGAAATTCAAGAAAAATAAAGGCGTTAAACAGGGCTACCATATTTCACCACGTATTTTCAATTTTATTGTAAATGAAGTTTCAATTACTGTTGCAAAACATTAAACCAAGAAAGAAAAGAAGCGAAAAAATTTAGCTAGTTACAATCGAATAGTCCAGACATAAGAAAACATTTGTAATAGAAAACGAGAAATTTGAAAAAGATTTAATAAAATAGTAATTTTAAGTACGAAGCGAATACTAAATATTCGAGCTTACAAATAGGTTTTGTTTTAAATTGAACCAGAACCGTCAGAAGTAGCGTCGATCCACAAATTGCAATCTTCACGAAGAAAAATAACCCAAACATCCCATCCTTATTGCACCATCTCGCAATAACCTACAAATTAACTTGAGTTTTTCCCCGGATTGGGTTCGTTTGATTGGAAATAATACCACTCGTGAAGTTCAGCATATTATAAATCGACACAAACACAATGGGTGGCGTGAATAATTTCTGTAAACCATTTAAAACAGCTCGATCGTCACAACACGTGCTAATTGAATACATAGAATCGAACTGCACTATATGCGAACGTATTGACCTCCAGGCAATGGAGAATGTCGATTTTGTTTGTAGCATGTGCTCGAGCCTGCCTATTGCCAGAAACCCCAAAACCGCCAACCATGTTAAAGACGTCGAGCAAGAAGAAAAACACAAATAGATCAGTAAGTGCATGATCCACAAAATCCTCAAATAAGAAGACACAGATGAAACTTCAGAAGCTTGAGGAAATTCGCACGCTACAAGAGATCCGCCGTAAGGAAAGGGAAGTCGGAGATCGCGAAACAAGAAGTTCGAAATCCTCGAGCTGCAAATTGACGATGAATCAGAATCTGATCAAGACGATGAGCCTAAGTCGAACCATGCGGATGTCAGTAAGTAAGTTGAGCAACACCAAAGCCAGTCGGAGAAGTCAGCAATTAAACAAATTCCACTTCAAGCAGCTGATATGGCAACCAAATGGCGAACGGATCGATATCGAGAACCGGTCAATCGCCATATCTATAACTTTTAGTACCCCCAGCGACGTCAAATAGGCCACTCACTTCAAATATATGGACATCAGTCCCTCATGACCGTGGTGAAATTCCGGTGAGTTTGAACAACACGAACCAGCCGCCTTATACTCAACCAATAGCGTTTATCGGTGGACCACAACTCCCTGTACCAAATTCCGCAACGGTACCCATCTAAATGTCTGATCAGCTAGCCGCAAGACATGTAGTTTCCAAGGAACTTTCTCACTTCAGCGGGCAGCCCTCGGAATTACCAATGTTCATAAGCAGCTACGAAAGTTCAACAGAGACATGTGGGCTTAGCGATTCTGAAAATCTATTACGTATGCAACGGTGTTTGAAAATAAAAGCGCTAGATGCTGTGAAATGCCGTCTACTTCAACTATCCTCAGTATCGGATGTGATAACAACGTTGGGAATGCTGTACGCCCGCCCGAACTGATCATGCATACCTTACTCCAGAAAATCAGAAGTGCACCGGCTCCAAAAGCAGAAAAATTAGAAACCCTAATTTGATTCACGCTGTCAGTGCAAAACCTATGCGCCACGATCAAAGCTGCCGGACTACTGGCGCATATGAACAATCCATCACTGTTACATTAGTTAATAGATCGGTTACCGCCTCACATAACATTTAACTGGGCCGTATATCAACAATCTGTGTCAGGCGTCACGTTTTTCACGTTGGAAATTGTTTTTTTTTTTCAATCGCGCAAGCAGCAAGTGCAGTTATCATACCATATTCTGCTCCTGACTGTATCAAGGTCAGGCAGAAAAAGCGACAATCTAGCGATATAGGCTGTCTGCATACGCACTCATGAGATTTTATAAATTATCGAACTGTTAATGATGATCAGAAATGCCAGCTATGTAAGAATTCTGATCATATGCCAGAAAGCTGTGAGAGTTTCATTAAGATGAATCGGAGTGACTGTTGGAACGCCGTAAAAGAAAACTGGCTGTGTCGAAAGTGTCTCGCTGCAGATATCGGGAAAGTTTCGCTGGTGTTATCTGGAAACTATCAAGGGAGTCGAAAGTACCGCATCAATAATGTCGGAACCTCACAATAAGGGAACCTCACAGCAACCAGCGGCCACCAAAACAAGATTAGGGTGGGTGGCGCTCGGGTTTTATGACCAAAACAAAGCAGCCGATTCTTCAATGCCGTCGCCGCATTACCATTATAGTTTTCATATGTGTGATTGCAATACTAATCAGCGAATGGAGACTATGGTTAAAGAATTTTTCTCATTAAAAAGCATCGGTGAGAAGAAACCAGATATTATTTTGGAAACTGGAATGGATAGACGTACGCGCCGGTTACTAGAGATAACCACGACGTGCCGAGAGCACCGGTTTGAAAAAGGACTGCTCTGGAAATATGATGAACTATGGCTACTTGATAGTTTACCTATGGCACCCAAATGATAGCGTGTCTCGAAAAGAAGTTGCAACGAAACCAAGATTTGGTTGAAATCCTAAAGGATTCAGTAGCTCGCCAAGGGCTATGCTCGCCAAGGGCTATGCGAGTAAGTTGTCACACATGAATTGATTGAGCCATTTTCAAGAATATTGTATCTACCCATATTTGCGGTGACTAATCCGAATAAACCGAATAAAGTTCGCATTGTATGGGACGTAGCCTGCAAAATCAACAGAATATCGTTGAATTCAGTTCTCATGAAGGGCTCAGGCGTAGTGTTGCGGAGTAATTCAAAGATTTAGGGAGAGAAGAACGGCCATCGTGGTGACATAAGGGAATGTTTCACCAAATACGCATTCGAGAAGCCGATCAATGGTACCTATGGAGAGGTGAGGACCCAAGTAAAGAACCTGATGTTTATTTAATGCAGGTTATGACGTTTGGGGCGACTTGCTCCTCCACTTCGACGCCGTATGTAAAAAACTTGAACACACTAAGTTTTGGCGAAAAGTATCCGCGAGCTTCCGAAGCAATAACGGACAACCACTATATATACTACCACTAAACCCAACGAAATAGCACAACAGGTCATAGAAATATACAAACATGCAGGGTTTGAAATAAGAGGTTGGAGGTCGAATTTTCCGGAAATATTATTAGCATTAGATATTGTCAGTACAACGTCAGAGGCAAAGAAACACCTGAACATCAGCCCATGACCGGAACATCAGCCCATGAATAACAAAAAATATCCGCGTAACAATAAACTTTAAAGGTCATGGAAGGTAATAGATTAAGGCCACTGTAAGACCAAATTCGGTTTGTATAATAGAATTGGAATGTGAAAATTAATTATGGCTTTAATTTTCTGCCATGCTATGTTAAATTCGGCCATTTTGCACAGATTATGATCAAACTTATATGATGAAATTAGAATTCTGTTGGATAAGGTTCTGGAATATGACCATGCTGATTGGAACTTAGCAGTTTCATAACGAAATTCGATTTGTATGTTGAAATTGAGATTAAAAAATTCAAGATCAGAAATCAGATTTTTTATTAGTCGTTCAAGTTCGATCAAATTCGGCATGTTTGAAGAGATTGGAACAATATTAATAAAGTTTTGTTCGATGTAGTTGTCATTTTGATCAGATGTAACCATTTTATAATAGCATTGTTTCAACAAAACATTAACTCGACTCAGGTCTTTCCTTTCAATCGCACATGAACGCTTCTCCAAAGATTATTAACTAAATGTTCCAAAGCCGAAATAAACATTAAATTATAACATTAGGAATCATCGTGAAAAAGGCATCCCCTTTCAAGTAAAGACTATAAATAATAATAAATAAAGTCTGAAGAAGACTATACAGATGTCTGCAAAAGTTCCATAGTTCCATATGCCTAGTTTTAGTAACATTTTTATTAAAATGTCGACACTGTGTCTATAATGTAATTAGTTATTTTTATTTTTGCTTCCATACTCATATTACTTCTCTTTTTCGTATTCTACTTTATATATAAGGGGGTAATGACACATATGACATTATAAAGGCGTTTCGTACATGCTAAAAATACTATTCCTGTAAGTATGTTAAATATTATATTAGATACATACATATGGATTATATATGATGTATATACGTGTCCTATTATTATTTCACCTTAATGTGACGTAGCCATGTATCCTTTACACAGCTAAATATTTGTATTTTCTCTGTCGGTAACCACAAATTGGTTTTGGTTTACGTTTTGTTTTTCAATTTTGAATTAAGGCTTATTATATCTCTATACTACCCTGGCATTATAAATTCTGAATATATGTTTGGTTGATCATTCCTATAATTAACCTAATACAGTAATGATAATAATAACGAATGTTTATGAATAATTTCTACCATGAAATTCGAATAATAACAAATCTGAAATTTCTACTAATTCGCTAGAGGTTACCTTTGCTGCATGATTACAAATTGTTCTCGATGGGTAAGTACTAAAATCTTACTAGAATTGAGCAACCCAGTCCAGTCAATTCCAGCTACTAATTAACGACGTACTAACTAGTAACTTACAAGGAAATTCATTTGAGGTTATTTACAAGATTTCTTACAATTAATGACCCTAATGCTGCACCAGCATTTCTAGCACAATCACGGAGAGAAATTTGTATGTATAAACTATTCCAAACATAAGAATAAAATGTAATTTAGCAGTTCGGTTTAATTTATTCCATTTTATGATAAACTTTACTTATTAATATTATTCCCTTTAAGAATAAATACAACTTCACAAATTTTATAATTTGAAATTATTAATTAATCCTTAAAAGAATAAATCATAAAATGTAAAGTTAGTGGAATCTTCAAAATATCGAAAAGCATCAACTTACAAGCATAAATTAAGCAGAGTTTAAGATATTTTATGATTGTAGTTGTATATCATACACTCACATATGTATTCGTACTTTAAACCTTATCAGATGAACTTCCGAACGGGATCTGTATTTACATACGTCAAAGGCGTCTTCCCCTAAAGAGATTAATCGGAATTAGTATAGTTCAATTCTAAAACATTACAATATGCAACACATTTAAATTTAATTAAGATCAATGTAATGCAGAATTATTCTTATTATGAATAATCAGCAGTACTAAGGACTATATTATTCCTATTTTAGCAGAAACATAATTATTCCTATTAGGAATAGTTCAAACAATAAATAGTGAATATGGTTCTGATTAAGAATAATAACAAAATTCACATTACAACAAAAATCAAATTTATTCTTATAATGAACAAACCGTGCAGTGGTTAGGAAGATATTATTCTCATTACACTTGTATAACTTACAATCACCTTTAGGTAAAATCACATCAAATATATTTTAAAATGAAAGCTAAACGTCAAATATATCTTTACATAATGTAGCTCCTTACATATCATAATATGGTATATTAAACTATTATATAATTAAATTATACATTCATTACATTACCATATATATATTTAAATTTAATAAGTACAAATTAAATGCAAAATTATTCTTATTATGAATATATTAGTAGTGCTAAGGAATATATTATTGCTATTTCAGCAAAAACAAAAATTATTCCAAGTAGGAATAGATGAAACAGTGCATAGAACATATTATTCGGATTAAGAATAAACAACAAATTTCATTTTTCCTATTAAGAATAAGTTAAACAGTGCTTAGGATGATAATATTCCGCTTAAGAATAAACGAATAAAGTTATTCCTATTGGGAATATGTTAAACAGTAAGCTATAACCAATACACACAGAAAAATATTTTGTTCATAATTAAGAATAGCCAATCTTATTTGTGGATTTTTTCAAATATAAGATTTTATTTTAAAATATAGCTGATCATTCTATTAGAAAAAATATTTACACTGGCTTTTAGTACAATAAAACATAACATTTTATTTCAAGTGTTCTTAAAATATAAATAATACTCTTACTACAAGAATGGCTGAGAAAACTTTCCCTAAGCATATCTATCTGAAATATAATAAACCATACTTTGTGTTAGATATGAAATCTTTAAATAAGCATTTTGTTTTTAGAAAAAAGTAAACTTCTGGGATGAAAATTGTTCTCTCTTAATGCAAAAAAAACTATTAAAAGAAAGAAGTTTATTCTTGCGCTGAGCACATTACTGATTTACATTCTTAAAAAAAGGTTTTTTTTCCTAAACAAATTTCTAGGCTTAATGGAAATTTCTTGCGCTCCCATCGAGAATTTATTGCAAAAATGAATAATGACAAATTTTTTGGGAATTTAAAACGTTAAAAATTCAAGAACAACCATTCTTATTTCTCTGTTGGTTTTTTAAAAGATATTCTTAAGCTACAGAAAAATCAAATTCTAATCGCCCCTTTAGTTGTGGCTTGTGCTTCTCAATGATTACGTCACCTCATTTAAATCGTGTCATTTAAATTCAGTGAATCAGTGGACATTTTTAATTTGTGATTTTAGTTGTGTAGAAAAAGAAAAATAATTTTGGAAACAAATCATTTAATTTAAGTGAAACTAAAATAGTAGTGACATAGAAGAATATTTATGATAAGTTAATATTCTTTGTTTTAAAGCAGTGTATTAAAAAATGGTTTTTAATTGAAAAAAATAATTGTAACTTTGTGCAAGGTGATTCTTTTGTTTTTAATAATTTTTACAATTTAAGTTATTAAGTTATTATCGAGTTTAAAAAATTAAATTTTGTGTTCTTTTTCATTAACTTAATTTAACAAAAAATGGAAAGAAAATTGAGTGGAGCGTCATTACAATATTATCGAATTTTAATAATTTCATATTTTAACTTTATTTTTTTTTATATATTAAAATATTTTTTAGCTATGTATAATTGCAGTTTTCTTAAAAATATATATACGTGCTAATAACTAATTTTAATAAGTGCTAATAACTAAGTTAATCTTAAAAATATATTAAAATTTAATTATATGAAATTACACTAAGTTATGTAAATATTGTATGTATGTAATGTTGGTAATGTATTTGGATTACAAATATAATATGCGAAATATATCGTTTTATTTATCTTTTTGATTGTAGTTTTAATGAAAATTTTATTTTGATTTTCTTAGAATGCAGAATGAAAAAGTTTATATGTTTATATCAGTTTTTTTTATATAATACCAATAAATTTTCAATAATTCAATTCTTCCAAAAAATTTTGTTTTATTTTACGCTTAAAATTATTTCAGTTTAAGAATTTTTATTTTATATGTAAGTATGGTGTTAATCAAATGGGCTTAAGTGAAGAGTAATATGATGTTCAAATGCACATATCAAGTTCTTAATAGAAGATAAATTGAAATAAATGAAATAATCAAATTGTTCTAGTAATATTTGTTTATGGATTAAGCACGTAAGTTATGTATCTAAGGGCATACAAATTGTATGTTAAACTGAACGTTCTTGAATGAAATATTGTGGTTCTACGTGGAATTGTTTCAATTCTTCATATAAGAAATTTTATCTTAACTGTAGCAAACGTTGTGCTTTTAGTATCCTTTTATATGTTTATTTAAAGAAAAATCATCTTCTATTAAAATTATGTAAATTTATTGTACTCTTATTGGAACAATATTATGCCATCAAAATACTATTGATAAACTTTCATTTGCTTATGGGACGTTTAAAATTTTCTACTTCTTAGTATTGAATTTCTTTAATAAAGAATTACATTGTCATTATGCATAATATAAGAATTACACCAAAGAAATCCGCAAGTATAATAATACTCACAACAAAAATTTTATGCTACAACATAGCATGAATTTTTCTGCGTATAGTACAACTTTAGATTCTTTTAGCAAGAATAACATTCTACTAAATCTAAAAACATTAAATAAAACTGAAGATATTTTTTAAGTAGTGTTTACACTTTCTCCAAGAATTTCTTTACTCGATCGGCCCGCATGGATAACAAAACTTAAGAGTAGTCTGTTATTCTGAAATATAACATAAATTTCCCTGTGTGATAATATAATTATAAATTAAAGTGTTGATCAGTCGACATTTAGATTTTCAATTGTAAATACGTGTAGTGAAATCGTGAAACTTTAACAGTGTCATAAAAAATAAACAGTGATAAAAGTTATATATAATTTTAAACTTAAATTTCCTTTTTTATTGGTGAGTTTTGCAACCTTACTTATTAATACTAATTATACATTTTTATAGACTAATTAAGTTCAGTAACTGAGTGCTTCTTATAAAATAATGTTATACATTTATACTAGACAGACATACAGCAGTTTAATACAGCTCATTTAGTGATTGTTTCGTCCTTTTTGGTTTATTTTGTTATTTTTTTCATATACGAAAATTACTACAAGCTAGTTTATTAAACCGCAATTTGTCTAAGCTTACTATATTACAATTATCAAAATCTTCATAAATAGAAGTCATGATATATATCTTATGGACGAAACTGAAAAATCGTCAGAGAACAACATCGAACTATGTAAGGACGATAGGCTGTAATACCACACATCTCCATGGAACACAGTAGAATATAAATGGAAAAGAACATTCGATGTAAGGCTCACGGAAAAGGAAAAAACGTTCTGATTCCCTGGACAAAATATTGGATATGGCTACTTTTTCGTCACGCCGATGCGAGTAGGATACGAGTTAGTAAGTTAATTTTTTCGATATTTTTGCTTTAATTTTGGGTAACGCATGAAGACAATTTCATAACATTAATTATTTTAGATTGAAATCAAATAGGAAATCATACAAATTCATTTCGAAAAACTGCAAATACAAAAAATCATCAAACACGCATCGAAAGGAAATATTCAAAAAATTATCGTTAAATAAAGGTATTTTTAAATTTTATAATAGCACTCAGTTTTTGACAACTAAATAAATTAAATTGTCAAATTTTTTGTTATTCTGGGTGATACGAGTAGCACTTATTGGTTTTACATCGAGATGGCCATCACCCAGAATAACCAAAATTTTTAAATAGAAATAGGATTTATGCTTTAAATACCATAAACTTCTAGATTACGAAGAAATTAACAAATGCCTTAGTGAATTATGATGTGTTGAAGCGAAACATCACAATTCGCTAAGGCATTTTGATTATTCTTTGAATATAAGTACACAGTATCTTCAATAGTAGTAGGTTGGTCACCACAGTCTGATGAGACGAGCGAATTTATAATTTAAAAAATAATCTCGATGTAATTAAAATTGGATGAAACATTGGCTTCCATCGTTCAGCAAATTATCACATAACCTTAAAATATTAATTTTCTATGTTTTCCACTACTATGTATTTTTCAAAGTTTATTCATAACTTAGACACAATTTCGCACTTAAAGTTATTTAAAAAAATAGACAACTTAAAAATAAAAAAAATAAAATGAAGTACACAAATTGAAAATTCTTAATTTTTCAAATTATGTATACACATATGTGTACAATTATGTATACAAATACTATACACGATGGAAAGTCAGTTTTTAGTAAAGAAATTAATAGTAAAACATATTTTTATTTTTTGATTTCTAGAATACCGTAGATTGCAGTTCCTACAAGTATTTAATACAATAATAAAACCTACTGTCAGAAAAAAGTTGACGGAGTTTTATGGAAAGTCAGCATCAGTGACGGATGGAATTCTTTTTGAGTTTTTGCTGAAAACATCGAATATTCAAACAGAATTAAATATAAGAAAAAAAAAATTATGTAAAAAGGAAAATTACACTTCAACCAGCCATAATTGTAGAGGTGAAGAATATTCTCCACAATTTATGGTTTCGGCCAATTCAATTTTACTCCATTTTAATAATTCTTTGGTGGCTTTTGATATATTTTTTAAATTATTCTTTTTGTACTAAATATTTCATACTCTTTTGAAAATTTTCCTTTTTTTATTCAGGATTTTTTTTTGATATAGTTTACTAATATTAAAACTTTATTTAATCTTAATTTTAAACGATGGCTAGATGTTTTTTTATGTTAGAAATTTTTTGCCATTATTGAAGTTTTAATTAATCACTTTAGTAAGTCATTTTGACAAACATTTTCAAGTTTATTTTGTTAAACAAGAAACTTTAAATATAATTTGTTTTAATTTTCAAATGTTAAGTTTTGATAAACCATTTGAAGTGCTTAGATTTAAAAATAAAAATTATTTTATGTTAAGACATATATAAATTAAATGAATGATTAAATAATTTAAAAACAAATAAAAAAAATTAAATTCACCTTTTTTAAAATAAAATGATGTTTAATTTTATTTACCCCTTTTGCCCAAGAAGAAAATTATTCTTTTGAAATTCATTCATTGTAATGATCAATTTAATCCTTACCATTGTAAATTTATTCCTAGTTTTTTGAATTATCTGTTCCTTATAAAGATTAACTTATTCCTTATGATTAAATATTTTATTCTTATTTTTTAAACTTAATTATTCCTTATATGATCAATTTATTCCTTGTCATTCAATAGCTTATTCCTAATATTTGATTTAACTATTCCTTGTATTAAACAATTTATACCTAACATAAATTTAAATTATTCCGATTTGCGAATAAAAGTAACAAACAAAATATTAAATTATGCTTTTTAAGAACAAAACTAAAAGATATTAATACTAATTTTTGTCTTTATTCTGAGTAATGTTAACTTTTGTTGCTAAGAATATATTGTTCCTAAATATGTTTTATTATTCTTTAGTTAAGTTGGGTTAAATTGTGAACTTCATTTTGGAACAATAGATTCCTGGTAGGAATAATGTATTCTTCCATTTTTCTCCGTGATCCAATGAAAATGGTACTAGAATTTTTTGCAAATTATTTACGTATGTCAAGTTATCCCAGAATTCTATCCCAGAAAATAAAATTTTGTAATCAGGCAACACTAACATATCAATAACCAATTTGCTCTTGTGTGAAGTTAGCCCAGCCCAGAATTTTTACCAATTTTAATGGAAAAACGAAAAATTATCAAATTTAATAAATTTGATTTGTTTTTGATATAATAAAAAAAAAATTAAATCTAACGTATAAAAAAACTGTAACATTTTGAGTTGCGAAAGTATGGAAAATGTGGTATAATTGTGGCAATGTTGCCGAAAATTCATTGATTTTTTTTTTTAATTTTTCGTCCCGCTCGATAAATTTAAATTTTTCTCGCCTACACTCAAAATGTCTTGGATCAGGGCTACATGATTTTGAAACGTGTACACTAGTAGCTAAATTTAAGCAGAATTAGAAGAAAATCGTTCCGTAGCAAGTCCCCGAAAATGAACTCTGGGCTGGGAATTTCTTTGATTTTTTTTTATAATTTTTCGTCCAGCTCGATTAAATTGAGCCTAAATTTATCTACTAGTGTATATGTTACGGTCAAAGTGTATAATCCGGTGATTCTATATATAACTACCAAATCCCTTTGGAAATTGAAAGTTTTTTTTTACTTAGTTTAAAATTATAAATAAAATTTGACACTTGAACAATTTAATAAATTCTGGAAAAGAAAGCGGGGGTTTGCGAGCGGCAGCCCCATCCACTAAGGTATACAACGAATTAAAATTACAATAATTTTTTTTTTCCACTATCAGAAGAAGCGATAAGAGCGATAAAAACTCTTTGATCTGGGTCTGCAAGGTTGACGAAGCAATTATTTTTAAAAATAAATGAAATAAAATGTAGTTTGTTAATTCAAAATTCCAATTTTAATTTATTCAAAATCCAATTTATCGTCAATTTGTTCTTCATCTTCATTTTCATTTGTATTAAGGTTATGTATGATCCTCGTCAGGAGTTTCATGAAGGTTGCCTCGATATAGGGGCAATCCTAACGTCAAAAATTATCAAAAAATTAGCATCTTACCTTATTTTGAAAAAATACAAAAATAAAAAAAAATTTCCGGAAAAATTAAACTTCCCCTCCTAAAACTCTTAATAAACAATCCTACATTTAAAAATTTCTAAATTTTTACTGTTTACCTGATTTTCTCGTTGTATACGTATAGTAAAACTACGCCATTATTATTATTATAGTTTTAAACTTTCATATTTAACACTTTAACCAAGGGGGTTTGGTAATTATATCTATCCCTTTTTCAACTAAAAAAAAAATAGTTTTAAGTCCAAACCACACAAACGTGTGAGTAAAAAACCATAGTATGTAACGGCGTTTTTGATAAAAAATTTCGCTTGATTTGAAGTACATCCAAGACAATTGTGTGTATAGTCATAGTGTTGTTTTTCGGACGAAAATATGTTTGAAAGGAATGCACAAATGTGAAAGTTAGTTCAAAAAACATATAAAAATCAATTTTTGACATGATTTTTTGCCATACCCACACAATTGTGTTACCGGGCAGGAAAAGGGATATAATCACCGTTAAAAGTGAATAATTCTAAAAAATTTAACATATTAACCGATGCAGTTGGTAATTATGGCTGCGGGCCAATAATCGGGTAAATCATTTATTATGGGAAAAATCGGATTTAGAACAGATTTTTCGATCAGTTTGTCTTAGAGTTTTTGAAAAATAAATGAATTTACCGAAAAATTTACTTAAAATTGACTTTTACCCGACTATTGGCCCGCAGCCTATATATAATAACCGGTAATTATATATAATAACCAATTATACACTTTAACCGTAACCTATACATTTCAAAATCATGTAGCATGTGGCACTATTCTGGTTTTCCCTGGGAATAGGGAATTGGGAAAAACATTTTCATAGCATTTTTGTCTAAATTATATTTTTCTTGCCTACTGTTAGAATTAGTTGGGTGTAAATATTTTTGAAACAAAGATAAAGGGTTTTTCAATAAGAGCACTTCAACTTTTTTTTTGAATAAAACACAAACTGTTCGATTTTTGAACTAACTTTTTTTTTATTAACGAATTTGAACATATACATTTAAGTATGAAACTCGATTTCTTTTACATGACCACCGCGTGCGCGTTTTACGAAGTCCAATCATTGAACACAATTTTCGAACACTCTTTCGCATAAATCTGCCGAAATTCCAGCAATTTCACGATCTATATTGGCTCTGAGCTCTTGCAACGTCGCCGGCTTATTGGCATAGACCAATGACTTCACATAACCCCAAAGAAAATAATCTAGAGGTGTCAAATCACACGAGTGCGGCGGCCACTGGACGGGCCCATTTCGCGAAATAACACGCTCATCGAACTTAGTCTTCAATAACGCGATTGTATAGTGTGCTGTGTGGCATGTGGCCCCGTCCTGTTGAAACCACATGTCGTCCAAATCCATTCCATTCAATTGCGGCCAAAAAAATCGTTTATCATATCGCGGTATCGATTTCCATTAACAGTAACGTGGCGATCGTTATCGTCGATGAAAAAATATGGCCCAATGACGAGCCGGCATGTAATCCGCACCAAACAGTGACTTTTTCGGGATGCAACGGTGCCTCATGAATCACGTGTGGGTTGCTTCCTGCCCAGTAACGCATATTTTGCTTGTTGACAAATCCATTTAGCCAAAAGTGAGCCTCATCGCTGAAGATGATTTTTCGGTGAAAATCTGCATCATTTTCGATTTGCTCTTGAGCCCAATTCACGAATCAGCGTCGCTTCAAATGGTCAAACGGCTTTAGTTATTGTGTCAGCTTGATCTGATACGGATGTAGGCCAAGATTTTTACGTAAAATTTGCCACAATGATGTCACAGAAAGGCCCAATTGTTGTGAACGTCGTGTAAGCGACACATTCGCGTCTTCTTGAACTGAAGCCCTGGCGGCTGGATGTTTTCAACACTTCGAGCACTTCTTGCTCTCGAGGGCACCGGAACATTATGTAGCGAAAACGTAGATTCAAATTTTGGTGCTCCCGAATTTATTAGAACAGCCCTCACCCATACAATTCGATCATACTTTATCGAATTACATTCTTGTGCAAGAAATAGCGGTAACCTTGAATTTATTACAACGGCTGACACCCACCAAAATCGATCATAATACATCGAATTACAATCCTGTGCATGACATACCAGGTGTACAAGTATGAAATGCGGTTTGGTGCACCAATGAAGTTTGGGTTATAAAAATTTGACACTGCGCTATTTTGTTGTGTCCTTGAAAAAGGTTGTGCATCGCGTGGTATTGTTGTGTTCAATATGTCGAAATTTATACCGAACGAAGAGCATTCGTGGACACTTGGACAGCTTTAATTTTTTGTTTTCATTTGAAGAAAACTGATGTTGAATCATATCGATTGCTTCGAGGGAGTTATGGTGAACATGCTCTATCGCAAGATACGTGTGAAGTGAACGATGGTTTCGGTATTTCTAAAGTGGTGACTTCGATGTTGCAGACAAGGACCGTGGAAATCCTCCAAGAAAACACGAAGGTGTGGAATTGCAAGCAATGTTGGGCGAAGATGATTCATAAGCACAAGAACAACTTGCCAAGCAACTGGGCGTTAGTATACAAGCTTGAAAAGCGCAAAACACATGTGATAGTTTGCTCGCTCGGTAGAAAAGGAAGTCGTGTTTGCATCGTATCTTTCGTAGTTACATTAGAAGAAAAGCGGATTTATTTTGAGAATCCCAAGAAAAAATCATGGGTGGACCCAGGCGCACCATCCACATTGACGCAAGTCCGAATTGCTTTGGCAGAAAGACGATGCTCTGTGTTGTATCGAACCAGAGAGGCGTGGTCTATTATGAGCTGTTAAAACCTGGAGAAACGGTTATTATAAACTTTACCAATAACAATTGACCGACTGGAACAGTTCGCTGCTTGAAAAAAGGCTAGAATACCGAAAGACGCAACACATTGTTATTTTTCTCCATGACAATGTTCCATCACATACGGTAAAATCAGTTCGCAACACGTTGGAATCATTCAGCTGGGAAGTTCTACCCTATGTGGCTTACTCACCAGGACCGCATTTACTGAGCACCGCCTTGGTTCGTACGATGAAGTGAAAAAATGGCTCGATGAATATTTCGTAGTAAAAGGGGAAGATTTTTACTGTTACAATGTATAACAAGCGATGGAGCATACTTTGAAAATGCTTTGAAAAATCGGTATTTCATACTTGTACACCTATGTAGTTACCCCTGAATTTAAAAACAACAGCCCACACGTACAAATATCTATCGTAATGCATCGAATTACCTTTCTGCATAAGAAATAGTATTCCTGAAATTCTTATACAAGAAGGTAATTTTTTGCATTACGATCAATTTTTGTGGGTGTGGGCTGTTTTAATAAATGCAGCGGTATCTATATATTGTGTATATGAAGGTGGCCCGAAAACAATCCCGAAAAACGCCTTTAAAAAATAGATGTGTTTCTCCGCTAACTTCATAATTCTACCCGAAAAAAACATAGAGATAATCAATTTTCATCCCGAGAATATAAAAACACAAAATAAATATTACGTTTAATTTTAAAGAGGCCTCGCCAACTGAATTAATATTCGCCTCTGTTACATTAGTTATCAGAATAATGCTCATATATCACCATAAATTTCTCCGTTCATAGAGTTTGGCATAATTGTGATACCTAGGCTGCGTACCAATCCAAGGGTAAAGTGCGAAACTCATATTAGAAAATACCGAAATCATGCAAAACAAACACAACCATCAACGAAGGCGACGACGATTTTTTCGTTGAAAAAAATTTAGAGTCTATTTCTATTTTTGTTGCCGACGAAACAATATTGCCAACTGTTTTTTATATATGTATAAGTTGGCATCAATTAACCGTCATATTATTAACCATTTTTTTCAATTTAGTAGCCTAATGCCACAACGTCATGTGTCAAAAACACAGAAGGTTATGCCGGTTAGTTGTTTTTTTTATCGCCATACGCTGACGCTTTTGTTCTGTTAGCTACAGCGATATCGCGGCGATATTTTTTATTTATTCGTCGACGCTCGCCGTCGTCGCTCTTGTTCAGTTTCTAGCGTAAAAGTCAAATTTTCGGTAAATTCAATTATTTTTGAAAAAATCTATGGTAAACTGATCGAGAAATTTGCACTAAAATCGATTTTTACCGTAGTAAACGATTTACCCTTGGATTGGTACGCAGCCCTAATCTAACAGTAGCGAATATTAAATCAGCTGGGGAGTGTCGAATAAGTAAGGTAATGAGTGTTCATGTTCATGTGTTTAATACTAATAGTCGGTACATTTAAAGGCCAAACACAGTTATATATGGCAACCTCTGTGAACCGAAATTTCAGGACCGTTAAACAATTTTCAATTTCTAGATTTAAAGTGTGGTAAATCTCTTCTTGTAATAAATTTTAAACGTAAAATTTGTCTTGTGTATGTGAGATTGTTTTTATTTTCTCGGAATGAAATTTGATTTTCTCCGCTTTTTTCGGGTTGAAGGGTCTTTTAATGATTTTAGCGGGGAAATACATCTATATATATTTCTAAAGACTTTTTCGGGATCATTTTACTGTCAGCATAAAATGCGTACATTTTTTGCAGAGGAATGTAATTCAATGCATTATGATCGAATTTTGTAGATATGAGTGGTTGCATTAAGGTCATGTGTGTCCATTTTTTGTTCACAATGAGCTGCATCATCTTATTTGAGGGTATAGGTTGTTACATTTTGGCTTCCTCATCCATCGGCGCGTGAAACATCATATCATCGATTTTCGCCCTATCAACATGCGGATATGCACGGTCAGACATCGCACTAAGAAATTCATCACAATCATTAATGTATGTACATGCACCCACCGAAGATAAATCGAATGACATCAAAGATTTATTCTTTGTCGAGCTGGAGGAAGTCATCCATGACATTAAAATTATCGTGGGCGATTTTAATGCAAAAATCGGTAAGAGGGGAGAAAACAACGGCCAACGCATCACCGACCTGGCATTAATGTACAACTTAGTTGTATCAAGTACATTTTTCCCACATAAGAGAAACGACAAAGTAGCATGGACATCGAATGATGGAAGAACGGAAAACCAAATCAATCACGTCATGGTGTCTAAGAGACACTCCACATGCATATCTGACGTTAGATCTTACAGAGGTGCAGACATGGACCGCGATCATATGCTTGCCATATTTAAGTATAAGTACAAACTGTCATCTATACGTTTAACAGACAAGCACAAAAACCGTTCGATGGAATATCGATGCTCTAAAAGACAAAGCGTCACTGCAGAGTTACCAATCAGCTGTCACTAATTATTTAGACCGGCCCCATAACAACGAAGAAGCCGCTCCTAACATCCAGGAGCATTATACAACATGCTTACCCTTACAGTCAGTCATAACGACTGCGGCGCAAAACACTATGGGAAGAACACCTCTGAGACCGCCTGGTCGTCAAAAATAAACGAAAGTTTTGTGAGAAATGGTTGACACTAAAAGCACTCAAACAGAATATCTCCGCGCTAGGAAAGCCACGATTAAATACCTTCGACAAAAGAAACGCGATCATATGAGGTCATGCATTGAAAACATCAGCTTCCAAGCGGAAGTAGGAATTTCAAGGGACTGTTTTGCTAATACCAGGAATCTCACTAAAGACTTCCACCCAAGAAGTACAGCCATCAAAGATGGGAATGGAGAATTGAGAACAAACGTGGCTGATGTTCTCTCAGTATGACAAACATACTTTCAAAATCTGCTAAATCGAAATGACGAATTGGCCCCCATTAGAGCAATAGCTCCTCCAGGTGAACAGGTCTTTGATGAATATCCCACAATGAAGAAAATCAATGCAGCTATTAAGAGATTCGAAAAATGGAAAGGCACTCGGTCTCGATGGAATCCCCGCAGAATTAATTAAGCTCGGGCGCCACTCTTGCAACAAGTTTATACGATCTCATTCATACGTTTGTATTTGGGACCAAGAAGAGCTACCGGAGAGTTGAAGGACCGCGCTCATATGTCGTCCGTTGCATAAAAAAGGCGACCGTCTAAAATGTGAAAACTTTCATGGCGTAGCTCTATTGAACACTGCTTACAAAGTGTTGGCTAATTTTGTACTTGCCTAATGTTGACATCATTGGAGACTATCAGTGTGGTTTTCGTCCCAACCGACCGACCACTAACCAGTGTTTCACCATGAGGATGATCTTGGAAAAATGTTGGGAGTACAACATAACCATACATCAATTATATATATATATAGAGAAACTCGTTTCTCTGTGCAAGTTAACAACGTCTGGGTCGCTGTATGTAGAATCGTAATCGAAGAAAATGTGTTAGAATCCTTTGAAATAACATCTGGTGTTTGACAGGGAGATGCACTCGCGCCTGTGCTGTTCAATTTGGCGCTTGATTACTGATTAATAAATCACGCCAAATTTGTGGATATGCGGATGATATCATGCTTCTTGGTCGAAGGCCTAGAGATATCAAAGACAGTTTCGTACCGCTCGATCACTGTGCAAGAAGACTTGGTTTGGAGTTGAACAGTACACTGAGAAAAAATTTGGGTATAATCAACAATTTTTTAATATATTTTCGTATTATATTTGGTCAATACTTACTAAGTATTATTTTTATACAAATATTTTTATTAATTTTACATTTTAGATAATAATAAAAAAAGCCTGAAAAAGTGTTGATTTAAACAAAAGTCAGTATTAATTTAATAGGTAAAAAGGTAAAAATCTGGAATGCAGTTTAGTGGGTAATGCAGATTACCTATGAAATTAATACATAACCAGGTTAAAATTACATATTACGGGTTTAATTTTATATTTGAGTAATTATTAATTTAATAAGTTTCAGGATTGTAATAATACTTACGCAAAGTCATTTTTCATATAAATTTAATAATTTGAAAAGTTAAAATGTAACAAAATACATTCAATAATAATACTATTTTTGACGGTTTTATTACTAGATAATTAAATTTTGTAAATTTTTTCTAAAGCTTAATAAATTAAGTAAAAACAAATGTGTGTATTTAGTTTTATTTAGTTTTTATTCATGAATAGTATAATAAAATATTCAAATAATTCAAAAATAATATTGATATTAATAAAAAATACATATAAATGAACTCATGTAACTATTGTATTTTACTAATATCTATTACAAAAATATTTTTTTCTTATAACTAAACGCCCATCATTTAAACAATATGTATTAAACGGTTCTACATTGAAATATTCAATTCTATAAACCTCCAAAATATTATTATTTTTTTTAATTTCATGAGATTGTATGTGCTGATCAAAAAGTGTTATTTCATATGATTGACAAACTAAAAAGCATTGTTCAGCCCCATCTACTAGTATATGTTTAATTTCATAAATTTTAGTGTAATCTTTATAATATTTGTAAACAAAAAAATGTGGCTTGTATTCACTTCCTTTAAATTTCACAGAGTTGGTGCAATAGGCATTCAGTAAGTCGACATTATTTGCAAGGAGCAGAGAACAAAGTTCAGGCGAAATGTCTTTTTTTAATGCACGTTTAATTTTTAAGTCAGGAAGGAAAAAACTTTGATTTAATAATAAACAAGAAAATCGTAAAGAAGCTTTAATTGCCAAAGTTAATGATATATGTAATCTGGAAGTTATGTTTCGAGCATATTTCTTAAACTCTAAATGCTTGCCCTCGAAACGCATTGACCATAGATACCTGAGTGGACCACATTTTTTCATGGATGTCGCATAGTGAACTAGGAAATGGAATTTTGGTTTAAGATTTTCGTTAAACAAATTCACGAACAAATAGTTGTGTTCTGCTACAAGCATTTGTAAGGAACTAATCTTATCGTAAGTTACTTCTTCTAGAAAAGCAATGTCAACTATTTCAACCAGTGAGTCTAAAAGCTTCCAAACTATATCAGTTTTGTCAATTAAATCGCAAATCATTAGTGGAAATAAAGTAATAAATGTAAACATTTCAGTTGCAGACATATTAAACATTGAAGATTTAATATGAGCAATTTCTATTGGTGGTGATAGATTACCTATGTCAGTTTGTCCGTATTGAAATATTTGCTTTCGGTAATTTAATACTGATAGTGAATATACTTTATTTTCTATGTAGTGCAACACAATTTTACCCAAGTCGTATCTGCATATACCTTCCAATATATCATACATAATATCAAAAGACCAGTTATCAGCGACGTGGAATGATGGGATTTCATTAAAAGTACATTTTTCTGACACTCCTGTTAGTTTTGCGTCATTAATTAAAATATCAGAAACATAGGTTTCTCTTGTTCTAAGGGATTCCAAAATCCAATGTCTGTCCGTAATCATTTCAGTTTTATGGCGTTTACACACTCTACAATAAAAGTTTGAATTGAAAGATGAAGAAAATCCCAAAATATTGTTGAGACCAAGATTATCCCCTAATACCAATCCTAAAAGAGGATACATTTGCTGAGTTATTCCATTAGTACAAATAGAAATTCCATTTGTTTCTAATTTTATAATTTCTCGAATCAATGGGTACAAAGTTAGATCATTTCCAAGACATTGTTTTTCTTTACTTTTAAAGAAAGCTGCAACAAAAATATTATCAAGTTTCGACAGATATTGAGTAGGTGTAGTCGGAAAACTGTAATAAGCAGCAGTAATGGATTGAAACCCCGCGTGCGAACCGAGTGCATTATTAATTTCATAATCGTCAAAATAAAGAAAAAATGGCACAACTATTTTATTATGGAAATTACCTAATTTTGATTTCCACACTGACCCGTTTATAAAGTTAGATAAAATATTGTCCGGCTTAGATTTTAAAATTTCCATATTGGAAAGAATTTTCTCTAACACATTCCTACATTCTAAAAATTTTTTTTATTTGAAATTCAATTGGTAAAATTATGCTTTGAACTTTGCTTTCTTCTAACATAGGTCTAAAATCTTTAACAACTTCAGTTAATTCATTATTAATAGTGAATGCCAAAGGACTTTGGTAGTATCCGCTATTGGTTAATTTTTGAAAAAATTTATATTCCGTGTTAATATTTTTAAATGGATTAAATTGATCGATAACATCATACAAGTACTGATTTTCATTATTGTTTTTGTTAATTTTACTTAATTGCTGTTTGAGTTCATTTTTTAATGGGCAAATTATTAAGTTTTCTACAGTTTTTTTAATACTTATAACATTGCTTCTAGTTAAATTAAAAGAACTATGCAAGTTTATTGTAAATAGTATACCGTTTTGATCTAAATTGTAATTTCTATTTCATGTATATTTGAAACAAATGGTTCGCTTTCATTAGTGTCTTGTAAACCAAGATTTGAATCATTATTACGTAATTCTAAGTTTCTATTTAATTTGTTTGTTGCGTCTTAAGCGATTTGGCCGTTATCTAAATTAACGGCATTCGCCGTTTTATGCTTGTTAGTTAAATGACGTTTAAATGCATACAGGTCTTGAAAAACTTGTAGGCAATTATCTTGATAACATCTAATATTAGAAGTAGTACTTTGCTTAGGACATTGACATTTTAAATGATTTATTAATATTTTTACCGATTCAAACTTCTGATGACAAAGATAGCAATCAAACATTTAATTAAGGGTTTTGCAAATAATTAATTAAAGTATTTATATTAGGATTTTGTATATCATTTGAAGTTTTAATCTGGTAAAAATATTGTTGTATGAAAGTCCAAGCAACTATTGCATCTGCGGGGTATTCAAAATTTAACACGTGACATATTTTGAAATAAATGTCCAAACATTTCAAAAAACTATCAAATTTATAACTTATGTTATCATAATATACATAAAAATTTTCTACTTTTTCAATAGTACTACCTTGAACTAATATAATAGGTTGAATTTTCTCGATATTTTTGCCATTTTATTCCCAAAGTTTTGAATAGCTTCTTCTCGCATATTTTGCGCAGTTATGTGAATCATAAATGCTTCTTGGCTATCGGGAATACTCGGTTTTCTTGAGCCACCAGGTATTGTTCTGTTGCTATGTTTTACAGGTTTACAAATGGCATGTATTATTAATGATAAAATGCAATCGGCTGCGTCTGAGAATATAAAAAATAAAAAATACAATATTATTTAACATATAATTTCTTTAAGAAAATCTTATAAATGCGTACCACCAGATAAGTCACTGTTAATTTTATTTAAAATGTCAGCGTTGTTTTTGTCAATTATATTGATTCTAGCGTATTCAATGAACTTTATTTTAAAATTGCTCCATTTGCTGTATAACAGGTTTTCTTTGCCGGGTATAGTAGCTCGAAGTCTTTCTCAATCTACACAAATCATAGATATATTTATTGTATTGTGGAAATAAGTTAAATAATTGTTTACCAAAAGATATCCATTAAAATTTTTTAGTGATGGAAAAGCATGAATTATAGATTGAGTTGTACATGATGGGCTTTTCCCCAATTCATGTTGATATTTCAGACATTCATTCCATTTGACTAAAACAGATTCCATTGGCTCCTGGTTATGTCTCAACCACGCGACTGCTGCCATAATTTCATCTTCATTATCTAACAGAATATATGAATATTTATATACATACCAAACAGTATGGTCATTATTGAGAACTTACTTAATTCAGCTTCATTATGAGTAGTTACATTAGATGAAGTTGTGTTGGATTTAGTTTTCATTGATTTGATATTTCCTTTTCTCCGTTCCAATTGGGCGATATTATGAGCTTTATCGAATAATCTACCTTTCGTTGGTAGACCGTTTTGTGATGGTATGTAATATGTTGTCTTAATGGGGAAATTATAAAAAATTAGCTTTAACACACACCAAAAATGGGTTCGAAATCTATATTGTAAAATCGTTAAGTTGTTTTTTTGTCAACACATGCGCAACGGTTCCGGATAAATTAAAATTGAATCTAAATAAAAAGTTAATAAAAACTAATTGATTTTAAATTAACCAAGGAACCTGCCAGGAACAATTTGATTTTCCTTTAAAATATTGAATTAAATTTATATTTCTTTTTGGGAATTTCCCAAAGAAAGTGAAATATAAGTTAAGTGAAATTAAAATAAATTTATACTTTTATTTTCACTGACATTTCAAGGGTGTAAGTCAGCTGTTGCATGTACTTAAATTTTTCAAATATTAAAAAGTTAGGAAAGTAAGTAATAACAATTTAATTTAAATAAGTAAGTAAGTAATAATTAATTGGTTAGACGTACCAAACCAATATTAATTGCCATAACCAATATTATTCGAATTTAATAATAAATCTTAAGAAACGGAATAAATAACGCATTATTTTAAATATTTAGTTTAACATACCAGTTGTTCCTTTGGAAATATTTTTACTATTTGGTTACTATAGTAGGAAACATCCCTCACTGTCATAGCTGTACCATTAAGTCCCATAAATTTGTCAACAATACACTGGCACAATTTTTTTCGGTAGTGATCGGTCAAAATATTTTCTTTCATTTTTAAAATAATTTTTCCCAAATACGTAGCACTTAAGTCGTGCTCCAAATCGAAATAAATAACCTGGAATGTCGAAGTTGGCGATTTTGAATTTAAGTTTGATGCTGCCGAGAAGTTTCTTCGCGAATTACTTGGTCGATTTATATTTGGAATATCAGAAAATGATAAGTTATCACAGCTGCAGTTACGAATGGATGAAATTTTTGGTAAATTCTAAAACAATAATATTTTGGATAAAACTAGTACTTACAAAGTTTAGTAAATTTGTCACTTACTATTTCGGTCCGCCATTTATCAAGTTTTTCTCGGACATTAATTCTATGGCCAATTATTGGAAAAAGTTCCTTTATCTCTTCATAATATATACATTTAAGATGCGCGATATTCAGTTTATTTGCTGCAATTAATATAATAAAATGCAATTAAACTTGTGCAATGAATTTGAAATTAAACTATTGCATGCCTTTTTGTAAGGTTATGTACCACTTCTAAATTTTAATAGGAAAATAATAGTCGTTCAATCTTAAATACTTACTGGCAAATATAATATAAAACTCTAGTGGAAACCCAAAATTTTCGCATATTAATTGATACAAATCATTGTCCAAATTTATAACTTGTTCAATTTGTGTGTCTTCGTTTAAAACCAAAGGTAATTCAGATACGGACGCCGTATCGCCTTCAATCATTGATTTATCCATAAATTTAATAAAGTCCTCTCTTTTTAGACACAAATTATTATTTATGAAAAGGTTCTTTGATTTGATTTGATCACAATCACAACACGTTACACAATATTTTAATTACTTATATCACTTAAAAACACAATATTTAAATTCAACATGTTTATTCAACGAAATTAGCTTTTGATATGATGTATAATGCAACTCACAGAAGGAAGCCTGTTGAAATAACGGTAGATAGAATATCATTTTAATACGATTTTTGTCAGATTTATTATTTGTTCGTATTAATTCTACCAGATTGATTATTTGACGTGTTAAATTAATACTGTTAATTTATTAAATAAATAAAAAAACACATGACTAAAAAAGTAAAAGTAGTTGAGGTAAATTTGACAGGATTTAGTATAATTTTAACTTTTACGATTTTGTTTTAATATATTTATGTATTAAAATAATATGTATAATATGATATTAATTCAATAGAAAAAAATAGATTATTTCAATAAAATAATTTTACCCAAATTTATTAAATTAATACCTTATCTTGTGAAATTTATACGATTGCATATTGATTTAAACATATTTATGAAAAGTAAATATAATCCGTAATTTTTATTAAATTTATACGCAACTTTTTTCTCAGTGTACCAAAACCAAGTTTGTATCAACACCCAGGAACATCTCCATGATAAATCTCGAAATTGGCGACCATAACTTGGATAGCGTTGAAAACTTTAAATACCTCGGGTAAGTTATAACATCGTCGAATGATATGCAGGCAGAAATAAAAGCCCGAATCCCTGCCGGGAAACGAGAATTCTACGCCCAATCAAAATTATTGCGATCTAAACATCTATCGCAGTCGTGCAAGCTCGCACTTTATAAAGAACTCATAACACCTGTGCTGGCTTTCGGAAGTGAGAGCTGAACCATGACCTCTAACGATTGCAGATTATTATCTAAGAAGGTAATCCGTTCAATCTTTGGTCCAATTAAAGTTGCGAACAACGAATATCGGATTCGTATGAATCACGAAATAAAGCAACTTCTCGGAGGCTGTGATATAATCGGATTCATCAAATCTAATCGAGTGCGATGGCTCGGCCACGTTACAAGGTCTTTATAACAACGGATGATAAATAAAGTGTTCCACCAACAACCAACTGGAGGACGAGAGCGATGGACCGAGTCAGATGGAGGCCCATTGTGCGGGTGGCAAAATCCTTTCATGGGATGTGAAGCAGAGAGAGAAAGAGAGAGAGAGAGTTAGAGAGAGAGGTTGTTACATTTATAGCAAGTCTATAACCTATACAGAGAAATATGGGTTTAAAGTGTTTCACTCCTTAGGGACAGATATGATTGATTGAACTACTCCATTATATTTTGTAATTAATTTTGTACACATTTTTAGTTCTGGTTGGTCATTAGAAATCGTACTGTATTCCAGGAAAGACATAATCGGCTTATGATAACCAAAGTAACTAACAAATATTCTAGATTCAAACTTTTCAAGATATCTACTAAATACAGCATCGATGGTCGTTCCGTATTTGGTCGTACTTTGATTCTTATATTTCGACATTACCAAGTCTTGTTTTTATTTTAGGCAATTTTTGAATGGCATTGTTTTTTCATCCCTCAATTAATAAATTGGAGAGCCTTCAAGACCTAACGAAGATTAAGCTAGCTGATCCTAACTTTCAAAATAAAAGCAAAATTGATGTTCTTCTTGGTAGTGATTTGTTTTTTGATATAATAAGTGATGGTAAAAAGTATATCACAAACTCACAGTTAGTTGCTCATAACACCAAAATTGGATGGATTGTAGCAGGGGTGCCAATTAATCTCCATTTAGACGTGGACCGTACGCTGAGAAGGTTTTGGGAAATTGAGGAGGTTGTGAGTTCCGAGCCGTATAATGATGAAGAGAGATTTTGCATAAATTATTATCAGAAAACGTTTCAAAGGGCACCAGATGGAAGATACATCGTGAGTTTACCATTTAAACTAGATGCACCGAAACTTGGACAATCAAAGTTTATGGCAGTTAAACGATTCGCTAATTTGGAAAGAAGGTTTTTACGTGATCAATCATTTAAAAGGCAATACATCGAGTTTCTAGATTAATTTCTACAATTGGGACATATGGAGCTATCAACTTCTGACGCTACCGAAAGCATTATTTGCCGCACCATGGAGTTTTGAGAGAAAACAGTTCAACCACGAAATTACGGAAATTCTCTGAATGAGCAGTTAGCAGCAGGACCAGTAGTGCAGTCTAGTTTGGTAGAAATACTGCTCAGATTTCGCAAACATAAGGTAATATTTACAGCTGATATCGAGAAATGTTCCGGCAAATATGGGCTAGTAAAACAGATAGTGATTACTGATTACCAACAGATTGTATGGAGAAAGGAAGCACAAAACGAGTTACAGTTTTTTAAGCTGTTAACAGTAACATATTAGTGCAACTGGCATCGGACTACCAACAAGAATACCCAGAGGCGGCACAAATATTAAAGCATGATTTTTACGTCGATGACTTGTTGTCCGGTACAAGCAATGTAAAAGACGCCCAGAAATTAGTTATGAGTTTGGTTAGTTTATTAAACAAGGGAGGATTCAACATCCGCAAATGGGCTACTAACTATCCCGAGATTTTAGACAATATTCCTGAAGAAAACAGAGATGCTTCTGTTATTGAATTGACAGACGATTCATCGCTTACTGTACTCGGTGTGAGATACTCTCCAAAAAACGACTCATTTCAGTTCAAGGTGTCTCTAGAAGATATAACACTAACAAAAAGGAATATGCTGTCAGAGGCGTCGAAACTCTTCGATCCTATTGGATGGCTATCGCCAACAATTATTAAAATCAAAATTCTTTTCCAGAAGCTTTGGTTACTTGGAACCGGCTGGGATGATCTATTACCAGATGCAGTTTGTTCAAGCTATATGGCCATAAGAAGAAATTTAGTAAAATTGGAGGATATCCACATAAAAAGATGGTTATATACTGACGGTGAAGAACTGGAACTGCATGGCTTTGCGGATGGCTCAGAATTAGCTTATGCTGCAGTTATTTACAGTAGAGTAAAAACAAAATTAACCTAGTAATTGCAAACACAAAAGTGGCGCCGATTAAGACAGTTAGTATACCCCGATTAGAACTATGTGCAGTAACTTTATTAACCAAACTCATGACATCCGTGGTACAAACGTTCAAGAAGACAATGAATGTAAGTGCGTGGCTGTGAACCGATTCGACAATAGTACTGAGTTAGATATCATCGTGCCCCAGAAGATGGCAAACGTACGTAGCCAACAGAGTCTCATATGTGTTAGAACACTCCGATCGAAGACAATGGCTTCACGTATCATCTAGTGACAATCCAGCGGATTGCGCGTCACGTGGTTTGTTTCCTGAGGAATTAGTCAATCATTCCCACTGGTTCAGTGGTCCGCCTTGGTTGAGTAGACCTGAATGGGAATGGCCAAAACAAACCCAATGCACGAGAGAATTACCTGAAGAAGCAATAAAAGAGCAAAAAACTAATTCGATTGCATTGGTCACTACTGGCAATAGGAACGATTGGCTGGACGACCTTCTTGAACGATGTTCTTCATTTACGAAGGTCTTATTTGTAATTGCTCGAATTTTAATATTGTTCAAAAGTCGAGCATCACGTAACGCAGCTGCAGATATTGAATTGTCGAGAAATTTTAATCGATCCAAATTTGATGCATTTAATTTGGTGATAAGGCGAATACAACTGAGCAATTTTGCTGATGAGATTAATTCGATTAACAAAAATAAACAAATTAATCCGAATTCCAAATTAATCTCTCTTTTTCCATTTATAGATAGGTATGGCTTATTAAGAGTCGGAGGAAGGCTTGATAATGCAGATATGTCGTATGAGATGAAGCATCCCGTTATACTCCCGGCTAAGAATCGCTTAACAACGTTAATTATCCGAGATGAACATCTTAGACTGTTGCATGCTGGTCCAACATTACTAATATCTACACTTAAACAGAAGTACAACATCCTAAGATGCAAGGTTGAAGTTAGAAGCTTAATTGGGAAGTGTGTGAAGTGTATCCGGTTTAAGAAGCAGCAACAACAACAACTTATGGGTCAGTTACCGCAATCTAGAGTGACATTTCAAAAGCCTTTCTTCACAACTGGTGTGGACTATGTGGGTCCGTTTTTAATAAAAGCATCAAAATTGAGAGGTGCTAAATCAATCAAGGCTTACTTGGCGCTGTTTGTGTGTATGGCTACAAAAGCTGTGCACTTAGAGCTAGTCAGCGATATGACCACCGAAGCATTTTTGGCAGTTCTTCGAAGATTCCACGCACGACGAGGCATATGTGGTCATATATACAGTGACAACGGCTCCAATTTTATAGGGGCACAAAGGGAAATCCAAAGAAGTCTGCTGATGTTTTCCAAGGATGAGGCGCTATTACGATATATCAACACAAACAATATAGAATGGCATTTTATTCCTCCAGCCGCTCTCAATTTTGGAGGTTTATGGGAGGCAGGCATAAAATCATGCAAATATCATTTGAAACGAGTACTGGGTGAAACACTATTGACGTTTGAAGAGCTCACGACGTTACTTACTCAAATCGAAGCAATTATGAATTCTCGGCCTTTGTGTGAAATATCCCCAGAAGAATTGGATCCGCTAACTCCTGGCCACTTTCTAATTGGTCACGCGATTACGTTATTACCAGAACCGAATCTGTTGGACATTAAAGCAAATCGATTATCGCGTTGGCAGCACATTCAACGGATGGTTCAGCACTTCTGGCAAAGATGGAATAAGGAGTATCTTGTAACACTTCAACAACGCCAGAAATGGAAGCTTACCTCTACAAATCCAAAGGTTGATGATCTTGTAGTTATCTTTGATGAAGATGCACCTCCAGCTAAGTGACTTATGGGACGAATCATTGAAACAATTCCTGGACAAGATGGATTAGTCCGTGTAGTGTGGATAAAAACTAAATTGGGGGAAATAAAACGACCAATTACCAAAATTTCCACTCTATTATATTCTGGCTCTATTGAGCCAACGGGCGCGGGATGTTCAGGATAATAAACCTGGAATTAAAATTTAAGTTTTATGAAAGTCAAAAATTGAATTGTAAATTAATTAATTCACTTATCTTATATTATGTAATTGTAGTAGAATTGAATTGTTTCATAGAGCTGTTGTTATTTAGCTAAAATTAATTTAATGTTATTATTATAGTTTAATTGAATTATTTTGAATTTAACTTAAAAAATGTATTTACTATATTGTTAGCTTACCTGGTGTTATCACTCCATTGGCAGTTAGTATGTTGTATAATACAGGGTTATCCAATTCGAGGTTGATAAAGTAGAAATCTGTATACCGACATCTGTCAAAGATAAACGTCAAGTACGCTGTCATTTATTTAGTTGACATTCTGCCATTTAAGAATATGGAGCATTTAACAGTCGACCAACGCGTTAAAATTAAACGCGGAAAAACAGGCCGTCGATGCTGATTTTTCGAACAAAATTTTCTTCAGTGATGAAGCTCATTTTTCGCTTGGTGGATACGTTAATAAGCAAAACTGTAGAATTTGGGGCTCAGAAAATCCACAATTGATTGTAGAGAAGCCATTACACCCGGAAAAAGTCACTGTTTGGTGCACATTGTGGTCTGGTGGTGTGATTGGGCCGTATTTTTTTGAGAACAACCATGGACGAACCGTTACCGTCAATTCTGAGCGCTGTGGCCGCATGTTAACCGATTATTTTTTTACGAAAATCGAAGATTATGATCTTGACGATATGTGGTTCTAGCAGGATGGAGCAACCAGTCACGTAACACGAGCAAATCGAGATCTTTTGCAAGAGAAATTTCCTGGACGTTTGATTTCGCGATTGGCTGATGTCAATTGGCCTCCAAGATCCTGTGATTTAACGCCTTTGGATTTCTTTTTGTGGGGCTACGCGAAAGATCGTGTTTACGCAAACAATCCTCAAACTCTTGACGAATTGAAAACTAATATTCGTAAGGTAATGGCCGAGATACCGCCCGAAATGTGCCGAAAAGTCATTGAAAATTACCTCAAAAGAATCAAGGCCTGTAAGAAGTCCCGTGGAGGACATTTGAATGGTATCTTGTTTAACTAAAAATGGCAAGGATCAATCTGTAAAATGAAATAAAAATTACAATACATTCCGAATATTTTGTGTGTTTTTTTTAAGTTTACTTTATCAACCTCGAATTGGATAACCCTTTATTATCGCTATCGGTCTTTGTTTACCACTCTTCCATCTTCTGTGTTATCGATAGAGTGATAAACAAATACACTGCCATCTCGGTTTTAGTAGTTTAATATGAATTTCAAGCAGTTTAATATGGAGAGATTTCGCCGTGTTATTTTTTGCTAGTCAAACTTGTAGAATAAAATTAAAAAATTTTTCTCTGTCACTTTGATGGAATATTTTGAGCTGTACACATTAATTAAAATTAATAAACATTTTTATTAAAAATTATATTTAATAATTTCATTACCAAAAATAAAACGGAATACTGTTGTAAGGAAACATTAGTTTTTATTGGAACCGGAATTTTGGAACAGAATCCCATCACTGCTATCCCGCAACGAAAGTGTCTACTGCACAAAATCGTATAATCGGCGATTTTTCTCGCGTGATGCGGTTCCTCGACCAACACCCCATCCCAATGTGTACAACGGGCGCAAAGAAGTTTCACTTCAAAAATATGAAAAGTGTGGTGTAGCTTGGACTAATTCCAGCCGACAATTGAATTGCAGCTTAACGGGACCTGCAGAAAATTTTCTAACTGTGTAACAACTTTGTAATTAGTTTGCTGATTATTTACCTATCTGATTTCCATCATATGCAATATCAAGCAAGTTTCAATTAGCCGGTTCTCCTTAACCGTGGATGACGAGGTTACGAACTTTGTTTGTTTTTATGAATAAAAGCCAAACGGAAATCGTGCCCATATACCTGTGTCAAATATTGATCCACATACTGTGAATATATCAACTATACATATGTAAATTTCAAACAACAAAAAAGGCTAATTTCTGAATATGAAAATGAATTAAGTAATCAATAAAATGATTTTTTTCGAAAGGCTTAAAGCATGTTACGTCAGAGCTTGTATAACAAAGTTTTTCCTAGTTTCTCTTCAGTTATTTTACCTACACATAATAACAGTACACATAAAAAAAGTCATACCCCCCACAAACTATTTATTTGATCGAAAAACGTTACACCAAAATCCATTCTCGTTTCTTTATTTTATGAAATGTTAACTCAAGTCGAATTAGTTAGGCAAGAAAAATGAAAACCCTTTTTTAACTTAACCCCCTCCCTATATAGCTAAGCATCGATACCTACGTACATGTACATTACTTTCAGGATAATCATTTTAATTGTATGTAAGTTTATAATTCATTTACGTCGTGTTTTTTTAAATAAAACTCGGTCAAAATTCTAAATCTAGCGTGTGTTAAATTACATGCCTGCCACCCAATTCCAATAATACCTCTATACACAAGTGCTGAGTATAAAATAACGATGTTTACAGTTTTTGTATTTAATGTGCATAAATCTAAAGGGTATTAAAACCGACTATGAACTAACATGAAGTAGCAGTTACATGGGAAATTGAACGTCTCTAAACAAACTGTAGATAATGTTAAGACTGGAAGACCATCGAATCTATTATGTCTAGGGTCAGAATTTATACTCTGTGCAAATTTCCACCTTGGTTCCGCAATATAATCTACAAATGATTTCCGTACGAGTTCATCGACATTTTGAGTCCATCCATGGATCACTAGTTACATCAATGTTATACTGATATCTCAAACTTCCAATACATGGCTGCTAATGATTTTGATGAAATTCGTAAAGGTGATTTCGATTGGAAGGAAAAGATTATTATAAGTCCTGGAAGCGAATGTGATGATTACTGGTTTCGAAAAAATTGATAAGGGAGGTGTGGAGGGATTATATAATCCTAGGAATCCTCTGGCGGGGCTTTACTCCCTTTTTATATCTTATTTGGCAAGAACGATTTTGATAAAATTTAGCGGGAGGAATTTCTCGCGTGCTTTGCTTGGGTTTAAAGATAAAATCGATAAGAAAGTTACTCAGTTGTGATTGATGTAATTATAATTACATATATCATGAATGTATATGACAAATTCCATAAATCTATAAGGACCATTGTAATGGCAGACCCAGAGATACACAGACACCTTTGTTTAAAGGAGGCGTTCACCATTCCTAAAACCATAGAAGGTTAGTTTTCCTTAAGATTTAATTTTAAATATGTTGAAAACTTCTACCAGTTTCTTTTCTATTTCCTCTATTCTATTCCCAGACCGAAGGTCTTCGTAAAATGGACATATAGCGATAAGTCCTCAATTTGTGTGGCAAAACACAGCTACTAGCCGTACTCTTGATAATGCTGTCAATCTCTAGGCTTCGCGTTTTCCGGATAGGATTCGGTCACGTGCTTCATTTTACCGGACTGTTAAACAATTTACTACTGATGGAAGTATTCAACCGAAAAAACGGACTCGTCGAGCATCGGTCACTGAGGAAAGTAATGAAATTGCTGTGTTGGCTGCAGTAACTCATAAACCTCATAAAAGTACACGAGAAATAGCTAGTGATTCCGGATTGTCCCAAACCATTATTTGGAAAATTTTAAAACGTCATAAGTACGAGTATCATCGTCAACGTATCATGTGTCTTTACACCAAGATCTTCATGCCGTTGATTTCCAAAATTAGATAACTTTTTGTCAGTGGGCACGTGAACAAATACAGCAAAATCCCAATTTTGTTCGTTACGTATTGTTCTCCGACGAGTTGTCTTTTACAAACCATGGAACGGTTAATCGACACAACATGCATTACTGGAGTGTTGAAAATCCGCACTGGCTTCGCCAAGTTGAACATCAGCGCTCTTGGATTGTCAACGTATGGCGTTGAATAATTGGCAACAAGTTCATCGCCCCCCACATTATTGAAGGCAACTTGAATGGTCAAATGTACCAAGACATTTTAGAAAATGCACTGCCAGACTTGAGATTAGAATTGCGACAGAACATGTTCTTTCAACATGATAGTTGCCCAGTACACTATTCGTTGCTGATACGTGACGAACTTGATCGTGATTTCAATGGTTTCTAGATCGATAGGGCTGCTCCGGTAAATTGGCCTGCCATATCACCAGATCTTACTTCACCAGATTTCTTTTTGTGGGGCTATCACAAAGACAAAGTTAGCCAACAAACACCAACAGTTACAAAAATTCCCCGGTGTAATACTAGGTGTTTCATGTCGATTGTCGGTTTTAAAATTTATCTGATATTGGTAACCTCACTAAAACAATTTTGAAAATGTTAAGATTCGAATTTTCCCGAATTACTAGGTTGCTCAATAAGTTTAGTCGTTCGATAAGAAAAACACGATTTTATGGTTTGAAATACATTTTATTATTCAACATAATCTCCCTGAATTTCCATACACTTGTTCTAGTGATCTTCTAATTTATTGATTTGCTGGATTTTCTCGAAATATACTTCAACGGTTGCTATTACCTCTTCATTCGATGAAAATCGTTTACCACGCATGTTTTTTTTAGATGTGCCAGAAGTCAGAGCGAGCTAAATACGGTGGATGTGGCAACAATTCGTACTTTTTTTCACTGAATTTTGCGATGTGTTTTTGAGCTGTGTTAGAGGGTGCGTTATCTTGATGAATTTTTTTTAACATCCCGCTGGTCCACCATGTAACAATAATAATCTAAATTTATTGTTTTACCAGTTTAGAGGTAATCCTCAAACAAAATTCCTCATGCATCCCAAAAAACTGATGCTAACACTGGCCGATTTATGGACCCTAACTCGCTTCGGAGCCGAAGGACCGGGTTCACACCACTCCTTAGCCTCTTGTTTTGATTCAGGATCATGGAAATTCGAATGTGTTTTTGTTCCATTGTTAGCGACTGCGGCACCCATTGTAAACACAGCTTTCTGAAATCCAAAACTTCAGTCAAAATATTGCTCACACTGCCTAATGAGATCTCTAGATCTTCTACCAAATCTCTCTCGGTTAATCGACGATCTTCAAAAACCATATGCTGTATTTTTGCTACGATTCAAAACTTGTACGACCACGTTTAAATTTAGCAACCCATCTTTCTACTGTTCTTATTGGAGGGGACGCCTTATACACTTCTATATTCCTTATACACTTTTGACAATCGTTCATGAATTTGTTTCTGTGACACGTCAAATTTGAACAGCTGTTAATTTGATATATGAATGGGTTGACAGATCTCTCAGACATATTCTTCACATCACTTGTTTCATGTAGCGTTTGCCACTCGATTATGGTTCACCACGAAACTATTTATGATCAAAAATTGCTGGTCACAAAAATCTTGATGTGTGAGATTAATAGTAATTGTCCTTCTTTTGATTGTAATACCAGCAAGCTCTTTTGTAATAAAATCTTTTCTCTACGTCACAATGTCTAGTCTAACAAATGTTAGATTTTATTTAAAAACTTACTTTAATTTTATTGTAGTTTAATGTTCCTTTTAATTTTATTTTTCCGCGTTATAATGACTTTTTTAATTTGCGGTCAGGAAGGGGTAATTGGTCGTTGGGAATTATTATTATTATTATAATGAAACCATGATGAAACGTTTGAGGGTATATGTAGATTTACGGTATATGTTTTTTATTAGAACTATGATAATTAGTTAATTAATATTTAATTAATTTTGTCTTTAGTGTATGTTTAATCAATTGAATATTCAAAAAGAAAATCTAAAATTCAGGCCAGTGAATCCTTATTAAAATTTATTATAGCTTCTTCATAAATACTAACTTTCATGTACTGACAACATTGTTTTTAAAGGAGACCATTATAGTTACCATTCATTTTAGGAATTTTTGTTGGTACAATCTAACTATAGTTCAAATGGAAATGGGGGATTATATGTTTGGGCTGGTTATATAAGTAACATCGCGCGAAACGGGCTTTACATAGGTAAAACGTTTAATAAACTTAAATTAGAGATGAGTAGTCAGTAGTGACCGAAGAAATATATCAAAATGAATTGAAATGTACGCCTATATAGGCGACACTAATCAAAGCGGTTAGATGGGAACTAGGAAAATGAAGAAGAAAAAAACAAAAGAAAAATATTCACAAAATCTTGAAACTTGAAACACAATATCATATCGAGAAGGCCTTTAATAAGGGCACGGTAAAACTGATCTGCGGGTCGTTGCCGCATCGAAGATCATCTAACGCAAATGTATAACTCTAGCTCCCTTATTATAGCTTATGCTGTGTTTTTTTATTAGCGCCCGATAGCTGTATCCGGAGCAGCCAATTTTCTACGTCAAAACTTATATTTAGCGCGCTATTATTGCATATAATTAATTTATTTAACTCTAAACTAAAATTTTTCATTCAACTTTTTAATTAAAAATCGATAAAAAAATATTTTGGCTCACTTATTTATCGGGAGCCGCTATCCCACTATCTCTTTCAGGGGAGAACTTTAAATTTCAATTGTTTTGTACAACCCTTAAATCAAAGCAAATTTCATTCATTCTACAAATTTTGACGTAATTATGTCAATTTTTTGTTAAAAAAAAGAACAGAAAAAAATAAATTTTTAATAATTTAATATATTTTTAATACGCATTTCACAAAAAGTTTGGAGCATTTGATTTGCGATTTTTTTTTAGGGCAAACTGCAATGTGTTCCACTAGAATGGAGTACACGCATGTATAGTTGTGCTGGGATATGCTATTCGCACAAAAATAATTTTAGTATGCAGTGCACAATTCGATTGAGTGAACCCTTGTTAAAAGTGAGACCGCGGGCAGATTTGATTGAAACTTCTACACGAAATGATTCATGCGTATTTGTTTATTCGGGGTATACGAAAAGGAAACGATGGACATGGGCCAAATTTTAAACAAATAATGCAGGGAATTAATCGAGCAGCGGGAACTAATTCTAATTCACATATTCTATGATGAAGTAAATAATTACAAAACTCACTGGTGGCGTTGTAATGGTATTTGTCAGCATCGTAATTTATTTTATGGATATGTTAAGCGGGTTCATAATCGAGCTCTTGGGCCACACGATACTTGGTGGATAGCACATGTTGATTCGTGCAGCGGAGCTTTTGAAAAAATTAAAGAGCCTCAAATTTCATAAAAACGAAAAGCTCCACAACGAACTCCCGCTTTATCACAGCGCGAAGTTAAAGCAAATAATGTGCGAGACATACGACAAGTTTTCCCGACAAATCAAGCTAGGTAGCGCGACCCAAAAAGGCCAAACTAGTACAAAAACTAAACATCCTAATTATTCTGATCGACCGGGTGGCAACTTAACCAATGCAGTTCGTATTACAGATTTGCCGACTAGTGAAGATATTCCACATTCTACTCCTAAATCATTCCCAGCAATTCAACTTTTTTTTGGGAAAGGTAGAAATCTTTCTGATTCACCTGTCGCTAAACCAGATGATAATGTTAATCACACAGTTCGCGACTTGTGGTCGAAACGGCGATAAAGTTCCGCAAACTACATCAGATTTTGACCACGAGCAACCAAAATTAGTTGAAGAAAATGACGATGATGATTTAATTTTAATCGAGGTAGTATATCAGGTTGTCGATTTGTTGGATAGTGATGATGAACAAGAGAGAACGCACAGCACAAGAGACGCTAGAAATCAAACGATTCAAGAAATGCAAGACGATCTACTGACGGAAATTAAACATAGCACCAATGATTATTGTGAAGATGATGAAACAGATGATGTAATTGATTTAATCGCCGGTGATTTCGATGTCACGATTACAGGAGATACCAACGAATTAATCGATAAAAATGTTATGGATGATTTATTTGGTGGGAATACACTTTTACGTTGGTATCAAACAACATCAATATTCCGGAACAGTGATGTGTGCCCCCCTGTGTCAAACTCGAATGATCCGTAATCAATTGGAAACTCATCTCGAGGGTTGCTTGGGCGTTACAGTCGAGGTGAAACATGTTAAATATAAAGTATCAACTAAATTGCCGTTTTATAAAAATAAGATTTTGATTGCATAATTTAATTTAATCATTTTTATTTAATTTTTTCATTTTTATTTTAAAATTAATAAATTAAAAAACACAATTTCAACTGTTCATTAGTTTTTGATGAACCGCGTCGAAATCGTTCATTTCGCCAATTGATGAACCCTTTTTAGGCATGGTATACATATTTGTTGTGGTACGAGTAAGTAATCGACGGACTGAATTGCGGATCACGGTAACACTATTTATTAGTTCGATCAGGTGAGCATCTTCGTGGAAAAATAGTATTTGCTCTCCGAAAAATTCATTTGCACATAGACGACATGGAAACTGATCAATTTCGTCATGTTCATCCAGAAAATATTCGGCTTGGGTCGAATTTGAGAATCTTCATCTTTTATAAAATACTTATCGAAGCATGTGAGTTTTTCATTTGGTGGATCGTCTTCTTCTTCAAGGCGCTCTTCGAGTTCGTCATCCGGTTCGGACGAATTTGAACAATTGTTGGGATTCGTACAGTTATACCCTATTCGTACAGTTATACGCGCCACAGTGCTTTCTTGGGTCTCGAATTAAGTGGCGGATCTTGGCTGCCCATTTCCGAGCGCTAGAAAATAATAGTACATTGGATTAAAATCCTCTACCTACCTACAGGATCGAAACAATTCAATGGAACTTACTAATTCTCATTCTTTGGAAATGCGAAATAATAGATCATATGGTTTTTAAGTTGCGAATTACAGCATGAATGGGCGCAACACCGTTTCGACATTTTCACACCCATAAATCCATTATCACTATCGTTTTCATCTATATTTATCTTATTATCACCTGCGGTTGATTGCAGCATTCTGAAATTAAAAATATCGTTATAGAGCGATTCCTCACTTAGATGTTTCTAGCCAAATACGTACTTATTCATGTTGCATGGCTTATAACTAATATTGTATTCCATAAATATTGTCCTAATTTTAACGGCCCGTCCAGCTTATTGTAATTCATAAAATAAAATTTTTCATTTTCAACGGGTGTCCTCATTGAGTATAAATTCATTTGGTGTATTATCCCAGTACGGGTTATCGTAATCAAATAAAATTTCCGAATTATTCGATTTCAGCGTATTTAGAAAAGCTTGATTCGAACTATTTATATCACTTAAATTCGATTTTATATCGGCAAATACGGGATCCAAGAAAGGTACCTGATCTAGTTTACCATTTATCGTTCCTTTACATTTTGTTACAGTTGAACTTTGTAGACGTCGCTTTTTTGCTTTAGCCTTATCCTTTGCTTTTGGATCCTGCACATCATTACTACCCTCAGCAAGTGAACTATCTTTTTCGGTTCCCCTTCATTCTCATTTCTTTTACCGCCGACATTCTTACGAGATAAACCACCACGCATTATCTGTGTTGATATTCTACAAATATATAAAACAAATCTTCAAACGATCTTTAAACATCACGACTTACATTGTCCATGAACTGTTACAAACAAATTTTCAACTCTTCATTATCTTCCAGTACCGAAACAATTACACTACTCGTACTACTGGTCACCGATCTACTTCATCGTCTTTCATCTTCATCATCATTCTACAAAAGAAACACAAAACAAATTAGGATATTTAATGAAATTCACGATCAAATCTAGCTGGTTTACAACTGTGGGCAACCGTGTTTTGAATATTAATGACATTCGATACGCTTTCGTTGGAGGAGTAACCATTATATTTTATAAGTATAACACAGGCACAGCAATCAAATTTTAAATTTAAAAACTTATGCACTATATTTATTACTGTGTACAACTAAATATTAATAAAATATTTTTGTTAAATTTATTATTTATTTCGCAATTTGTTTGGGTTTTAAAATGTTTGCGAAATTTTTTTCAAGCAACATAAACACTAAAGTAGAACTGTCATTCGACTGAATGAAATGAAGTTAAGTACAATTTAATTTTGATTAGTAGCGACACCACTGAATAATAGCTGCAGCAGTTTCAGTAGAAAATTTCCCTTCGGCGCCGGATAGTGCTTCAATATTAAAACACGGCTTTAGTTGTCTTTTATGATTTGTTCGCGCACTTGATTGAAAATCAATTGTTTAAAAATTGGTTTGAACCTTATGGGTTCCGCATCAATGTCTTACTTGGTGCAAGCCGATTATTCTATCCCAATCCGCAAATGCAATCTACTGAAAGGTAAGTAACTTTTAAAGTTGTTTATGAAATACCATTATGATAAATCATACAGTGAATGAGATCACCTTTATAAATGCCGTCCGATGAGAGGAATTTGATCGTACCTAATAGTAACTTGGCAGTTCAATTTCCTTTTGTATTCCCCAACATTAACATGGATCAACATCTTCCAGTGTCCAGTTAGTCATCTCTATCATTCCGTCTGATTATGGAGGTAATGGTATGTGGTACGAGTTTTGTTTATGTTCAGAATTTTGCACTGTTCTTGAAACACGGATGACTCTAAATTTCTACCTTGATCCGAGTGTAAATCTTACGTAATCCGAATCTGCAAATCGAATTATTCACAAATGTTTCCGCTGCTGTCCTAGCTTTTTGATTACCAGTCGGATAGGCTTCCACCCACTTGGCTTCCTCACACTCAATATACAACACAGTATGTAACGATTACCATTTTTGTTTCCGGAAACGGGCTGGCAATGTCCATTGTTATTCGTTCGAATGGTGCTCCAATTTTGCATTGATGCATTTTTCCTTACGTTCGAGTTTGCTGTCCCTTACTCGCAGCAAATACTCCATACTGTTTGCACCAATCCTCAATGTCCTTGCGGCAATTGGCCCAATACAACCGGTGTTCCCATTTATTATTATTGTCGCCATTAACCAATTTCCAGATTCTTGAGATGCAATTTCGTACCATTTCCTTACTGGCCCAATTGACTCATCAGCATCCTGATCCTCTTTCAAATGTTGTTGCCTTTTCTTCCTGTCTTACACATTGCTTACACTGAACTGCACAGGGCATTCTTGATAATCCATCTGCATTATTGTGCAACGTATCTCGTTGATATTTCGTTGAAAGTGTAGGCTGTTAATCTTTTGATCCATCTAGACGCTTGCCTCTCGGTTTTCTTAAATTGCATAAACGATTTGACCAGAGGATCTGTTCAAAGAGACCACTGTTGAGCATACAGATATTTGTGCAAGTGTTTAACACTGCTCACCACAGCCAACAGTTCTCTGTGTGTTAAACAACAATTTTTCTCTGGTTTGGAGAGGGATTGCTTATAACATGCGACAAATCGCTCTTTACCATTTTGCTTCTGTGACAACACTGCACCTATCCCAGTATTGCTAGCAACTGTATTCAAAACAGATACGCCAACATAGGAGTGGTACATAATTCTTTCTTTAATTCTTCAATTGCTTTTTGATGCTGTGTTCAACTCAAACGGTTGACTTCTTGCGGTATGGGGATGGAGATTTCGTGCAACATCTGCGAAGTTTGGTACAAATCGTCGCTAGTATGAGCATAATCCTAGGAAACTTCTTAGTTGGCTAATATGCCTTGGTGTAGGCAAATCCATTACAGATACTAACTTCTTTGGATCCATTCGCACACAATAGGACCCAAATAGTTAACTTCTTCCCTGAACAGTCTGCATTTCGTTGCAATTAATTCCAATCCAGCCGCCTGGATCACATGTAGTACATGCTTAAGATTATTGACATGTTCATCAAATGTGCGGCCTATAAGTACAATGATGTCATCCAAATAAATCGGACATGTTTTCCAATTTAAGCTTCTTAGAACATGCACCATTATTCTCTCAAATGTTGTAGGCGCATTGCATTATCCAAACGGCTTTACCACAAATTTATAAATACCATTTCCTGCTGAAAATTCCGTTTTGTCCTTATCATCAGGATGGATTGCTTCTTCCCAATAGCCGCTTTCGAGATCCAATGGATTGAAAATTTTAGCCCCTAATAGCGTGATCCAGGTGTCGTCAGTATGCGTTAACGGATAACTGTCTTTCTCCATGGGCTGCTAGAGCCCTCAAGGTGACCGATGACCGCCCCTGTCCTATATACTGGAGTTTCTGTTGGAATTTCACTAAGGTTTTCGCACATAGCATCTCGTTATTTTTAACATTTTAATGCTCCACAATTTAGATATTGGTATCTCCAAAGTCGCTTTCAATTCCGCGTAGATGATTTTTTCGCACACTGGTGGAATCTCGACTCTGTCGGCTATAATTCGCTGGGCATTTGGTTCACTTGTGTTTATTTAAAGGGATACCTCCAGATTGAGCCATTTTAGCACCTGGTTGTTCAAATCCACGAATATTTTGTATTACGATTATACACACGATAAACCGATTTTTGAGGCGCATTCCACCGTGCGTTACTGGAAGGGTACACTGTCCTTCAACTATCACAGATTCAACTGTTATCAACTTCAGTACGCCAATAATAGTGACTTTTTTGTAATCCAAACTTAGTTGTGTAACTTTAACGGTGCTATTGGGGCATTTTCGCTCCTCCACCAGCTTACGCCCCACAAAACTGATGTTACTTATAAGCTAATAGACCGGACTTCCTCGCCTCGTCCAATGTCGAACTTACTCATTTCTTCACGTTTGTTGCCTCGTACGTCAGCATCTTTTGGGTGTAGTGTACTTGGTTGTCTACAATGTCTCATGTAATGTCCGCGTTATTGTTGGCATCGGAAACATTGAGACTGGAAAAGCGATCGTTTTCTTCCGATACCTCGAAAAGCGGCCGTGGTTTCCCGAAATTGTCTTTGGGAGGCTTTATTTGCGTGATATCTTCCGAATCCAGCATACGCAACTTTACTGTGTCAGTGGCTAAACGTGGTTTAGGTGCCTCATATTCGAACGCCATCGCCAATACTTCACTCATGGTTTTACCTCTAGTAATGGGTCTTAAATGAAGTTTCAAATAGTCGTCTTTTGGCTGTTGAATTTGTCTTCTAAGAACTTTAATTTAATGATTTTGGAAACGCTGAATTTCGTCGAATTTTTCCTTCTGCGCACTCTGCTGTTTATGTAGATCAGCAAGCTGAATGCAAGATGGTGCACCTTGCTCATCTCGTAATTCTGCCAATTGTGCACTTTGTTTCTTACGTAGCTGAGCAAAATGTTCGCCTTGTTGTTCAAATTTGGCAGCATAATTGGAGTAACAGCGCATTGATTATGCTTCCCGGAGTAGGCGGCTGTATACTGATAAAGATGTTTTGTTTGTGCCGTCGCTCCGGTTCTCTCATTTTTTACTTTTTCTGGTAGGCCTAAACTTTTTGCTCATCGTTTGCGGTAACTGGCGGAATATCTGATGATCCTGGCGTCGGTGATGATTATCGCGATCTTCGCCCTCTTGTTCTAAAGTCCTAAGTTGAAGCCCTCGTTTGGAAGCCCTAAGTTCTGCAGCTTTTCCCTTAACTACTGTAATGTATAAGTTTTTATGCTTTTAAGTTTTTAACCATTACTGTTATTTGCAAAATCGTACTTCTGACACCAAATGTTACGACTTTCGTACAAACTTTACATTAACTTAATTCACTAATAGTGGCATTAGTGAATTAAGTTAAAGTTAATAAACTGTAAGTTTACTGCTCTTATAGTAATTCACTTATACTGTTCACTTTTACTTTTTGCCCATTTCACTTCTCGATTTGTACTTTTGACTGGTTAAATTACAACTATGCCTGCTGTTCGTGATTATTCCTTGTATTGCATCGGTTTTGATGATTAACGCCATTGTTAAAATCTAATTCTCATCAGTAATAGAAGACTACTTGTTGCGATCTTTGGATTGATGACAATTGCTATAGTATATAACTTTACCACTCGACTGCCGAGTGATATGCTTGTGTAGAGTAGAATTCGTAACAAAATACATTGCGCTTTGACAACACCAATTTCGGAGTAATTCACGCAGAAAGTAGTGCAAGCGATCTTGACTTCTCTATTACAGAATGAATTGCAATAATGTTGAAAAAGCACGAGATGGCAGGTTTCGTTCGATGACAAGACCTTCACTATAGCCTTAAAGAGGACGCGGCTTAAGGTCCAATTATACACCAGGTTCAAAAATACTTTTATTAAAAGAACAATAACAAACCTGATGGCCAAGTTGTGGCAACAATGTTGATTTTAGTGTCAACCCGGAGAAAATTATCTGCATCCTGTTTACAAACCGCAAGAAAGCACGACTATTTTCTATACAGTATTATGTATGATTAAAAACTGGTATGGAAGACCCAAATCTCATTTATCACAAACAAAGCTAACAAAGCTTACTCCACCTGTCAACGACTATTTGACAAAAATCTGGATTATTAGACCACAATTGATATTATGGCTATATCAAAGCATTATAAGGCCTAATCAAAAAAAACTTATACAACACTAAATAAACTTCAGAGACCAATCTGTTTAAGTGCACCAGCTTAAACTGCACAATTAAACATTCAGGATTCCCAGACGTGACCAAGTTGAGAATGTTATATCTTCTTTTCCTCGTGACGTGATACCTCTATATATTGTATCTGATGGAGTTGGAGTAGTCGGGCCTAAGTTCACTCTCCGCATATCCTTAGGAAAACTACGAACCGAACGTTAAGCGGAAAATCTCAGATTCCATAATTTCGGACAGTCTAGCAGCCTTACTAGCCCTAGCGAGCCCGATCTTAGTTTTAACTAGGGCATTGACCTACGCATGGACAATTAAATTACTTTAATTTGGCCCCTCGTCACTCTGGCATTCTAGGAAACGATGTAGGTTAATCATCGAAATCGGTTTGGGAAACTGCGTTTTGTATGAAACAAACTGAATCATCGTAGATTTTGTAACATAGTGAAGGAAACACCCAATCATATACATATTCTTCACGCATGTGAGGTCCTCAATTTGAATTAACGATAAATTCCCTTACGATAAAATAATGGGATACTTATATATGAACCATTTTAAAACCACTTGAGAAAGATTTGCTACAAACAAAAAGTTGCTGTTTTCCGGCTGGTAACGCTTTCTAAGTGCCATACGGATCTTCCAGTGACGATACAGAAATAAATATCGATTCACGTACGTTTCTGGCAGAAATTGTGCACATCTATTTCACAGAAGCTACACAGTTGTGCAGAAATTTCGTGATATTTTGTGTTGTGTATTATTTTGTGGAACGTGCACGTGAACTTTATCTGGCAACGGAACATCATTATTCTACAAACAAATTATAATGGGATTAGTTATAACTGAATAATATTTTGTGAGCAAACATGCTGTTAAATAAATTATGGCTGGTGATCGTCGATTAAAAGGTTGTATCGGCATACAGATCAAAAATATCAAAATGTGGTCAAATTTTATACGGAACAATTACGTTTATCGAAAATTCATTCATGTCAGTGGCAATTATATGAGCTCAACGATAGCTACAAGAATTTTGTAAAATTCCAAACGGAGTTCGAGGAGAAAGGTGAATCCAGTGCAATTGACTTGACACTAAGGAATGGGATAAAGAAGGTGTACACGACTTTTTGCGCGGACATCGAAAAGCGAATTGACAAATTAATGGCGCCGAAGATCAAACCTGAAACTCAAGCATCAGTAAATCCTGCCCTTCCGATTCAAGCACCTGGACTTCCTGAAATTGTTCTGGATATCTTTTCTGGTGATTTGATGAAATTAAGTAATTTTATAAATTCTTTTGATGGTCTCGTATACAATTTTTGGCCGACTTCACTAAATTCCAATATATACCCAGCTTTGGATAAGGCGTGCCCTAAGTGGTTTAATGGAGCTTGTGAACCATTTTAATTCGCATATTCGGTCTCTAGCCCATCTTCAGAGGCCTATAGAGAATTGCGATGACTTTTTAGTATATCTAATTATCTCGAAATTTGATGCAGACACGAGGTCAAAATCGATTGACCACTCACCAACCTCAACTATTGCTTCATATCATGTCGTCAAAAAATTCATCATTGCAAGATGCGATAAATTGCAGAGTCAGCCAACTGTTCATTCTTTACCAATGAAAACGTCGTCACTGACCTGCACATTTTACAACGCTAATAGTCACTACATATTCAAATGAAAACTATTCAAGGCGCTAAAAGTTACTCAGCAATTATGTACTCAGCTAATCTGAATTGTATGATTTTGCCTAAAATAACAGATTGGGCGAGATATTTTAGGCTACATCAGTAGCTCTGGTTGGTTTCAGCGGGAGTAAGGGGAGATTGGATCCTGTGGTATCACAATGGGTTATTATTGGCCTAAGTGTGCGATAGCAGCCACTCTAACATAACCTAACCTAACAGATTGTCAATAAAGCGTGTCAATCAGTAGATCTGATACTAACATTCTCGCTAATCTTCAGTTGGCTGATTCGGACTTCGGTACTCCACATATAGCATGTTGACCTGCTCATTGGCACTTCTATGATTTTTGTGCTATTATCAGTAGGTCAAATCAAATTGGCTAATCATTTTCCAGTCCTTCAAAATACGCAGTTTGGCTGGGTAATCTCATTATCGACTAAGGTGGTGTACGACACAATTAGTCACCCCGTCGACAGACACTTGGCGGCCACACACACTAGAGACATTGATGGCAGATTTATTGTTCGCTTGCCATTTACTGTAACTCCGGCGCTCCTTGGTAACTCATCAATCATGGCAAAATTACGATTTTTCATTTTCGAAAAACGTCTAATGATCCAGACATACGTGAAATGTATCGTCAGCTTATGAACGAATATCCAGCTCTCAACCACATGAAGCAAGTTCTGGAAGCCAAAATAGATCCAACCAACTATTATTTGCCATAATACTGGCAAAATGGGGGCAAAATCATCAAATGGCAATTCGCTCAATGGTTTACTATCAGTAGGGAATTGAGTGCAAACTGATTTATTTTTGTTCTTTGTCGTTTCAGGTCTCACGCTTACGCTATCAGTGTCGATACTGTCAAATTTTATAGACAAGTTGGCGTACAAGATGACGACTGGTGCTATCAATATATCTATTGGCGTGACGACCCAATCCAGAGGCTGGAAACATACAAATTGAACCGTGTAACATATGGTACTTCATCCGGTGCCTTCCTGGCGAAGAGATGCCTTCTTCAACTGGCATTGGAAAATTCCACTTGCGCACCAGCAGCCAGCTCTGTCATACAACATGTCTTTTATGTCGATGTTCTGTTGACTGGCGCAAACTCAATTACACAGGACATACAAATGAGATCCGAAATGGCAGCGATTTTTCACTCAGGCGTGGCGCCTTCAAAAATGGTGCTCAAACTTAAAGGTGGTAACATGACATTCCAGATCCAAAATGTGAGAAGGTCCTCAATCGCGATGACATTTCCTTCGTTAGAACCTTGCGGGATTATTATGGAAACCTGAAAAGGATGTCTTCAATTTAACGTCCAAATTTCTTCAGACGAACCCATAACAAAACGTCTCCAATCGGTATTTTGTCCACGGTAGTTGTTCTTGGAAAACGATTCATTCAAAAATTCTGGCAATTAAAAGGCGATTGTTTCGGTCTGAGTTGCAACATTTACGAGGGTTAGCCGTCCCTCGACAATGTTTTGATGGCATCAAGGAACCAAAACACATAACTGCATGTGTTCGCGGATGCCAGCAAAAGTGTGAACGGTGAAGCAATTTATACACGTTGTTCTTTAGACAACGATACTAGACTCGCTCCGATACAAAAAACTACATTAGCTCGCCTAGAATTATGCGCTGCCCTTCTTCTTCTACAACTAATGCGGAACTTTTTAGACAAAATAAATTTCGACTTGGAAAAGATATTTTATTGGTCTGATTCGACAATTGCGCTATCTTGGATTCACGGTACACCAACAAATTGGAACACGTTTATTGTTAATCGAGGCAGCACTATTTCAAATTTATGCGAATCACATCCATGGATACACGTCATATCCACATTCAACCCAGCGGATATTGTCTCCAGGGGCATGAAGGCTGCTCAATTATTAAATTGCGAACTGTAGTTTTTGGGTCCTTCATTTCTACACTCACCCAATCGGTTTTCTATTCTTTTATTTTCATTCAAATATTTGTTGTTGTTTCATCGGTTTGATAATAGCATAATGAGAAGTAAAAGCTTTTAGAGTAAGATGAAGAGGTAAGGTCGATCATTTAAATTTGGTGAGTTGCTTCTCAAAGCCTTGTATCCATCCTTATAATATTCCATTCTTAAATTATGTCTCTCATTTCGATCCTAGCGGTCTATCAAGACTAAGTCATATTTCGGGAAACCCCACGACCTTCCTCTGAGAACTAGCTGGTTACAGATGACCGCTCCAAAGCTCCTGATTAGGTAAATTTCTAGTAACGGACGATGCTACACTATCGTCACCCGTTACAATATGATTATCTCAGCACGTTGTTTTAATCTCCTGTTCAATTTCATTGAACTGTAGCATCTTGTATATTGCGTTCAAGCCAGAGTTGGCTCCAACAAAGTTTGTACCACTATCGGTGGAAACGTGTTTACAAAGTCCCCTGGAGCTTGTAAATCTCGAGATGGCGTTGAGAAATGAACTTGATGAGAGGTCTGCAATTAGCTCCATGTGGTCCCGTTTTCGTTCATCATAAGATTCGGGGTAAATCGCCAACCAAGACATATATCCGCATAGTTGCAGACCTCTCATGAAGTGCATTTTTTGACTCCTTTTCGAGATTTACAAGCACCAGGGACTTTGCAAACACGTTTTCACAGATAGAGGTACAAATTTTGTTAGAGCCAACTCTGAGTTGAACGCAATATACAAGATGCTACAGTTATGAACTGAACAGGAGATTAAAACAATATGCAGAGATGATCATATCAAGTGGAACTTTTATTCTCCAGGTGTTCCTTATTTTGGCAGACTGCTTGAAGCTGTAATAAAATCAGCTATAAGTTTCATCTTCGCAGAGTGATGGTAACAGCCAGTTTAACATATGAAGAATTGAACAATGCCATTTATGATTGAACTAAAGCCTCACTTTAGGTGATATTATTAATAAAATTGTGCTGAAATGACTCTGGATAGTTTTGCCTTTATTTTATAACGGACAATCTTCTATAAGTTGGTGAGTTGGTGATAAGCTAATTTTTTACATTTTCCTTTTAAATCGGTGGCAACGTTTTTCCCCCGAAACTCTAACTTTACTATAATGAGAAACTTCATATATACTTTGACCATACGACTTGAATAAATCCGTTTTAGCCAATGAGCTAACCTCGAACAGGCCACCTTCTGCACCACACATTAAGTACATACCATCAGACTCGAGAATGAACTTTTTAGTTACAGTCAATATGAAAAAATTACAAAGACTAACCACTAAAGTCATGCCCTCAACCATCTAGAACAATCCACCGTAATAAATAATTTACATTAGTCTGTATGCTTCCGTTGAAGCAAATAATTTTTTTTTTTTTTTATTTATTTATTTAAATTATTACAACTGAATACAATTCATCTAGTAATTTTTCTTTCTTAATTTAGTCACTTGTGAATGTGAAGAGGTCCATTGGCCAGCTTCATTTATAGGTTATTTACTGAAGTAGTTTTTGCTCTGGTGTCCTTAATCCATTAAATCAATTGGTTTCGTTCTCTGCAATCGTCTTACTGAATGTGAAGTGTCCAACATACCACGAAGCTCTTCATTTACGTGTTGATAGATACGTTGTCCATGAATTACTGCAAATTTTTTTATTTCTTCTTGAACCGTCGGGATATTTAGGTCCCTATGAAGGTCATCATTCCTAATGTACCACGGAGCGTTAACTATACCACGTAGCACTTTGTTTTGAAAAGTTTGTATTATTTTGGTGTTGGTTTTCTTTGTCCAGCCCGAGAGCTGTATTCCGTAAGTCCATACAGGCTTTAGCACCTGTTGATACAATAGCAATTTATTTTCGGTTGACAATTCCGAATTTTTCGCGAGAAGCCAATACATTTTGCGATATTTGATATTAAGCTCATCTTTTTTCTTTTTAACGTGCTCTTTCCATCTGAGCCTGGTCATCCCTAGATATTTAGCATTATTTGCATACGGGATCTGCTGACCGTTAATGATTACAGGTTTATAACTAACTTTTAGATTGGTGAAATTCATATGCGTGGATTTCGATTCATTGAGCCCGATACGCCACATTTTTGTCCATTTTATAATTTTGTCACATGCTTATTGGAGTTTCGTTGTCGATTCCTCGATAGTGTCTCCTACTGAGAGAACTGCAGTGTCATCAGCAATTGTTGCAATGGTAACATCGTTTAATTGAGGTAAATCTCTGGTGTAGAGCAGGTAAAGAATAGGTCCCAAAACACTACCCTGCGGGACTCCTGCCGAAATCTTTTTTAGCTCGGAATATTCATATTCATATTTCACCCTAAAGTGGCGATCCTCTATGTATGATTTTAAAATCATATAATATTGTTTTAGTAAATCTCTATGTAGTTTGAAGAGTAAACCTCTGTGCCACACCTTATCGAAGGCCTGCGCCACATCTAAGAAGATACTAGAACAAACCTTTTTCCTTTCTAATGTATTCTCAATGACATCTGTAAGTCTTTGAACCTGCTCAATAGTTGAGTGTTTCTCTCTGAAACCAAACTGATATTCTGGGATAAGGTTTCTTTGATCTATGATCCTTTTCAATCTTTTGAGCAACAGTGTCTCAAATAATTTCGCTAGTGTTGGTAGAAGTGAAATTGGCCGGTAAGATTTTCTATCATTCGGTGGCTTGCCCGGTTTCGGAATCATTATTACTTCTGCTACTTTCCACTGCATTGGCACATGCTTTTCCCTGAGAATTGCATTGATTATGTGCAGTAATTTACGGGTACCTTTTTCAGGCAGCCTCCTTTATTATTTGCCCTGTTATCAGATCATAACCAGGAGCTTTCGTTACATTTATGTTTTTAATTTCAGCTTTTAGTTCTTTTAATGTTACAGGCCCGATCTCTTCGAAATCAGATATTCTGTGCGTATCAGCAGTGTTTTCGCCATTGGCCTGCAGACCTAGAGGTTGAAATGTTTCTTCAAGATGTTCAGCAAACAGGTCAGCTTTATCTTCCGCACTTCTAGCACATTTCCCATCGTTTGTTTTGATTGGGGGGATCTGCGTTTTTGGTCGTTTTAACCCTTTTCTTGCTTTCCAGAGGGAATGGTCGGTATCTTTAGTTGGAGCTAGGGAACAAAGGTATTTTCCAATTGTGTCATTTTTCACTTTTTTTATGAGTGCCTTAAGTTTGATGCACGAGTTGTTTAAGGTGGTTTTATCTTGCGGCGCACGCGTAGTCTGCCATTTCTTTCGGACTTTTCGTTTTTCCTACACTTGTTCTCTTACTTCTATTGGGTAAATAAGGGAGTTTTCTTTCCTGGATGATAATTTTGGGGTGCATTCCCAAGCCGACCATTGTATGACATCAAGGAGCTTGTCTAGTTCTTCTTCTATTTCATTTTCACTTTTGATTGGCACTTGAAGTTCTATTTTGTCCTCTCACAACTGCCTAAACAGTTCCCAATTTGTTTTGTTGTTTTTAAGCTGTGATGAATTGGTTTTTTCTATTACATTTTCCCTAACCGTCATAATAACAGGAGAATGATCAGATGTTAGACTTTCATCATTTTCTTAGGAGATGGAGCGTTCCGATATGCCTTTAGTGATGTAGAAATCTATTAGATCTGGGATTTTGTTAGGATCAGTTGGCTAGTACGTTGGTTTCCCTCCTGAGTAAAATTCACAGTTTGAGTGCCAGCTGCAAGTAACTCTTTACATTTTGGAGAGGTTAATCTTGAACCCCAGAAGGTATTTTTTGCATTAAAGTCACCTCCAATAATGAAGTTACTTCCTAATTTCTGGAACAAGTTAATGTAGTCTTCTTTCTTTAGGTTATACCGTGGGGGGCAATATATCGCAGATATATTACAGGTGTTGTGATAACCAAATTTAACCGTAACCGTGGTTACTTGCATGGATTCTTTTTCTATTTTTAATTCTTCATGATGTTTGATATTATCCCTAATAAATATAGCTGACCTTCCTCTTGTTCGTTCTGCGGGATGAGTGGTATGGTAACAAGTATATCTCCCGATTGATACATAGGAGCTGCTGGTAAGATGTGTTTCTGATATTAAGCATATATCAATTTTCTCGGTTTTTAAAAATAGTTCCAATTCTTCTAGGTGTTGTGTTAATCCGTTTGCATTCCATATGGCTATTCTTAATGAGTAGTTTTGATGTCTGGTTTCTGCTCCGGAATTATGAATTGAACTATTTATTGCATACATTATTTATGTTTAACTATTTTGGAGCTTGGTATTTCCAGCAGATTAAGTCGATCCAGAATTAACTTATTTAGATTATTCTGGTCCTCAAGGCTCTTTAAAATTGCTTGGACAGTATTTTTGAAATTTTCGGTACCGTTGGTTTCATTTTCTTTCGAATTTGAAGCGGCCTGAGCATATATGTAATTCTCCCTACGCACAGATGCTTCATTTCTTGCTCGATCCTTGTTTGGATGACTTAGAGGGGGTTTGCGTGCCTGATCCCTCATTTTCTGTAGCTGCTTGGCAACTCCACATCCTCGGTAGCTTGCTGGATGTTGCCCATAACAATTTATACATTTTGCTGGTTCTTCTTTAGATAGTTTGCAAGTTTGTGTTGGGTGCTTTTCAGCACATTTCACACATCCTGATTCGCGCGCGCAATATCGTTGCGTATGGTTATAGCCTTGGCATTTTTTACATTGTACTATTCTTGTACTGCCTCTTTTAACAGCTTCGATCTTTACTCGCATGTTGAGTATGCCAGTTATATTGTAAATTTTTTCTATTTGCTCGGATTTATCAAAGGTTAGCATGAACAGGGGAAGCCCTCTTTTTGAAACGGGTTCTAGTCGGTTCTTCCCGCTACGTTTCTCTTTTTTAATAATGTTCACGACATCAAGGATTTTAAATCCTTTATTTTCTAGATCCTCCATTATTGAATTGATTTTACAGGTTCGATGTAGTCCTCTTGCCATGACCTTGATGGGACGATCGTTTTTATTTTCATACGTGTACCACTGATATTTTTCCATATTCAGCTTCATTGACAAGTTTCTGTGTGCGTTTGGATTTGAAGTGTTAATCTTCCATACATTGTTGTTCAGAGCAGTAATTTTATACTCTTGTTCCGTAACATTACTCATTACACTTTGGATTTATGAGTAGTTGGTTACTCCTACTATAAAAATTGGTGGTGGGGCTTTTAACTTTGGCTGTGCTTCATTTTGCGGAACTGGTTGCCGTTTGAGTGATTTTTCTACTTCTGGTGTGAACTCAACGTCATTTATTGGTGGAGGTGGTTTTTATTTTGGTTTAGCTGCTTGTTGTTGTTCTAGAGCTAGTTGTTTATTGATGATTAATTGTTTCCTAATGGTAAAGTTTCTGCCATTTCTGGTGACTGTTGAGCTTTCCTTTTCTTACTTGGTCTTTTACTCCGTTTCAACATCCAATTTGTTTCTCTTTCTAATTCTTCTTCATCCGTATGGAATGGATTAATGTCATCATCGATTTTAGGGCTGGGTGTCTTCCCAAGTTCTGCACGTGTTTCAAATGCTTTTTTGAGTTCTTCATTTTCTTTCTTTAAAATTGTGAATTCTTCTTTCAATTTAGTTGTAAATTCCTTTATTTCTCTTAGTTGTTCACGGAGTTCGGCATTTTCCTTCTCGTACTGGAATATTTTCAGTTGAAGATCTCGGTAATTTGGTACTTCGTCCAAATGGGTTAACCAATGATTGGCTCACCCCAGAATCTACTGGGCCTGCCTCCGAAGAGCGTAGATTTGTCAGCATATCTGCTGCTGTACCACCTGGAGTTTACTTTCCGTATTTGTTGTACTCATTGTTTGTTTTAGCCAATTTATATCACTGGCATTTGGTCCCCAGTAGCACTTTGCTACTGCCGAAGCAGTACCCACCCCCCCGCGACGAGGACGCGGCTACCTTGGAAACTATCCAGGAAACTTTGGAAAATTCACGTATTGAAAAATGCTGGTGTATAAATTATAATCAGTGTGAAATACTCGAGTTCGTTACTTATTACAAAATGTTATATTTCCAACTTCTTTATATCTTTAACTAATTTTACTTTACCTTGCTATTTTCAAATTTATTCTTATACGAATTTTGGAAAGGTAAATGGCAAAGAAAATTTGGTTTTGACTTTCACGTTAGGCTAATTGAAAAAAGGGTAATTATAGGTTAATCATTTGATATTAAACTTGGTTTTATACATAAACTGTATACCGAAAAGTCATCCTTAATCGATTGGCATTGATGTGCTTGAAAATTATTTGCTTATAGTACCGTGATTGATGTCGAATTAAGCAAACAAAAAGAAAATACTTTGAATGCTGTCACCTTTAAATAGAAGTTTCCCCACATCAATGTCCTGTGGCAAAACATAACCATAATCTAAAAATTGTTATTATTTGAATATTAAAATTCCATTACTTATTTGTGTACATATATGTGTGTGTGTGTCCCAGCACAATACAAATACATAATTATTTTTGTTTTATAAAAATTATTACGATTACGTATAGTTGATTAATATCAACAATTGACTGAACGATAAAAAATATACGGAGAAAAGGATTAAAGTATTTAAACCGAATAAAATTCGATCGAAATTTATTTGATCCGTTTTAAGTTTATTTCTATAAAGTTTTTGTTTTTGTATAACAAAGCGCAAAGGCTAAAGTCGCTATGGCGCCTCCTGCAGTGAAACAATCGATGAAGACGGAAAAGTGTATATACATTTCTGTTTTATATCAAAATAAAATTAAAACATTTTCAGTTTTATATCGTCCTTTTACCATGATTGCTTAATTTTTATTTTTATAGTAACATAAAAAATGCATAACGCTCGCTATATGCCGAACAACTTTCCATTTCGTCACAAAACTTAATATCTATTAATATCCCCATATAATATGGAAAAGGATATTAAAATTAAAATCCTTAAGAAAATCAATAGTTTTAGTTGAGTTTTAAGTTGCTCGAATCGACCGAGAAATAATGGAAAAACTATATTCTAATAAAATAAAGACTTGAAGAAAAGCAAAAAGAAAAAAAAAATCCTTTTTCTTATTTCTCCGGTTTCAAGAGTATCAAACTGGATGATATTGTTTTTGTATTTCAAAAATAGAAAAATCGAACTAAGGAATGAAAAACAAAAAAATGTTAACATATGACATGAACTTATTATTAACACAATGTATACAAATGCGACTGTGTGAGTAAAATAAAAATGGTGTGTAGTGTAGTAGTAAATCGTATACATCCTTCAAATACTTTTACAGATACAACCAGAAATATCCGAATTTTTGTGTGCGGAATACTCGTGCTTTTTTCCTTTGAATTTTACTTTGTGTGAAAAGAAGAAAAGGCGAGCTTTTTCTTTATGCTTTTTATTATTTTTCTGTATTCGTTATGTGTTTTATTTCGATTTTGGTTAAATTTTCCTTTTGACTCTGTATTTTCTCGCCTGGTTTATCTGTATGCATATGTATTACGTGTGTATGTGTTTGTATTAATTTTATTTTGACGAACACAACATTTTCATTGATCGTCCTGCGAGAACTTTTGAATTTTGTTTTTTTTCTGCGTTTGTTGTTGTGGTTTCGTTTTATATATTCTAATGGAACACGGTATGGAAAACACAAGGTTTTTGTTTTTGTAAAAGTGTACTTAATCGTATCACAGGGTGATACGAAAAATTGTTATAATTTACGAAAATAATTTTAATAAATTTATAATAGAGAAAGGTCTGGGATGCAGATATATTAAATTTACAGCCTCAACCGTAATAATATACTCGTAATGTATCCAACTAAGTAAATAGATGAAATTGTCAGTAACTAGCTTTGTCTTTAGTCAAATTTACGGATATTTTTGTTGGTTTGTTTACTAACTACGGAATCTGTTCTTCTAGGACGTAGGGCTATAGGTCCGATTTATGTAGAACCATCTGCACATTGCATTGCTCCGTGCCAGTATTGACTGGAAGTATTATAGTATTGACGTGGAAAATGAGTGTGCCCATATAGTGCTCTTGCCAAATCACACTTCTAAGTCATGTGGGAAGTTTTTTCAAGTACAGTAAGAGCTTTTTATAAATTAGATTAATAATAAAGTATAGTTAAAAATGTTAACTACCAACTACTAACATTTGCGATTATAAAGAGGGATGATAAATCTGTCATAATATGAATGGGAATCTTCTATTATCAAGTTGTAGTTATATACAGAATATCGTGACAGTTGGTCGATCTACTGATCGATGGGTCCTTGAATCGATCTTCGAAAATGGCCGTATTTTTATTTTATTTTTATTTTAAGTCCTTAGTACACAGAGCCTTTGCTCGGCCAAAGATGGTTGAGCTGGAAATTGTTTATGTCATTTTGCACATATAAAATTTTTACAAGATTTTCTTTTAATTGTTATCAAGACTACATCAGAAAAATAAATAATTGATTAATGCCGAAACTAATAAATTGGTTATGTTTCCAAAATGTTCTTATTTATGTCAAAAAATTTCACATATTTCTTTTATTTGCAAGAACTATCGTTTCACTGCTCCATTCTCTAGAACCGTTGTTTCTTTCTAATCGGCTCAAACTCTCGTCCTCTATCCCCTCATGTAGAAGCATCCGCATTATTATAATTTTAGTTTTCTTATCGGCTTTTAATAAACTAATTCAAACTCGGTTAAGCAACGAATGAGTTTTGTTCATAGTTCGCAAACAGTTCCTTTTATTACGTTCTACAGTGGCTTAGTTACCCTTAATATTGAAATTCCTTTAGCCAATTTAATAGCCAATTTTGACATTCTTCAACGGTTTGCAAATCGTTTTTTTAGAACCTCACTCGGATCTCATATAAGAACTGATGCAACTTAATTTTGACAAGTTACTTTGTCAATTTTCCGGAAGCGAATTGTACGCTCAAATTTGAAATTCAGTTTCATAATACAAACAGAGATGCATTTCATTCTGTTAAAAAGAGGCTTAGTTCTGTTAAAATTGGCAATTTTTCATTATCACATCGTGAACTCACACAAAAATATAGTTTTTCAGTTATATTGTTATCATTAATGCCAAGTTTTCTCCCGATTTGATTAGAAATAGAAAGCGCAATTTTATTTGCGTAAATCATCCAAAATTTTTTGTTTTGTTTTTTTATTCCTCTATTTAGTTTACCGATAAAAAAAGCATTTCATGCAAAGGAATTGTTTCGAAAATATTGAAATATTGAAAATCTGTTGTGATTTTAGTTAACGCGATTTTACTTTTCGGAATTAGCGTCCGGAGTTGGATGGCGTTTTAAAGGTGGCGTTTTAAAATCACAGCACAATTTTTAATATTTTCGTCTTTGTACTTTCATATAAATTTACCGAACTTATTGCACATCTCTCGTAATGCGGAGTTATTCCACACTAATTCGCTATTTTGCAGAACCGAGAGGTTAAGCTTCATTCAAATTGACCGTTCTCTAGTATCCCAGGTTTTCGAATCATCAACAATTTCAAATTGACTGCTGAACAAGAAAGTAACTAAACACCATGCAACAACAAAAAAAAAAAATAGAAAACTGACAAAGGGAACTTGGGCCACCTAAAAAAATTTTCATCAAGAGAAAGATCGAGTCATTTCCAAAATCTTTGGTAGAAATATGACATTTGATAGCACTTCAATCTACACTCAGAAAAAAGATTACCACCAAATACTTAGTTAAATTAATTTGGTTGTTTTAACACAAAATTCTGAGCTAGATAAACCAAATCTCTTGTTTAATTTAGAAACTTGCTATTTCCTTACTTGGTTACTACAAAATATGGGTGAAATTTGAGTTACTAGGATTCTGGTAGATAGCTAGATTTGTTTAATTTAACCAAAAAAGATTTTCTTATGCGAACAATATTATTGTTATATCTAATAAACTATTTTGGTTTTTCTTAATTATTAATCGAAAATTCGCATGTAAACGATAAATTGTGGTTTTGTGCGGCACTGGACGATTAGGATATTTTTGACGAAATTTCCACTGAGTGGCAATAATAGAACGATTATTTTCAATAAATATTGTCACTACTTCTGCTCGTTCTTATGGCGTATATTTATCCATTATAAAATTTGGGCGTCTACACAACACAATGGTTAAAGCGAAATTGAGCTAAACGTCACATAACCAAGATGGCGCGCAATCAAAATGGTAGCGAGACTTTTACCCCACCCGTTACATCACGTAAACTATACACGTAAATTAAGAAACATCTGCATCATTATATCAATGCCTCCTAAACTACAGGCCTCATACACCAAATGATGACGACACGCTATGTCTACATTGTTGTTGCTTTCTCTAGTTATTTTGTTAGTGTAAATATCTTAATATTATTAATGCGCAGTCTCAGTTTAAACATAAATTGACGTCATGTGCAAAAAATGAGAGTAGTAAGAGGCCTGTAGTTTAGAAGGCATTGATTATATCAACCATCAAATGTCACTGCGCCATTCAATCACAGAATCATACGACGGATAAAAATCTCGGATTTTTGTATCTCAGATTATTTTTCAATTTTTTTCAACTTTTTTGTACGCAAAGTGGCGTGTCTCTTGTATAATTTACGTGATGTAATTAGGTTAAAACGATGGGATGGGAAAATCAAAGATTTTTATCCACTATCGCAACGACACGCCATTGTTTTGTCAAAGAGAAGAAAAATGTTAATTTTTTAGGAATTTTTTTTTAGGAAAAATCACCATAAAATCAACTGAATCGATTTAACTTTCTTTTAAATTGTTTCTATTGTATCTATATTTGTCGATGCAATGTTTATTCGATCGATTCTACTCGATTTAAATTCAACAAAATGATAAAAAATGATAAAAACAGTGTTTTTCGTCGAAATGGAAAGCAAAAAAAAATTAGACGTGGTTTTTCGGTCTTGATATTTTCGGCAAAGTTGTTGGTCTTGACCTGCGCAACAACTTTGCTGAAGAAAGCATAACGAAAATCTTAATGGTTCAAGAGCTATCAACGTGAAAATGAGGGTATATTTTGACTCAGAGCCAAAACATGTCGAATGCGATATCTCAAAAATGGGGACTACCTTTGAAATGGGACTAGCACCGTTGAATTCAGCATACTCGAATTAGGTTTACCCCCCCCCCCGGGTGTCCAGCTTGTCACGAAAAAAAGTTTGCAATTCAAGCACAGTGTAATCGCTCTGATTTGTTAATATTTTTGTCTTATACGATCAAAATGAAATCCACTCGTAAGCATTTTATAAAGCAACCAGCCTAAAAAGTGTTTTTATTTTTGTTCGTTTAGAATTTTTTTTGATTGTTTATTCTTTTGTTCTCACGGACGTCAAATCTTATACAAAATTGAGCAATGTTCAATTTCTAATTTTTATCTTACGATAAAACAATATGGCAGACATTCAACCAATCAGAGCGAGTATTATTTATGTCTGTCAGATAAAATTTCTACATGAATCATCGCCTTTAAAGTGATTCGCGATACAAGTTTTAATAAGGAGATTAGTGAAAAAAATCTATTTTAAAAAATTGTTTCAATTGACAACGATCGATATCTCTCGATATCTTATCGATAGTAAAATAATGGGTGCAAATCTAAAGAATTTAATGCCAAACAATCCAAATTTTCCATTAATAAATTTTGCTAATTAAGAGCGTATGGGAGACGACATGGGAAAACCATAAATTTGTTTATAATTGTTATTGTCAAAAGAAAATTCCGAATTATCTAAAACAATGCTTAAACCTTCAAGAAATTGGACTTTCGGCAATTTTGATTTAGTAAATAATGAAATCATGCCTAAAGAAATTAACAAAAACTGACAGTAACAAAAACTGTTGAAATGAAATTTCGAATTTTTCGAAGATTTCCCCGGGAGCGCTCGAAGGTGGCTCTGTGGGGTTGTCTGAAGGTGATTGGGGGGGGGGGGGGGGGGGGGGGTGGTAGCGTCCATGAAAATCACTCCAAAATCGTTACTCGGGGGTTTTCGGGGATATCGAATTCAATTCTGGCATTAGACTTCCCTGGGGGGCGCTCGGGGTCCCTTTGTGGGGTTATCTGGGGGTGACTGGGGTTGAAAAGGCAGCGTCCATGAAAATCACTTCAAAATCGTTACTCGGGGGTTTTCGGGGATGCCGAATTCAATTCTGGCATTAGACTTCCCCAGGGCGCTCGGGGTCCCTCTGTGGGGTTATCTGGGGGTGACTGGGGTTGAAAAGGCAGCGTCCATGAAAATCACTTCGAAATCGTTACTCGGGGGTTTTCGGGGATATCGAATTCAATTCTAGCATTAGACTTCCCTGGGGGGTGCTCGGGGTCCCTCTGTGGGGTTATCTGGGGGTGACTGGGGTTGAAAAGGCAGCGTCCATGAAAATCACTTCAAAATCGTTACTCGGGGGTTTTCGGGGATGCCGAATTCAATTCTGGCATTAGACTTCCCCGGACTCGCTCGGTGAAATGGTAAAGGGGAAAGTAAAAAATCACAAATTATGAAAATAATACTTTATTCAAATAACGAATAGGAGTTTTTATTAATGTTAAATTATTCATTATAAACTTAAATTTTTAACTTTTTTAAGCCACAGTCGGTTTCATATGAACAAGAAATTTTGCTTAAAATTTCCTCGGAACCGGCTTACTGGGTCATGGTGACAGGACTGAGCTCTCCAATCACCAATTTCCACCCTCATTCCAACGGATATAAGGTCTCGTCTTGACCTTGTGAACCATACCAAGCCTGTACTTGGAAATAGACACGCTTGATATGCTCGGTTAACGCATTGGCAATCTGGATTATGCGTGCAAAGATCGACTTTTTTAGAATTGGTGGCTTCAGTATACATTTTTACTCGATAGCTTTGGACGAGCTCAATCGCAGATTTATCGCTCGTGCGCACATCCCCCCAGTCAATCCCAGGGAAGTTTAATGCCAGAATTGAATTCGGCATCCTCGAAGACCCCCGCGTAACGAGTTTGGAGCGCTTCCCATGGACTATGCATTTTCCTCCCACAATGACCCCCGGATACCCCCACAGATCCCCCCGAGCGCCTTTTCAAGAAAGACAAATAAACGGCTGGATTTGAGGATACAAGCAATATCAGATGCAAATCCGTCAATGTCCGCTCCAAAAATACGAACAAAAATCCAAACTGACCAGCAAGCAAATTTTTCCAACCAAACGATTAGACTTCGACTAAAGATTCCCCGAAAATTCCGCGATAATCAATTATGCGACAAACAAATTATAGAAAAACAAATATGAAAACTACAATTTTACAATAACCAAATGTGCGTAAAAACAATTTTGAAAAAACAATTCATAGAAACAAAATTTTTCACCTAAAAGTTCCTGTTGAAAATCAAAATAAAACTTATTACACACTAAATGTCGCAAAAAATTGAAAACCTGTGTTAAATTTCTATAAATTCAACTTATCTCACATTTTTCCGATTCCGAAGGAATTAACTATGGAGATTTTACAATTCATCGAAATAAAATTATATCGATATTGCGTAGATTTTGAAACGGATTATTATGATTGAGGTCCATCATTTATTAGAATCAAAATGAATTGCAATAATAATTCGAACATTTCAGGAACTTCTGGTACATGTGGTTGGCCCCAAGTACTAAAATATATGAAGACATGAATGGATGAATTGTATGAATTGTAAAATCTCCATAGTAAATTCCTTTGGGACCAGAAAAATTGGCGAAAACGAATTGTGAGTATATACAATTCATCGAAAATATTCATTATAACTAATATGCTTTGCTTTTGGCTCAGATTTGGGCTGTTTCCCATGATTTTAGGCAAAAATGAAGTTCTGTGTAATTACTCAGCATAGTCTAGAGATTATTCATGTGGATTTTCATGATGATTGGGCTTATAAAGAAAATGGTTATTTGCTTGGAAAATATATTGTTCAAGCGTATTTGAACATCACTTGGAGCATCACTTGGCGAGAATATTCATATCTCAGCTCCTACTCAAGAAATCGTCAAGCGGCTTTCTGTTCTCGATAGAGAAAGAGTTATTGCATATTTATGTTAAATTACAAATTTATGTGAATTTTTTGCGACATTCAGTGTGTAATTGATTCAGATTTTCAAAATTGAACACAAATCCGACACACTATTTGCCCGAGATGTTCGAATTATTATAACAATTCAATTTGATTTAAATAAATGATGCTCCTCATCACAATAATTCGCTTCAAAATATCGATACAATTTTTTTTTACCTGAAGTTATCCTGGTTTGTTTTCCGTATATCACAAAATTGAACAATTAGAGAAAATTGATCAATATTTTTTAATATGCATTACGAGTCTTTTCGATGAATTGTTTCTTTCTTTCGCATATTTGATTTTTCGATGAATTGTTCTGTGTACAATTGTTTCTGTGTACAATTGTTTGTAATACAATTCTTCTTCTCTGAATTCATTTCTAACAATTGTTTGTCGCACTTTTGTGATTGTGTTAAATTGTGTTGTGCATAATTTTCGGGTTGCCTCGACTACATGATGTTAATAAGCACGGACGAGCAGCTCCTAAAATACCCTATGTTTCTTCAATTAATAAAAAGAAAAGGGAGCAGTTTTATATTGCTCATATTTTAAAGCCAATAGAATTCTGGAATAAAGTTTTGTGGACTGACGAATCCATGATTCGTTTAATACATAGTCATGGGCGTATGATCGTTTGGCGAAAAAAACAGAAGTTTTATCATACAAGTGTGCCAAACCTACACTTAAAGGATTTGATAAGGGGATTATGATATGGGGTTGCATGTGTACATCGGGTGTAGGTCAAATCATTATATTAGAAGGAAAAGTAACTTCAGCTGTTTATCTAAATTTGCTAAAGGAAATAATTATTCCCGAAGGACGATGACTAATTGGCCAAGATTTTATTCTACAACAAGACAATGCGCCGATTCATCGAGCTAAAATCATTTCAAATTACTTAAATGAGACAAACACAAACGTTTTATTATGGCCACCACAAAGCCCCGATCTCTCGCCCATAGAAAATCTATGGGCGCTTTTAAAAGTACGCATTGCGGAGAAGGCTCCGAGAAATCTCTCGGAAATGCGATGTCTAATTGAAAATGTTTGGCCTAGTATCACCTCAGAAGAGTGTAAAAAATATACACACTCGTTACCGTCACGATTAGCAAAAATGTCGTTACGAAATTGGGGTCATTGTGGTTATTAAATGATTATTGTTAACCTATTTTTGGAATATATTTTTTAAAATAATTTTTTTAAAAATCTTATATTTTAATACATTTTGTTTGCATTATGATTTTATATTGTACTAATATTATCTATATTAATTAAGGAAAACTTTAAGGAATTTGTATTGTTAAGGAATTTGTATTGTTTACTTTATAATAAAAAAAATAAAAATGTTTGCTGAAGTTAAAAAAAAATGTTTGTTAACCTATTAATGGAATATTCTGTATACTAAATACAATTTTCGTTTATAATTTTTTAATATTTTTAAAATCATATTCATATTTTATATTTCTCTCTCTCTCTCTTTCTCTCTCTCTCTCTCTCTCTCTCTCTCTGGCACTATATCCCATCAAGGGATTTGGCCGCCTCAAATGAGGTTTCATAATCATATTTTCATTTCAGATAATGAGTTGAGATCAATGAGTGATCCTAAAAACCAGCCGTGAACATTTTATCCTTGTTACCACCGGGAATCGAACCTCCGGTAGCTGGAGCAAGCATGCTGACCACTTTGCCACCGCCCGCGGCAATATTTTATATATTTGTTTTTAAAAATTTACTTTAAAATTTACTTTGTATTTGGAAAAAAGTTTATTTACTGTATATTCCCTTGTATATTTGTCTTTGAGAAATTTATATAAAAAAAAATTCATTAACATTGAAAATGATGTCGATGAAACATTGAAAGCTCAGTCATTAAATTGTTTTACTTTATTTAAAATAAAAAACGAGCCCTAAACAACTTTATTAAAATAGTTATTATTGATTGGCTCAATAAATAACTTTTAATGTTTAAAGAACTATTGACTAAGCGGTGTATCGTAAATCCCTTTATATTCTCCGCAGAGTAACGCCTCCGAGCGAGTTAATAGAACTTTAATTGCCAGTATACTGTGAACAACGCGTCGCATAATCAGTGGTATAAAAATTTGCAAGAAATTGCAGTCGCGTTAAGTAATGCTATACATGATACTTTACATTATTCCCCTCATTATGTCGTGTTCGGCCAACAAATTAGAGGTTACTCGCTGAACAGATCGCAGCGAAGTCCAGGTGTGGGTTAAGCCAGAACGAATAAATCTTCTTAAAGACCAGATGTTGCAGTATTTACGAGTCGCGCATGAAAAGGATTCCCAAAGTGTTTTATATCTATTATATCTCAATCAGTATATTTCTTCTTGGAAGTAATAGGTTTAGTAATAGGAGAACTAACCAAAACCTTCATACAAAACAAGAGTAAATTATATTGCCACATCCGTTGCGATGCCACAAATTCCAGGGCGCATTACCATACTGCGGTACAAACTCAAAGAATTCTGTTTACATTTTATATATGAATTGTTGATTAAATGTGGTGAATGACAGTTTTTCCATGTCACCCAATCACAATTTATTACAAACAATGTTCGTTAAAAATATATAGAATTTCATAAATAATTTAGCTAATTTCGCGTATAACCAGCAAGCGAGTACATTTTTAGGTATTCAGACTGAATTTTTTCATGTGTAGCCGAAGCCAAAGAAAATTGTTGATATAAAGTTAACAAGAACAAAAAAAATCTGCCTCTATCAATAATTTATCCATTACACCATTTTTATACAATCACCCTATATACGAGTAAATAAATTTTCTGTATCATTCACAAATACATGAAAGAGTACATATATTGAAATACTGGTAAAAGCTCTGTTTTCCTTTCTCTCTATACGTACGAGCACATTAACCCATACATACGAGGTAAAAGAACAAAAATACATTTACAAAATAGCTCTAGCATCGGTGTCGCCACGATGCGGACTGCAGTTCAAATGAGCCACGATACAAAAGTGAACGGGCCGGGTCATCAGTCAGTGTAAAATTAAAATTTGAACAAAAAAAAATATTATTAATTATACATTTAAAAAATTAACAAACAAGAATAAAATCTTTCTGAGCTTTTTTATTATTTTGTAATATAATTTGTAATATGAAAAATATATTTTTTAATATGGAAAAAAAGGAAACAACAAAACATAGTATTTAGGAAAAAATTTTATTGTTATATAAAATTTATGTACATATAAAAAAAAAATTAATATAATTAAACCGTGCTTTTTTAAAACAACAAAACAAAATTAATAATAATAATAATAAAACAATTAAAATAAAAAATTGCTCAGAATTCGCTTGTGTATATTAAAAAATTAAAATTAAATAAAAGCTTTTTATCGTACAAACAAAAAATTATATTGTGGTCATATAATAAATAAATATTTTTTTTGTATATTTGTGCTTTTTAAATATATATTTATATATTAATTTTGAATTATAAAATGTAAATTAATATTAATTGTGAAAAGTGATATAATTTAATGAGTAAGTGTTACATGAAAAAAAAAATTAAAATTTGGAAAAAAAAACAAAAAAAAAATAAGTGATTCATTTTGGAATATTGAACGTGTTGTACTCAACGTCCTTGGTATATAAAAATTGCTTTGACCCACCCAAGACTTCAAAAAAAAAAAAAAACAAAAATTAAAAATGGAAAACACCGAAAATCTCTATATAATTTGGTATCATTTTGGGAATTTTAAATACCCAAATTTAAAGGAAAATTATTTTAATTTTATTTTAATAGCATTTTAATTAGGATATGAGCCTTTTTTTAATGCTAAATTATTAATTCATGATATAATAATATATGTACGTATTACATAATATATATCGTACATAGAAAGAGGTGTAAAGTCATAAAGGTTATCAAAGGATCTCGTATACGCCATATATATACATAAAAGCCTAAATAGAACGTAATTTTTTATTGTGTACATAATACGTAAAATCGAATTAATCTGGGCAAAAGTCGATACCGATTAAAAATAATATTATGTTATTATAAAAGTTTGACTTTCAAAAAAATATATACAGTTTTAGGTGAAATACGCCATCTTAGAATTTTGTCATACGCCATTTTTTTTGTATAAAAGCTTTTTGAAAACTTAAACTTTCGTTTTGTGTTCGATTCTCTTAGTATAATGTGCAGTTAAATAATAGTGTAGGTTATGTCGTTATTCATAGTTAATTGTTAAAAAATGAGAAAAATACAAGTTTTAAATGTAATTTAAATATATAAATACGAATAATTTAAATAATATGTATATCTACATATATATATATATATATATATATATATATATATATATATATATATATATATATATATATATATATATATATATACATAATAAAATATAATATTATATACATACATAATATAGTATTGAATTAAAGAAAACGCTTTATAGAAAAACGGGAAACGCGCATGAATTAAATTACGTCATATTACAGGGGTTTTTAAAGTTTTGCGGAATGTATTCCCTAGAAACAAATAACAATGACGAAAATAATAAATGATTATACATTTTTTTTAAAGTTAACTAAAATTAAATAATTATTAAAAAAAAAATATTTTACATTCATATATTACGAGTATAAGTATGTGTATATGTGAATATTCGCTATATTAAAACAAATTTTATTATACAATTATAGTTTGTAGACAATTTATTTTAAGTTTTAAATTTGTGTTTTATTTTAATTTTTTTTTTATTTAGTTTATCGTGACCATTCAAAAAACTAAAATGTATACGAATATGAAAGCTTAGTCTTTAGAACACGTATTACTGCAGTAACATCGCGTTTCATTTTTCATTTTTTTAGTTTCTCGTATTTATTTTTTAATTTAAAGCAATTTGCAAAAAAAATAATTATTATTTATTATTTTATTATTTGTTAGTTACAACATAAAATATAGTTATGATATCAGGTGATAATATAAAATGTTTCATTTAAATTAGTTAGGTTAGTTTATAATATTAGTTTAATTAAGGGAAAAAGTGCTATTTTGAGTGAAAAAGTGAGAAAAAATAGAGTGAAAAAGTGAGAAAAAATAGTGAAATATGTATGTGAAAAATTGGGACACGTCAAGGTGACACAATTAAATTGCCCCTTGTTGTCTAGAGTTCATTTATTATTTTAGTGTTTAGAAAAGTTTTAAAATATTTCATTTCTATTATTTTATCTGTTAAATATATTTATTTAATGTTTAGTTTGATTAATATTTCGTTACAAGTTAGGACTGAACTGTGAACCTATAATAGATTTCGTCGTTTTTATACTATAACATGCGTAAGTGAAAATCGAAGTGTTATATTGACTTTTAAACATTAAGTTTTTAATTATTGTGATGTGTTAAAGAATTTAATAAAAATTTGAAGATATTTTAGAGTAGGAAATTTTAAAGGATCTTGTGTTACATATTAATGTTTTTAGTAAATTATTGTTATTTCAAATATTTTGAGAATAATTTAAAAGCTATTTACTTGAAGTTTGAGTTTTATTATTACAAAAATTTGTAATTAAATATCGCATTGTTCGTAGTTGCATTAAACAATAATAAACAAAAGATTTTTAATTATCCTACATAAAGAAGTAAAATGTTTAAAATTTCTTAGCATCTAGAAGGCGATGTTCATCGAATTTTAGTTTACATGAAAACTCGATTACTAATATTTTTTGATCGCAGCCACAAATTATTATTGTGCTATATAGGGTGGTCATTGCACCATAATAGGAAAACAGAAAACGCTGTTTTGTTTCGAAAACAAAATAATAATTTATTTTAGTGGATTGCTTATAAAAAAATATTTTAATATAACGCTCTTAATTTAAAATAACGCTCGAAGACTTGCAGTAGGTTGACCCAAACCGAATGCAATTTTAGCCACGTGCAATATATTTTCATAGTGTGTTTCTACTTCAATGGCATGCGCATCACATGTAGTTTTTATCAATATTAGAATTTATCATACATATTTTAAACATTGTCATAGATGGATAGAAGAATAGCCCTGTGTATTTACAATAAATATGCCTAGATATATATTTTGAAATTATCATATTCATATAATGCATTGTTCAATTACAAATGTATTAAAATGTAATATAAATTTGACATATTCCAGTAAACAAATATATATAAACAATCATAAATATGCAATTATTTTTAATGTGTGACCTAAATACCAGTACATCACGTTTTGCAATTTTCCTTTTTGAAACATTGATTGATAGATCTAGAGCTTTTATACCATTCATTAAAGTGTAGACATTTCTGCTATTTTTTAAATCCATTGTTAAGATTTTGTTCTATTAATAAAATGAAATCGTAATGTAATCTAGAATTAGGCGCATAATAAATATGGAATTTAAGAGTGCGGAAAATGTGCATGAAGGTGACACAATTATACGAGTATTTTGTATTTTCCTTCTTGTACGAGTTTCTACTTAGCACAAAACAACACCCGATAATCAATAATTTTGTGTGCCCATAATATTCTTGTGTTTTTTTTGTGGGGTTGGAATGGTACGGTTTTGATTTTATATTCCGTTTTATTTTTTGTATTTTTTAAGAAAACACAAACAATTTTGCCCACTTGGAATGGATACCACGATATTTTATTGGAAACGTATACTCGTACGTTTTCTTATCTAAAAATGTATTTGTCTGTATGTGTGAAAGGAAAAAGAAATTGAAAATTCGGTGTGTCATTGAGATATGGTTGAAAATAAATTATGTTTTTGTTTAGTTTAATATTCGAGACCAAAGGGCTGGGGTAAAACAATAATTGTTTATTGAACAGGGAGGTTGTGGCATCTATTTTATCGTCTAGACATTTATGAATTTATGTTACAATTAAATTGTCATACATTTAGAAAAATGTAAGAAATTAATTTTTTTGTAAAATTTTCATAAATTATTTACTTACCTGGGATGGCTCTGTAATTTGTATAAGATTATAAAGGCGTTAAAGTTTGGTTGTAAAACCTCCTTTCCGTTCTGAGATATTTTGTAGAGCTCGCAGCACTAACTTTCTTAATAAACAATTCATTAATATTTAATTTAATTATTTGGAATTACAAAATTTTGGTTTGTTGTTTATTTTTGTATTAGACATGAACACCTTCATCATCAAACCTTCAAAATCATTTTTAATTTCAAAAACAACAAACTTCTATTACACATTCATTTCAAAACGTTAACATTTTGTATAACATGAAGTTCTGACATTTTTGTGTAACTTGATGGCCCCACATTTTGAAAATCTTTGACATTTCGTGTCTTCAATTGCAACTGTTCCAAATTAATGGTATCATTTGATGTTAATAGTAGGTGCAGCGTGCAGAATGATGATAGTGTTTTTTTTGTTGCGGGGTCCGTTCTACAAATTTAAGATAGTGTCTGAAAACACTAGATTTTTTAAATTTAACGTTTTGTTTTTCCTATTCGTGCAGATGAAATTTTGTTTGAGCACGTAGTATGTAAACCTACTAACTATTATTGACAGACTGCGGTTTAATAAATTTGACTAAGCAAAACTGGATCAAATACTCTAAAATGCCGCATAAAAAGTTAAAATGTCAAAAAAAATTCTTTGAATTGGTTAATATTTTTACATGACAAATTTCTGTTTACACGTAATATTTTGCATCAGCAAATTTTTTCTCATTCAATCTTTATTATCAGCTCTTGAAGCAGCAAAAAGTTTAATATTTTCATTCAATTAACCATATGAAACACACTCCTAATCAATTTGTTAAATGAATTTTATCAAAAACTAGTTGATGGAGATTGTTTCGCTAAATCGGTTAACAATACCGCTAAACAATATTGTTAGTTCCAATTACGTAAATGTTTTTTGGTTGTTTTTAATTTTGAGTTTTGGTTGTTTTCCAGTATAAAAATGCATAAAAGTTGATACCGTGTTTTTTTATTTTATTTTACAGAAAAAGTCAACAAATTTGACTTGTGAACATACAAAAAATTAAGCTCAGAGAAAATATATTTTTTCTTGTTAAAAATTAATTAAATAGTCGTCTCAATTTTTTTTCAATCTTATTTTAAACCCGTCTTAGGCAAAAATCAAAGAGACGGTCACCGGTGTGTGGTAACCCTAATTTATCGTGTGTTTATTTACTTGAAGAATTGAACATTTCTTAAAGATTTGCTTGATACTTTTAATACAATAGACTGAAGTAATATCGGTGAATCGATTTCATCCAGTAAGATGTTTTCAGTAAATGGACAGACAATGGACAATCAGATTGTAGGTTCTACATCCAGTGAGATATTGTGATAGTTTTTGCAGGTTAACGTGATCCGGCAAGCCATTGCAGAATTTAGAGCCACTCTTCCAAGATAAGTAACGTACAAACTTTTTTTTGAAGACTCTCTATGTGAATGAAAAGAATTTTTCTATTGAAATTTTTCTTGGAACATAAATTCCGCCTGGGAACCCGGGAACAATCCGTAGTTCAAAGTGTGGATTATGTAGCACTACACGACTTTCGGCTTACGAAAAATGGTTAAAGCATTTTGGGTCGTCATAATCACGACCTTTTGCTATTGTCTTAGACGTACACATTTATAAATTCGAGTCCCAAGTCGTAATGATACATAGAAAATTTGTCAAAATTATTTGGTTGTAAGTAGTATTCCTAATGCTTATATAATCAGCCCGCAGTATATTTTATCACACGATAATTTTTATGGCGACCTCACATCACATGAAATTACAAATTTTGGTTATGCGAGAATTTAACGACAATTAGCCGGACATTAACCTTGAGTGCAATATTTTCTTAAATTTGGCTTGTTTGAAAATCAATTCAAAGTAATTTTCTGGTAATATATGTCGTGCTTTTCTATTAGCGCCCTATAGATTTATCAAGAGCAGTGAATTTTCTTTAACAAAATTTCGATGAAATTTGTCGATGAAATTAGCGTTTTTAAGACCATACTGAATTTTTTAATTCAACAAAGTATCCAACACTTAGATAAGAAATAGTAGAAAATTATTTAGCAAATCCTATTTATACGGAACTGCTATCGGGAGCTCGTTTCTACTTGCTGCGATATTTCAAAAAGTAAATTTTTTTTTTTTTTTAAATTGGAAACGGCAGCAAGCTGAATTCTAGTATATAACGTCATGTAAAATTAAATATCAATGATACAGTCCGTTAAATAGTCTGTTTTATGGTATTATTAATTATATTTATTACTGATCTCCCTTATCTAAGAATATGTACAATTGTATAATAAATATAAATGTAGTTTAGTACAACACTTAGTAAAAACATTTTTGCTGATAATTATCGATTTAAGCATCGACGGTCGACATTTATATTTTACAATATATTCAAGACCAAGCAACAATTCGAAATCCTTTTTTGAACAAAAATTAAAATCTGGTTGACAGTTCGAAATGTCACGTAATCAAGTGAAGCTGGATGCAGTTCCACAATAGAAAAAGCTAGATGCAATAGAGAAAGCAAAAATGGCAGCAATGGGCATATCCAGTACACTAAGTGCTCACTAAAAATAAAAGAATTTTTCATATAAAATTTGGTGAGGCCTCACTAAAAACCGTGAAAATCTCAGTGTGTTGGATACGCCCAATGTTTTCGTTATTAAATTATGATTTAAAACATTAACAATTTTGGATATTTATCTGTCTATCGTATGTTTATAAGGAAAAGGCAAACGATTTCAAAGAATTGTTTTGGTTCCAGTGAGAATCTTACTATACGTGTTCGGTAATACGATTTTCGAGTAAGAGGCAGGGATGATATTGCTAAGATATCAAAAGTACTGAATTTTTAAGGACCAGAGTACTGAATCTAATTTGAAAGTACTTTCCGCACATTTACCTACTTCACCAATAATTGGCTAACTATATCAACAAGCAAATTCCAAGACAAATTCAATTCACTCTGTTTTGATGCACATCAAAATAGCATATTGCAGGAGTTGAAAGAAAAAATTCTTCCAGGTTATATTCCAGGTTAAACCCTGAGCGTTTGGTTCGGGACGTACCGGGTTCGAATCTTGATACAAAACACCCAGAATACAAAACGAATTTTCATCAACAGAATGCCAATTCCTATGCAATGTGCAGATGGTGATAAATTTGGGCCTATAGCCCGAAGGACATGAGGACGTGAAAATCGAACTGCAAAAGCGTTGGGAGTGCTTCGACCCCAGAACAGATGGCAAAGATTAAATAATAATAATAATAAAAAAACGAAATTTTGCAAATCTTTCGTAATTGTGAGTAATTTGATTTGTACTAGTTTATTTCATTATAAAAATACGCTCGTCAAGTTTTTATATACAGAAAGTTCAAAATGATTCGTTTTGGAAGAAGACTATTTATTTATTTATTACAAGTAACCTATTTGGAAAAGTGGTAATTAACCAGCATATACTTAGTGGAGTATTAATGGTTGAGTGCCTCTCGTGATCTTAATTAGTTCCAACAAGAGCATTACAACTTCACCAATCCTAACGCTCGATTTTATTTGAGAACGTGAACTGCATCCCACGATTTAAAAAAATAAAACATTTGCAGCGTTTACATAGAAAAAAAAAATTATACTGCCAAAGGAATTAAAAGATCTGCAGATTTTTTTTTTTTTTTATTGATAACTATGCGATCTGTTTTGGGGCTCAAGGCACACCCTGCTCTTCCGCGGTTATGCTTGTTACGTCCTTACTTTACGCCTTCCGGCCAACTCGAGGACGTACGGCTATAAGACCGATTTAAGACCATCTGCACATTGCAAGCTCCATGCCAGCCTATACCGGCATGGAAGATGGGTCGGCCCATGGGTTTTGCACACCGAAAGGGGGTCATAGATGTGTTACATTTCACCACAGATCGAAATCTGTTGATGAAATTTCACTTTGCATCCTGCCCCTATCGGGATTCGAACCCGGTACCTCCCGATCCAAACGCCAAAGCTTTAACCACTGTGCCATTTGGTCGGTCTGCAGATTTGTTTTTATAACCCTTTTTCAACCAAGAAAATAAAAAAAATGGCTTAATTTTAGTCCAACCCACACAAATGTGTGAGTAAAAAACCAAAGTATGTAATGGCGTTGTTGATAAAAAATTTCGCTTGATTTGAAGTAAAACCAACACAATTGCGTGTATACATATAGTTTTTTTTTCGGACGAAAATAAGTAAGAAAAGAATTCACAAATGTGTAAGTTGGTTCAAAAAACATACAAAACTAAATTTTTGCCCTACTCGCACAATTGTGTTAGTAAAACACAAAAGGGATAAGTTATAACCTTTGTGAAGATAGCCCAAATTTCTATCCCCGAAAATCGAAAACGTTGCTTATGGCAATACTATACATTTTTATGTATACTATTGCGACATTTAATTATTAATTATAGCAATAAACTTAAATTTGGAAATTATTCCAGGAAATTTTTGAAATGTTTTCAATTTTTTTTTTTTTTACTTAGTTTGACACTTGAAGAATTGTATAAATTGTGGAAAAGCGGGGGTTTGGGGCGGCAGCCCCCATCTTCTAAGGTATACAACGAATTAAAATTACATTAAAAAATATTTTGTATATACTGATAGTTGTTTTTTTTTAACATTTGTGGCTCTATCAGAAGAAGCGATAAGAGCGATAAATATTCTTTGATCTGTGTCTGCAAGGTTGACGAAGCAATTATTATTAATAAAAATAACAAAAATTAAAATATTCCCCTCCTAAAAACTGATAAGAAACAATCCAGCATTTAAAAATGTATATACTCTTTACCTGATTTTCTCGATGTGTACGTAAAGTAAAATTACGCCAAATAAACCGACAGCGAAAATCAAAAATTACTTTAAATATTCCTCCTTCACCAAAATGCAATATTTTTACTCTCAGCCCAGAAAAATATTTGTGTCATGATAGTTTTAGTTGTCATGACAGTAAATTTTCGGGGCTGACAGTAAAAATGTCGTGATTTTTTGGGCTGAGAGTAAAAAAAATGTCATGATAGCAATATTAGTGTTGCCATCGCATTTTTCGGGGATGGAATTTGGGCTATCTTCACATACATTAAGTTATAGACTTCTGTGGCCATCAACCGTACAAGTATGATGCTCCGCTAATCGTGGGTATTTCCGCTATGTAAATTTAAGTGTCAGTTCTGTAAAAAAGGTCATCAAAGTTCGTCAAAAAAGGTCCGCAGAGTTGTTATTGCAAAAAGTTTCTGTACTCTGTAGGCCAAGTTCCACTGATCGTAAAAATTCACACTATTTGAATATACGTGAAAAGGAAAACGTATTTGTTCGAACTTTCAAAATTTCGACTTGCGGAAATTTTTGTATATCCCTTTTTAAACGCGACAAAAGGAAATGTAATAATGATAAAATGTTAAACTTTTGAGTTGAAATCGCTATGAACAAACTCAGTACATATGGCCGATATAAATTGAGCAACATAAACTGTTGGTGATGATGATGATAAATTATCATCCCATGATAAATGGGTGGACTTTTTAGTAGAACGTGAAAACCCATCCCGGATAAGTTTTCATTGCAAAATTCGTAGAATATCGTACAACTCTCACTCAAATTTAAATATCGAGGACTCCCCTGTTAAGCGGGTTCACATACTCGCCCGTTCGATTGCTATAGGAGTCTAGAACTTACCTAAATTAACTAATTTACAGACCTTTTAAGCCTTATGGCTGGAGAATTTCTTTATTTTTCAACGGTACCGATACTCTTTCCGTGTCGCTATGTCAAATTTACATAGCTGATTTATATGCTGACCTTTGAAATCCTTAGGAGATAAATTTTTTTTATTTTTCACCGGTAGAAATACATCATGTGTCAAGTTTATTTGAATTGTGGTGATTCCCACGATCTACGGAATTTATTACTTGGGCGCGAGACAGCCAGAAAAGTGCAGCACACAATTTTACTCTCCCAAATATTACTTTAAATAGAAATAGAAAGTATGGGATGAGAAAATCAAAAAAGTATGAGATGAAAAAAACTGTTTTGAAAGTTTTCTTTCTAACCTCAAGGTGGATCAAAATACGATATCTTGCAAACAAAACTACCCTTCATCTCGGTTTAAATTTTGACGCAGAGATACAAACTCTTGCTCAAATTTATTTATTTTTGTCCAATAAGGAAAATTTTCCTTAATATTTTTTACAAAAATTTAAATTTTAATTTGTGTGTTCATTATCGAGAAATAAAAAACAGTGATAATTAGCTTACTTCATTTCTAAGTGCGTTTAATTTTTCGCGACAAAGCACAGACTGAGAGCATTGAAAGGGAGTAAAACTAACCAACCAAAATATTTTATTAGGAAACAAACTTTTCCTTTATATTTTGTTTGTTCCCCTTTGGATTCAAATATGTTTCTTTCGACAAATTTTGATGCAGGGATGCCAATCTACAAAACAAGAAATGTAAATGCTTTGTGATTTTTAGGACAAATCTCAGCCAACTTCAAAGTGCGATAAACTTTTCTAAAGAATTCTGACGCACGTAACACAAAATCGACGGTGACTGAAAAAGTAGAAAATTGTCGATATTTCCATGTAATTTCGCCACGCTAGGAAAACAAAATAATTAAACGCTTAACTGTGAAAATTTGGTTAGAAGGGCCGCTCCTTGTTCATTTTCGAAAAAAATGGACCAACGATGCCGTAGGTCTAAAATCCACTCCAAACAGTCACTCGTTGTGGATACATCGGCTTCTCCATGATTACGTGTAAATTTTCTGAGCCTCAAATGCGACCATTTCTTCCAAGCGTTCCACAGCCCAATTAGGGAACCGAAAACGTGGTGGATGGTCATTTTGCTTCAGCTTCTGCACTAGTTAAACTTTGTAGGCCTTAGACCTCCGTATGTCTTTATGCACAATTCTCATCACAGAATTGCGTGAAATGTTCAATTCTTGAGTACGAGAGCGAGTTGATGTTGGTGAATGCTCAGACTCAACCTGAGCAACAGCTGCAATGTTCTCCACTGAAAGTGTTGTAAATGCACGTGCACTTGTTGGTTTATCCAATAAAATTGCGTTGTTTGCATTTCGTTTCTACTAAATTTTCCATGTAAATTTAGTATAGTTTGGGTAGAAGACTCATCACATTGAAAGTAAGTTTTCAATCATTTCCCAATTTTATTCAAGCGCAAGCCGTCTCATTTCCTAAATTTCAAACATTAAACTAATTTTCTGTCATAACACGAATGACGTAAGTGTTGCTACACTCAAAATAACCATTAGTTGAAATTGCAAACGCTAGATGGGCCACCCCATGCATTTTGTTATTCTTTTATTCTACAAAAGTTATCCCATAAACGGATTACGAGTGATAATTTGTGAATTTTCCCAAAAGTACTGAAAATGGCACCAAAGTATCTAAGTACTTTTCATACAGCCAGAGTCTCGAAAAGAGTACTATAGTATCGGAAATATCATCCCTGGAAAGAGGTGTATATAATACAAGCGAGTGGAGTATAAAAAAAATACCATATTTTGTTTTTGTTTTCTATGGTAATTTAATTTTGTGCTGAATCCATGAGTTACATAAATCGGTGGTACAGGCAACTATGAGTGGATCTGACGGCAAACAAATTAAACTTATTGGGTATATTTTTGTATGTTAATTTTTATTTTCATAAAGTATGCCGTGCTAAAATTTCATTGAAAGAAACCCACAATTAGCTTATTTTTTCTAGATGTCACATTCCCAACTTTAACAGGACGATTGTAAAAGGAAAACCCAGCCTGTGGAAAAAAATAAAAATTAAATTAGCTTATCCTTCAATGGCATTTCGTAATAACAAAAATCACGCGTATTTTCAAATTGGCATACCTCGTTGAGTTTCAAAATTTTCCGCTACTTGCCACTCGTGATCCTCCAATTGTCAATAGCTGTTTTGCTTTGGAAAAGTCCGCTTAGCTGTGAAAATAAAATATTAGAGGCCGATTATGGTTTCAGCAATATTTGCTTGTGCATTTCCAGTAACGGAATATTATTGTTCATCATAGTTGGCGTATTTATCAGTAGTAATTAACACGGGGTCTACACTATGCACAATGGCTGAGATTTTCTTTCATGAGATTAAATTTATGAATGTATGTGAAAGTATTTTATACAAATTGGGTGAAAGCGCATATCATTTTGCTTTAGAAAAATGAGACATAAACTGAGCCGAAAGTCGAAAATTGTGATGGTACAATACCCCTGACCTCTAAAAGTATGTTTTATGGATGGATATATTTTTAGTTTGAATAGTACAGCAACAATACACGTATTAGCGGCATTACGGATAGATAATTTCCCACTCAGCTCTCAATAGTCCGCTCCGAACAGCGAATAAAAACACACAACAACTGTTTTAAAATGTTTTATAAACGCTATTGAACCATTAATTCTTTGTGGATTAAATTTTATTTTGTACTTTGGCTTACACTATCAAACATTCAAGACGAATTCCATCTCAATAATATTTAACAATAGAAATATTTGGAAAATTCACACTTAGTGGACCAGAAAAATATAAAGAAATATTAACCCTTTCAATCTGCACTCGAAGGCTACGAAATTAAAAAAATATTTTTTCTGTACACCGAGATGCTTCTGATTTTTGGTCATGTTCCGGCCAGTGATTTACAGTATATACCTGCACCTCTTTTTAAGGTCGTATTTCGCATTTTCTTATTTTACTCGCAATCGGTGAATTTTCGTCTGGCTCTTTTCGTACTCTGCCTCGTTTCTGTGCTTGATGACTATCAATCAGTGCTCGAACTACGTAGAATCTAAAGGCCAATAGATCCATTGTATGAGTTTCTCCGGTTTTAGAAACATCTTCCTTATATTCCAGCCAACTAGAGCATAACGCCAGATCCACAAAATGGAAAACGATTCGTAGTGCCCATTTTTGCGACTTAAAGAATATTCGATAATAGCTGAGAAGATGATCTAAGCGATCAATTCCGCCCATGTTCGCACTGTATTTCGAAATTATTTCTGGCTGTTTTATTTCAATCGCATGGTTTTTTGTTTTTTATCCCACTGGTCCCATTATAGTATTTTCCTCGCCCTTCTCGATAAAATTGGAGTCAGTATGGACAATCCGATTATCCTGCCATTTTACGACGACAACACTTCCGTCTCTACAGCTGATTTCATCAATGTATCCGCGATTTTTTTTTAATATCAGCATCCGTTAACAATGGTGGATTACTAAACCGATTAATCCGTATAGTGCCAATCGCAATAATAATGTCCTTTTTCAGTTACCCTTTTTATTAAATGAAGTACGGTTGCTGCGCCAAATCCAAATCGTTTCTGGTCAGTTATAGTATTTTGGTCGATTTCCCTTGATACATAATTAAATCGTAAGGTTTACCATTTATTCCGCACAACAAATAAATTTTTATGCACTATGGAAATGATTTGCCCTTCATATACTGTTTTATTTCCTCTAAAAAGAATCATTTGCTCGTCGATGCATAGATTTTTTTCTAATGGAAATTGTAGACACCGGTTTCGTACCGAATTTATTACTGGGCGAACTTTTGCAAATTTGTCTGTATTTGTTGACTCAATTTCCATATTATTAACGAAATGCAGGTGTGTTCTTAGTTGGCAAAATCGGTCATATGTCATACATTTAGGCACTAAATCTAATCGTAGATCGCTAGAACAGATTTTCGATCTGAGAAGTTTTAACGAACCCATAAGTATATATGAATTGCGAAAAGCTTGATAAGTTCTTCAGCGTTTCTGTGTTTCCAGGCAGTGGTCCCTTGTTGTAAAGCAAAGATATTTGTAAATGCTGTATTTAAAAAAAGTATTTAAAAAATATGACAAAGGCGTGTCACCAAGGTTGAAATCATCTCGCTCAGATTCGGTAAACATCACTTCTGATTTTTAGGATTTTTAGAATGCATGCAATCCTCGACGCCATTCTATTTTTCTTTCTGTGTAAATGTCCACGTTGTCTGGTGTCATTGCCAAATAAAATTTGGTAATTGCAAATTCACTCGTTAGCTTCATCTGGTTGCTCTTCAGAAATAGTAAAATCTAATACATCGACCGCGGCTTTTGGTGGACCGTTTACAAAATCGTCTTCCTCCATTTCATCAAAAGCTAAATTATTTGGCTCGCTTTCATCATCCGATGAAAAAATTTCGATCACTAGCATCAATAAGCTTGTTCAAGCTCACTAATAGCTACTATGTGTTGCATTAATATTTGTGCTCATGAAAAAATTATTTTAGTTATGTTTCCTAGATTATAAAACTCATGTAATTTTTTTTTTAAATTTTTTATCACAATGTAATTAATTATTAAATTACGTTTCATTTGGCATACAATTAATAAAAAAATTATCAGGATTTACGTATAAAAAACGAAATTACTCTGTTGCAAAAGTAATTGTGTTACAAATTACTGTTGCAAAAGTATTTGTGTTAGCAAAATTTAAAAAAAAATCAACAAATGGTGCATTGAAATAACTGTTTCAGCATTTGTTTTTCAAAAATACACGTTTTCAAATAGTTTTGCAAGTTTCATTGTGTTGTGAGCATTAAAAATCGTGACAATATGCCAAAAACCCGCGAACTGAGTATTGAAACCCAATCTGCAATTGCGGCAGAATATAATTTGGGAATCTCAGCCGAAGAACTGTCGAAAAAGTACAAGTGCCATAAAAATACCATTTGGTATCAAGTTCGGAAGCAAAATATTTGCGGAACGGTGCAAAATATCGGAGTACGCCAACGACCAAGAATAACTAATGCCAGAGAAAATGCTTACATCACTTGATATATGCTTACAAATGCACATTTAAGTCAACGAGGTCTCGCTAAAACTTTAAAGGATAACAAAAACTCCAAATACACCATTCCACAATTTCTCATCGTTTAAAAGAAGCTGGGGTAAAGGCCTATACATGCATCAAAAAGTTTTATATTTCTAAACAAAATAAAATAAAACGGCTGTTGTTCGCAAAGCAGCATATGAACAAGCCCCCCGAATTTTGGAGAAACGTTTTGTTTACTGACGATACTTCGGTATCGTTAGACGGATCTTGGGGTCGCAAATTTTATTATTCGGAGCCAGAAAAGGTAAACAAACGTAGTGTTTATGCTACACAACGTCAAGGCGGTGGTGGAAATTTTATGGTTTGGGGTTGTATAACCAACCTCGGAGTAGGACCACTAGCAATGGTGTCTGGGAAAATGAACCAAATGACCTATTTGGAACTGCTAAATGATGTAGCATTGGTAGCTGGTTCAAAAATAATTGGGCTTGACTTTATTATTCAGCACGACAATGCCCCTGCCCGCATAAAGCATTTGTTGTGACTAAGTTCTTAAATGATTTGGACCAACAACGCATAAATTGGCCACCGCAAAGCCCGGATTTAAATATTATAGAAAATGTTTGGGCTTATGTAAAACGAAATATACCATATAGAGTTGGACGAAGCAAGCAGGAGTTATGGGATGAGATTGTTGAGGTGTGGAGTAAAATACCTCTAGAATTTACAAGGTTATCCAATTCGAAGTTGATAAAGTAGAAATCTGTATACCGACATCTGTCAAAGATAAACGTCAAGTACGCTGTCATTTATTTAGTTGACATTCTGCCATTTAAGAATATGGAGCATTTAACAATCGACCAACGCGTTAAAATTATTAAATCTGCTGATGCTGATTTTTCGAACAAAATTTTCTTCAGTGATGAAGCTCATTTTTCGCTTGGTGGATACGTTAATAAGCAAAACTGTAGAATTTGGGGCTCAGAAAATCCACAATTGATTGTAGAGAAGCCATTACACCCGGAAAAAGTCACTGTTTGGTGCGCATTGTGGTCTGGTGGTGTGATTGGGCCGTATTTTTTTGAGAACAACCATGGACGAACCGTTACCGTCAATTCTGAGCGCTATGGCCGCATGTTAACCGATTATTTTTTTACGAAAATCGAAGATTATGATCTTGACGATATGTGGTTCCAGCAGGATGGAGCAACCAGTCACGTAACACGAGCAAATCGAGATCTTTTGCAAGAGAAATTTCCTGGACGTTTGATTTCGCGATTGGCTGATGTCAATTGGCCTCCAAGATCCTGTGATTTAACGCCTTTGGATTTCTTTTTGTAGGGCTACGCGAAAGATCGTGTTTACGCAAACAATCCTCAAACTCTTGACGAATTGAAAACTAATATTCGTAAGGTAATGGCCGAGATACCGCCCGAAATGTGCCGACAAGTCATTGAAAATTACCTCAAAAGAATCAAGGCCTGTAAGAAGTCCCGTGGAGGACATTTGAATGATATCTTGTTTAACTAAAAATGGCAAGGATCAATCTGTAAAATGAAATAAAAATTACAATACATTACGAATATTTTGTGTGTTTTTTTTAAGTTTACTTTATCAAGCTTGAATTGGATAACCCTTTATTTCCAAATTATTTGACAGCATACCCAGAAGACTAAATGAGGTCATATTATATAACGGTGGGCAGACTAAATATTAAATTAAAATAAAATCAACAAAATAATATAAATTAGTAACGTTTTTTATTAAAACTGTCCCAACACAAATACTTTTGCAACAATAATTTGTAACACAATTACTTTTGCAACAGAGTAAATTCGTTTTTTATACGTAAATCCTGATAATTTTTTTATTAATTGTATGCCAAATGAAACGTAATTTAATAATTAATTACATTGTGATAAACAATTTAAAAAAAAAAAATTACATGAGTTTTATAATCTAGGAAACATCACTAAAATAATTTTTTCATGAGCACAAATATTAATGCAACACATAGTATATTGCTTCTGTACTTAGGGAATACAAGACTTTTCTTTTGAAGGGTTTTCTCCACTTTCCGTACAATATAAAAAATATAAATTGAACACAATTGACATTTCAATAGAAATGTCCTTGTTCTGGGACACGGATTTTAAATTGAAATTACATTATATTATTGTGCAATATACGACTAAATGCAAATTTAATTATATAAATTGCACTCTACTTTAAGTTTCAAATCACTGAATTATTAATATTTGTGAAACATAAACTAAATAAATTCTGAAGTACATACCTCTCCACTTGAAACACGTCCGCTTTCACTGACACAAAATCTTCAACTGAGTAATCAAAATAAGCAAATGTGTACTTAAATATGATTGGACAAAAACTATTGTATGCTTTTTCTAAATACCTATAAAAAAATATACTAATCTGAAAATATAAAGAACGCTTAAAATATGTGTTCCATATATAGGACAAGCGAAGCGAAAGGGTTAAAATAAAACTGAAAAATATTAAATATACTCATAAATGTAAGTAGCAGCTGAACGACCAAAATATATACACCATAGTTTAGTTTCATTGTCTTTTGGTAGGGAAAATGTGGACAAGGCCAAACCAAGTTTATTATTATGAAAAGACATTTGGTCTTTGGAACACCTTAACCTTATCTAATTAAATACCTGTCAATTGTTTTATCACCTATACAAATTATAATTTTTTATGAAACTTAGACCATTTCTGTCAGGATTTGGCCTCAGAAATGGCAAGCTAGGTTATCGCCAGTTATCTTAAGTGTAAAAACTATTTTGATCTCTCATCATTATAGCAAATAAGCTTTTCAGTTAAAGTAACAAATTCAAACTGCTTATACAGGTAGTCCACCCGAAAAGTTTTTACTTTTATTGCTTATAACGGGTGGGGCAAAGTCCCGCTACCATTTTGATTGCCTATAATTTTGTTCAAAGAAAAGATAAGTAAGTTTGGTTTTCATAAAAAGATTATTTGGTCTTTACATTTTATTTTCGTTATGATTGGAAAATCATATCGACAAATGGTGACCGCGATTCGCTATGCAACTTTCGGCTCTTTTTAAGGCATTTTTCATGACATCCTGCAATATCTCAGGCTGAATATCTTCAGTTTCGTGACGAATATTGTCTTTAAGATGTTGAATATCGTTTGGGGCTTATTCACATAAACTTTTGATTTTAAAAAACCCCATAAGAAAAAGTCTGGTGCTGCTAAATCCGGAGATCTGGCAGGCCATGCAAATCGCCATTTCGCGAATTTAGTCTTCGTGGAAAAAAGTCATTCAATAATTGAATTGTTGAACGGGCTGTGTGTGCTGTAGCCCCATCTTGCTGAAACCACATATCCTCTAGTTCTTGTTGTTCCATTTCAGGCACAAGAAAATTTCGAATTTTGTCTTGGTACCGTTCAGCATAGTAACAGTAACTTCAACACCTCGGTCATTTTCAAAAAAATATAGGGACCAATAATGTTTCCAGCATGAATACCACACCATACAGTTGTTTTTAGTGGATGCAATGATGTTTCATGAATTAATTGAGGATTGTGTTTTCCCCAAAACCGCCTGTTTATTGACGTGGCCACTGAGAAGAAAATGGGCTTCATAGCTCATTATCAATTTAGACGAAAAATCTTCAATTTCACCAGACAGCTTTAGGATTGCATTGCTGTACTCAACTCGTTGATCATGATCTCTCGGTAGCAATTTATGGACTAATTGAATTTGGTACGGCAACATTTTCAAATCAGTTTTCAAAATTCGCCTTAAACTGCATGCAGAAATGTGTAACTGGGAACCACGTCTCCGAATTGATGTTTCTGGAGACTCTGCAACACTATCGCGCACCAGAGCCACATTTTCAGCCTTACGAGACGTCTGTTGTCTTCCAGAACGAGGTCTGTCTGCTGTCGTACCGTACTGTCGAAAATTCGCATGTAAACGATAAATTGGTGGTTTTTTTGAGGCATTGGGCGGTTAGGATATTTTTGACGAAATTTCCACTGAGTGGCAATAATGGAACGATTATTTTCAATGAATATTGTCACTATTTCTGCTCGTTCTTGTGGCGTATATTTATCCATTATAAAATTTGGGCATTTACACAACACAATGGTAAAAACGAAACTGAGCTAAACGTCACATAACCAAGATGGCGCGCAATCAAAATGGTAGCGAGACTTTTGCCCCACCCGTTACATTTTTTTTTTAAATAAAAGCACATAAATTATTTAATGTTTGTAATTATGTATAAAACAGTGTCTGTCAAATGTTCGCTTCGATCGGCCTTACACATGCGGGCTCTTGTGATTACATTTTCTCTAATATTCCTTTTAAGTTGTTCAATATTATCTGATTTATTTGCAAAAATCTTACTTTTAAGTTAACCCCATAAAAAGAAGTCGGGAGCAGATAAATCGGATGACTGTGGAGGCCAATCCACATCACCATATTTCCAAATTAACTGTTGTGGACACATTTCTCGTAACCGTCTTGTTGGATTCATATGTTACCCAGTGACTTTAACAGCTGAACCATTCGAATTTTCATAAAAAAGATGGTCCAATGACCCCTCGTGATCGTTGGATTATCTCGTACACTTTTACGTTCAGCAGCAATATTTTGTGATGTTCTGATTATACGTTGTTGCACCGACTTTTTCTTATTTGTCACAATCCCTCTTTTTTCAAATTCTTTGATAATCCGGTAAATTGTAGGCTTTAAGGCACTATATTCCTTCCGAAAATTTCACGTAATTTTCTTAATGTAATTGGTGATTGATTTGCGTTTAAGGTTTTAACTATTAAAACGTGTTATGTGCAATCGAATATTTTGCCATGGTTAATTTGCCACGTGGTGTACTTTACGACTGTCGTCAAGTAGGTAGTTTCAATATTAATATTCGCCTAAATGGCGACAAAAGAAATGTAAACCTTTTGGATGGATACCCATTGCATTTTTGCTATAAATCGCGTCCACTTATGTGTTTTGCTCAAAACCACAGACACATAAATATAGATAGTAAACATTTTGATTTCAGATGTTTTTGTTTAACTGACAAATCTTGATATGCTAGTCTATGACATTACAATTAGCTAACCGGTTCATTAATTTTGCTCGACACTTTAATTTTTTGTATAAAGTTCCTGTACATATTAAAGTATATATTGTGACTTTAAATCGCTTTTAGGCAAAAAAAAAAAAAAAAATTAACGCACACACGATAGAAATAGTAATTATCCAAAGTACATTATTCGAATTTTATTAATTATATTACGTAGGTATATTATGTGAATTAAAAATGTCGTGTTATTAACACTTTTAGAACCACGCCTTTCGATAATTTTATTTATTTAAAAACAAAACCGCCGTGAAAAGCTCTGTATATAAAATACATGTTTCTGGGAATTTCTATATATGTTCATCATTTATTGTGTGAGTAATGACAGTCAAGCGTGACATAAATATTAATGAATTTTTTTGTTGTTTTTCATTTTTCTTGTTGATGTTGGTGGTGTATGTATGTATGTGCGGCGAAGTGTAAAATGAATGAAAATATTATTATTGTGGGATGATTAAAAAAGTACAAAAAACCGATGAGTCTCGTAAAAACACGTATACATCGTGAATCGGTACATCACATGCTCCAGTCCTACATGAAAGTCTGTTATAGTATAGAGAATAGTCATAGTAATCGAATTTAATGAACAGGAATAAAAAATATTATTGTTCAAGCAATTAAATCTAAATGGTTATACCGAACGATTTTGAGTACCGCGTTCAATATTCCAGACACGAAATTCAAAAGTGTATTTTAACGAGTTTTCTATTTTTTTAGTTATTTTAGAAAAATACGAAAGTGTCGAACAAACTATGCCTCGGATGTAAAAATATTTATAATTACTTAGAAAAAAAAATTTCAAGTGAGTTATAATCCTTCAGAGGCCGATAAAAAGGATTATTAATTAAATCAAAAATTTATTTATATTTTTTTTTAGACGACATTCATTTTCGATGTATAGTTGAGCAAAAAGGGCAATTCCTCGGATATAATCATTTATTATAGTTAAAGAATAATACATAATTAAAATAGCAATTAATAAATTTAACAAAATTTTAATAAATTTACTTATTTTTAAGTAAATGTTTTATATAAAAGAAAGTGTGTGAAAATTAAGTGCATTTTTTAAGTGCAAATTTTAATTTGTATTTTTTTTTTTGGTTTTTTCTTATTAAGGACGGTCATGAAAAATTTTCAATTAGATCATTGTATTTTGAGCCCTAGACGCTGCGTAGCTGTCAAAATATATTACGCCACGATCCTGATTTCCGTTGGAAGGACAGGTAAATATACGTATATATTTTTTAATTTTTTTTTATATCATTCTCACAAATTTTAATTTAATAAATAAATAAACAAAACCATTTTATTTCCCTCTTGAAACTAATCAATGGTTTCTTGAAATATCTTTTTTAATGGAGAGTCGCTAAACTTTATTTTATAATAGAACGGTAGAAGTCACGAAAGTCGACAAAACTCAGATTAAATAAACCCAAGCACTTTTAGGTATCGTGTGCTCACAATTTTATTGAAAATTTTATTTATAACAAATTTGTTAACCTCAGAAATGACAATCTGTCAAAATATTTTTACGCAATTTTATTAATTCTCAATTAGCTGATCGTAATAAACTTGACAAGCATAAACTTAAATGACATCTAAGGCTCGTAGAGTGGGGTGTTATAGGCTACCATATGGGTCCTGTGTGGCTTTGAGTCAAGAACTCTCTGAGTACCAGCCAATTAAATAAAATACTCAATTCCCTTAAGTTAGACATATCACTTCATGAGTGTTTTTTTTTATTCATTCCAAATATTCCGGACATTCCGAACTTGACATATTTTGTTTTTTTATTCATTCCATTCCTTCTATTCCTTTTTTTTGTTATTTTTTTTATTTATTCTAGACGTTCGGAACGTATTCTTTTCGTACTGGATGAAAAGGTAGAAAGAAAGGAATATTTTTAATCTTAGTCGCCATATTCTTTGTTTTGAAGGGTTGTTTGTTTGTTTTTTAATATAGTACATACACAACACTGTAAATAACAACTACTATGACTGTCAAATATCTATTCCATTCCTTTCAAATCGTTTTTTTATTACATTCTGTTTGGAATATTTTAAGGTCACGTGATCAGTATTCTATTCTTTCTATTCCTTCTTTGGAATGAATAAAAAAAAACACTCCATGCGACGTGACTATGGATCTTCGTGGTTATTGGATTTTGAAACCAAAATTTAATAAATAATTTTGTGAAAAACTCTCAATGAAATTTTTTTTAAATCATAGTTGGCTGCATTAATTTGAATTTTTTTTTATTTATTTGTCACGTCAAAATTGCAAGTGATAGAAATTGTCGTTTGAAGTGATAGCAGTTGCAAGGATTATAAAGCAGCATAATAAGATTTAAAAAACAGCCAGAACGACTTTATTTAATTGTTCAATAAAGTGGTTCGTTGTAAGTTTCGATTTAATGATCTAGTAACCAAGAAGATGAGTAGTCACATTACTTGAAGTGATGTGACTATGTAGGGGAATAGTGGTGAAAATAGGCTTTGGTGTAAATAACTTGCCCCTATTATGGTTCTCACCTCACCTCAACTCACCGAGAAATACGTCATAATGGTGACTTGAACTCACAATTTTGAAATATTTGATATTATACTTGTTGCGGCGAGATGAACTAGTGTCAAATATACTCACCAACAATATATTGGTGAGTTGATAGTAATTTTTCAAGATGGATAGCAAAAACGTAAGAATTTTTTCATAATTATTTTTATATAGGATTTCATTTTATAAAATTATTGCATAATAAAAAATATTTCTAGGCATAAAATTCGAATTTCTAATGAAAAACACATGAAACGTCAATATTGTGAAAAATGTATGTCCAAAACGCCAAAAATTACAATATTTCCAAATTAACAACTAATGGAAATTGTCATAATAAACAAACACATCTCACCAAAATAAAAGCGATCACCATAATACAAAAATCTAACTCACACGTCTTGGATTGGTGAGGTGACTCGATCGGTGAGGTGAGGTGAGAACCATAAAAGGGGCATAAAACAACATATCATTTCGATCAAGGTTGTCAATATTTTAAATATAAACTATTTTCGTAAGGTTACTGAAGAAAACTACCACGTTCGGGTTTCGCCGGGAAATATTCTGGGAGTTTTGGTTTACTCGATCGGCTTAATTATGTATTTTGCTACCTATCAATTAAGCTTAATACAGGGTGTGCAAAAAAGGAAAATAGGAAAGTATTTATATCTGTAATAACTTTTAAACTAAGCGATTATATCGGTTAAGTGGCCACTAACAGAATTCACACACGCATCGGCTCGTTTCATGGCATTTTGCATCACTTTTTGAAGTGTGATCGGCGTTATTTGTGCAATTTCTACTTGGCTTTCACCTCCCATAAAGTTCTCCTTTAAGTGGCCACACAAGCCATAGAGGCGGCCATCTCAAGTCGCACGAGCGGTTTGAGCTGTAACACCATCTTGCTGACACCATGTGCTTCCATTGTTCTTGTTCCTTTGCACGAGTGGAAAGAGGAAGTCCTGAAGCATTGTTCTGTAGCGATCTCCATTGATCGTAATGCTTGTGCCGGTAGCGCTTTCGAGCAAAATTGGTCCTTAAATCTTGCGCGAGGTTATGCTACACCAAACGAAGTGACATGAAATGGGACTAATGAACGTTGGTGAAACGTTTCAGGATTTTGTGTGCCCAAAATCTGCAGTTTTATTTGTTTACAAACCCGCTCAGATAAAATTGGGTATTCTCGGTGAGATTTAGAACAGCTCTAAAGTACTCTAAACGCAATGCCAGGTCAATAATATGGAGCTATTGGAACAATTGGATTTTGTAGTGGTATTAATTGGTGTAGGTTTTTCATAATCTGACGAATCGTGACATCAAACGTTTTTGGCTTTTAAGCATAAACCAATGACCAATGACCCATAAAAAAAATTCGACCAACCAAACGGCACATTGGTTAAAGCGTTGACATTTGGATTGGGAGGTACTGGTTGCAAAAGAGAATTTTCATCATCAGACTACGATCTGTGTATAAAAGGAACATAACTAGTCTGATTCCTTGTCGGAGTGCAGAACTCATGGGCCGACCCATCTTCCATGCCAGTTCTACGAAAATTGGTCCTATAGCCCTACGTCCTCGAATTGGCTGGCAACGGCGTAAAAGTAAGGACGGAATAAGTGAACCACGAGTTGGGAGAGCCTCGGCCCCAGAACATATTCAGATAAGAACCACATTTCACTGATGTCAAGTCCAGTCAATTCTGGCCAAAATACTCTTTCAACATGGCTAGATAGCGAACTCCATTGATCGTAACATTGCGATCACTTTGATCGATGAAAAAATGTGGTCCAATCACATCTCCGGCATGAAATCCGTACCACACGGTCACTTTTTGTGGTTGTAATGGAGTCTCTTGTAGCACATGTAGGTCTGTAAATGGATTTATTGACCGCAGCAAAATTATTGACAATGCTGACAAAGCCATTAAGCTAAAAATGAACTTAATTGCTGAAGATGATTTTTCGATGTAATGCAAGATGTTCTTTAAATTTTAGCAGAGCCCAATCGGAGAAGTTTCGGCACTTCAAATGGTCAAGAGGCTTCTATTCTTGAGTTAATTTGATCTTGTAAGGGAAGTCAAGATTTTTACGCAAAGTTCGTCACAGAGTTAATGATTGAGAGAACACAGGTTTGAGAGATTCCCAATTGTTGGAACGGTTTGGAATCAACTGATTTCGCTCATTTTGAACTGAAGCACTTACGGCTGCGATATTTTGGGTAACTTCGGCCGGTGCGTTGTCTCACGACAACGGTGAGACGATTTTGAGGACCGAAAATTGGAGTAAGCGCTCTTAAAGTTGCGACCACCGAATCAAAATTGCGGTAGTAATTTTTAATAATTTCCAAGCGTTGCCCGTTCGTTAACTTCACCATGATGTTAATCTTGATTGACGTTTAAACGTACACATCATGAAAAACGTTCAAGGAATGCACGTGCGTTCATATTAAAATACAAAATTGTTATATCCCTATTAGAAAACCCCCTACATAAATCTATAGATTAAGATTCATCTTCTCGTCCAAATCGTACGCATTTAGTGGTATCGCAGCAAGTCGGCCGATAGGATATATCTGAGCATATGCGACAAACGAATTTTAAATTGGAAGAGAATACTCTCTCTTTCACATGAGAGTCGAGCTCTTTTAAGCGCAAATGGTTTGTTGCAGATGTGGCCGAAGTATTTATGATGTGGTAAAACTATCTAGGTATCTTCATGTGCGGGTACATTCTATGGCGTCCCTATGAATTTTTGTCTTCCTTCGATTTGACTATCGGTTCTGGATCATTCTTACCTTGCGGAACGTAATGTGCCTCGCATTTATACGGCCTCCTTTCAGTATGTATAGGTTGATGTAGCACTTCATCAACCTATACATACTGAAAGGAGGCCGCATAAATGCGAGGCACATTACGTTCCGCAAGGTAAGAATGATCCAGAACCGATAGTCAAATCGAAGGAAGACCAAAAATTCATAGGGACGCGATGATCCTTATAGATTAAAAACTTTTGACATTCGGGGCGGGAAAACTCGAACATTATCATGATTTGTTCATGATTCTTGAGGTGGTGAGAAAATATGAACGTCTTATCGCAGCTTTTGCATTTGTGGGATCGGTTGGATGAATGTGTTTCATATGTATTTTTTTAAGTGCCCGTTTTGTTTTACAGCTGTTATTACATTAGACACATTTAATGAATTTTTCGGCTCTGTGGTACACGAAATTATGCATCTTCTTGGCTTTTAAATAAGCTGAAATTTATTCATTTAGGCCCGTAAATTTGAACAAGGAAAATTTTTCGAAAAATGCGTGGGTAAAATAATCCATGGATTTTTCCATGGTTTAATTTGGTAAGTTTAAACGACGATTAATTGGCGATGTTTCTTTCGTACATCGCAACAGAGTTACCAACAGATGTTCGAAAAAAGAAAATGTTACTAAATTTCTTATGTCATTTTGGCATTAACTGTTCGCACAACAAATTCCACAAAATCATCCTTTGGTATTGTTACATTTAATTCAGCCTTTTTTATCGAGTTCGACGATACTATATAAGACAGTGAGAGTGAGGAAACTAAATGTAAAGTGTCTGTAAAATCTTTCCTTGTTGTACTGCGGAATTTAAAACAAATAAAGGAACGTAGCTTCTTCCTCAATGTTGCGCTTACGAAACTGTGGTTTAACTAATCTGTGGTATGGATACGGTTAAAACTCATTCAATTCGAGTTATAGAGTTTGATTCATTACGAGCTTTCTATTCAGCCAATGCGTATCCAAATCAAATATTTTCAAAGTACATAAATTTTGCCGACGTATGTAGTAAATAATTTTCGAACCAACGAAGAAATAATAACTTTCGGTGTCAATGAGAAAGAAGTTTTAGTAAAAAAAAAAAACCTTGAAAATGCGCCAATAAATCCACGAGCGTTACGATCTCAGTTGAATATGAGTGCTCAAGAGTTTGATAAATATAAAATTGAAGAAAATACTTCAGTTACATTTTGCCTGCGAAAATTTTGTGCCTTGTTAAACCTATCTGAAGCTTTAAGATTAGATATCTCGATCAATTTTGAAACTGATGGCAAGCCAATCATTTTCATATTAGATTGGATGGAAACGTTTAACGTGCATTTGGTGCTGCCTACAATAAAAGCCGATACCGTTTCAGAATGTCAATCAATATCTAATACGAAAGATATAAACGGTGCCCAATCAATATTACGCAACGCAATCAGCATTGAATTTCCGCAGAGCAAAACAGCAAAACGACATAAAATTAATTCAGTTGCAGAAGATCACGACAACTCGACAATTGATCGAATGCAGAACCGGGTAAACAAATCGATTTCACAATCAAAATCTATTCCAGTTGTGCCCAAACAAAATACGGGGTTGACAGTTTCTAATTTAGGAACTCAATCTCTTCTAATATTGAGAAACACACCCATTCAAGAGAACCCGGAAATTCCACAAAATCTTGATACAGAAGATATTGAAATCATATTTAATGAGGACACAAGGGATTCAACGAAAAATACGAACAGTTCCGTACAAGAACAAAATTTACATTCCTCGAGCCTGTGAAATTCTGGCTGAAGATTCAGATCCGGAGTAAAATAAAATATTAATAAAAATTTTGCTAGTTTTTCGAATAGTTTATTTTATTCGAGTAACCGATGAATAAATCTCTTATGCTTATTCACGTTATCCTTTCGATTAAAATTTCTCTACAAACGGGACAAGGATAATTAGTTTCTGTATGTATTGCTTAAGATAGCTACTTCGAAACTTTGTGGGTTTGTTGCTTCTTTACCCACCCCATTTAAATATATGACGCTGTGTATGCTGTTCCCGCTTTGCGCTGTATGAAGGTGTATAATTACGCTGTTCTCACTATACACTGTATGTAAGGTGTATACTTATATTGGCACTTTAATAACAACACTCTAATTAATTATAACAACTTTTGAATACTTTTATTGTAAATGAAAAAATATATTAAATGATTTAAAATAACACTACTCGCAATATTCGACTTGGTGTTTCGAGTTTTTTAATATTGATGAAAAAAAAAATAATAGAACATAACATTTTTGTTTTGCCACAACCTAGGATGCTAGACAGGGTTTTCTTTGTCTCTTCCATAATTTTAGACAGTTCATTGTAATTTATAAATTTAACAATTAAATTTGACGTTTAAGTTTATAAACATCGCCACAATGCTCCCTCCCCAATAAATTCAGAAGAATTTATGAAAATACAAGTCACCGAGACCGAAAATAAACCAGATTAAAGAACCGACGGTGATCCAGAAGCTGCTTTCAGTCAAAACGTGCCGGTGGTCTAATTTTTCTTCCAGTCCTGGTTTAACTGGTTCCTTCGGTGAAAGATTGAAGCGAACCTTTTTTAACACGTTTGTACCATCAGAACCCGGCTCGTTATCCGAAGTTCTCTCACCCAGCGAGGCCGCCGGAAACGATTCCACGATGTCTGCATTCTCCGCGAAATACGGTTTGAGGCGATCCAGAGATACCACACCTGACCTGCCGTTTACGTCAATAGTGAACAACTTATCCCCTCTTTCGAGAACCTTTAACGGTCCCGAATAAAGTGATTGTAAGGATTTCCTCATAAAATCCGACCTTAAAAATACGTGTGAACACGTTGAAAACTCTCTGCTTACGAAAGTTTTTACATTGGAGTGCCTGGTTGCCGGAGACGTTTTGAATAAAACGTCTGTATAAATTAATCATCCCTAAAAATCTTTTGATTTGATTAACAGTTAACGGACGTTTAAAAATTTTGATGACTTCACCTGTTCTGGAACAGGTAAACTGCCATTTACATTAACAAAATGTCCTAAAAATTTAACTTCAGGTGAAGTGAAGACACATTTTCCAGGATTGATTATTAAACCCTTGTCTGATAACTTTTGGAAAACTAGTTCGAGATGCGCGTGATCTTTCTCGAAAGTTTTAGACGCTATCAGAATATCATCTAAGTAGATGAATGCGAAACTAGGTCCCAACAATATGAAATGCATGAATCTCTGAAAAATTTGCGCTGTATTCCTGAGACCAAAAGTCATTTTAGTGAATCCAAATAACCCGAAGGGAGTCGACAAGATCATAGAGTCGAAAAAACTGTACATCCTTCAAGCTGGTACGAAAAATCTTGAAGATGTGGAATAGGATAACGATCTGGAATAGTAACACGATTCAGACTTCGGTTATCTCCACATGGTCTCCAATCTCCATTTTTCTTCAAGACAAGATGCAAAGGAATAGACCATGCACTATTACTCGGACGACAAATTCCTAGTGCCATCAGATTCTCGAATTCTTGTTTTGCAATCGTTAATTTATCAGGTGCCAAACGTCTAGTTTTACAAGAAATCGGTGGTCCAAAAATTTCCAGCCGATGAGTGATCATATGGTTTGACGTAAAAGTAGAAATCGTATCTTTGTTTTCTGTGACTAAAATAGTCATAAACATTGTAAGATGCCGCTAAAAATAATATTTTGTCCGAAAAATCAAAAAAATCTAATAAAAATAAAAATTTGTGTTATTTTCAAAAAGTATATAAAAAACGTGAACACTCTGAAAAATAACTGGATAAGCAGAATAATGACCTACGTCTATTAAAAAATCTGTAGCATTCTACATTGTTTTTTCTTAAATATCAAAAAGCCTAGTAAATGTCACTTATTTTAGAAGAGTAAACATTTTTAATAGCGCTCGAGATTTGCAGGAAGTTCGTTATGAAGATAAATTGAATATAGTCAACAAAGAGCGAGATATTAGTATACTGAAGCACCGCGATGTGCGACTGCAAGCTACACAAAATAATACATACTTTAATTTTGTTTATTATTTTTTTCAAGTGACCAGTAAAGACATTATTTGTTTGGTATACATTTCCATTTGTGATATCAAACAAAAAAAATTATACTTGTCAACCAATAAATGTAATAAAGTATATATATTATAAATGTCTATGTTACTGACTCACTCAAGAACGCACAGGGTGACCAAAAAAAATGCATAGCACCGTGTCGCGGATTACTTAAATTTTTTTTATGTATTAATTGAATACAAGTACTGTAAAATGAAATGTCGAAAGGCTACCATAACCTGAAACGCGCCATACATTTCATATAATTCATACCATTCTCTCAAAAGTAACAACGAGACAATCATCAAATCCTCCATTGAGAAACACACCCAAATACTTACACATTATTGTTCGTTTTTAAACCAGTTCCATTAACTTTGGTTAATCACAGCTGTGAATTGAATGCTCCAACGCTGACCTATCGATAAATTCCAACAATAACTCAATTGGCCGATCTAATGAGCATTAACCCGGTACAATTGATATGCTTTCAGGGCAGAAGTATTTTTCCAACTAATACCTAATATGCAAGAATCTTTGGCGATACCGAGACTTCAGCCAATGCCTTCTAAACTACAGGCCGCTTACACCAAATGATGACGAACCACTAAGTCGACGTTGTTGTTGCTTTCTTTATTTGCTTTGTTAGTGTAAATATATTAAAATTATTATTGCGCAGTCTCGGTTTAGACTTAAATTGACGTCATGTGCGAAAAATGAGAGTAGTAAAAGGCCAGTAGTTTAGAAGGCATTGCTTCAACTCAACTATGTCTTTGGACAATACCACAAAAAATTATCGAAAATTTTGCTTGTATTGGAATGGACGTACTGAATTGGCAGATTTAGGAGTTTAAAGAGCGTGGCCATTAAATTCATGCCAATAAAACCGTAAATATGTAAACATTTTAATAATAAAACAATTAAGTTCTGTCAATTTGGTTATGTATAAAACAATGGTAACTGAGTTCTAGCTATTTTTCGAAATAATTCAATTGTTTCAAGAACTACCTAAACTGAAATAAAATAGAAATATGTATTATAAACGTCTATGTCACTGACTGACTCACTCGAGGACGCACAGTAGTTGATCTGGAAATGGAATTTTTTAACGTATTTTAAATCACAAGCCCTGATGGTGGACCCTGGTAATTGCCAAAAACTCGGAAATTTTTTATTGTTTAATTAGTATACGGGTGCATGGCATCAGAACAACCTAGTATTATAGTATTTATTTACACCACTTGCGATATAAACTGACCGGGTATTTGATTAGCAAAAAAGTATTAAAGTAGCTTTGGTGTAAACATACTATTAATCCTAGAACATATTTGGTATGTTCACACACAACAAATTTCTGCTTTGGCTCCCGGTAATTGAAGCACCCCCAGTTTAGGCACTTCAATAAAGGTCCCGATAAAATCATATCGATCACCAGCCTGAACTTCAACAATTTCAGCGCGCAATATATTTTATACTGAACATCCAACCGCAAACTAAACTGTTACTGTAAATCTCTAATTTCCGTTTGATAATCAAGACACATAGATTTACCATAAACAAGTTCTAGATGATTGCGAACCACTTGCCCTGAAATACGAACAAGGATACCAATTTTCGAGACTTTTAATTCACTTACTCGATGCAGTTTTGGTTGAACGAGACGTAACATTCTTGCTCTTTCCTAAATCTTCAATTGGTTACTTTAAATGTTGTACTTCACCGAATCTTAGAATAATTTTTGGCAACCAATTCCGACGTCATCGTGTGTGGCTTCATAAACCTCTGCGGATGTTATTTTAGTTTTGCTCATCTTGTTAGTCTTAATTATCATTTTATAAGATTTTTGTAAGTGACTCGTTGGTTCTCAAACAACAATTTTGTAAGTGATTTGTTTTGTTGCAGAGTAAAATGAATGGTGCAATTCTGTAATTCATTGCTACTAACGGCCACTGTTGGTGCCTAACACATAATATCCCTTCTCAACATAAATACATAAAAACCTGGAACACATAAAAATTGATGACATACTTCTACAGCTGGAAGAAAATATAAACTTATAATATGTATAAACTTACTTACAATTCCATTAACATAATATAATCTATTATTAATTCGGGCAAACCTGAAAATATATAGTATTTAATTAGTAATTAGTTTAATAAGATAAATCATAAATACTTAGCTCACATCCATAATTATGCAGAAATTGTTTTTTTTGGCTTGGTCAAATACGACCACATCACCAAAAAATGTATGTATTAATTAGTCTGTATTATATGAATTCACTTTGTTGTGATTGATAGCGATGATTCTGTCTCGCTTGTTTCATTGATTGTTGAAGGCGTAGATATATCATATATTTATATCGTTGTGTATTATGTTGTTATAGTGTAACTTTCCCCTTCTCTTTCTTTATTTTTGCGTTTTTATTTTTTTTCCATTTTTCTTATTATTATTATTATTTTTTTTTTTTTAAAGCTGATTTTCCCCTCAGGAAGTTGTACACCTCCGTGTAATTTTCTATTTTTTCCTCTCTTAGAATCCCCTGTAAATCTTTATTTTCTAGTAATTTGTATTTGGTTCTTAGGTTTTCGTATTTTAGACACTTTTCTATCGCGTGTCTTGCGTCGTCAAGTGTGTTGCATACATTGCATCTTTCCTCGTCTCTTTTTCCTATTAATTTTAAATATTTGGGATTAAATGTATGGTTCGTTCGTAGTCTTGTCAATGTTTTCACCATTCCCGCTTGCAGCCCCCTTTTATGAAATCAGGGTTTGTCTCTGATCGTTCCATTTATGTTCTCCCGGTGTGTTCTGCCTTTCAGCATTGTCAATTCTAAAAATCTCAGCCTCCATTTGTCATACATTCTCGTTTTGAATATCCTATCTGCCTCTTCTACTGATATGTCGATTTTGTATATTCTATTTGATTTCGTTCCCTGCTTTGCAGCTTTGTCCGCCTCTTCATTTCCCTTTATTCCTGTGTGGCCTGGGATCCAAACGATCGTCGTTTTTATTTTTTCTTTGTCGCCGCGTTGGTTATTTTAGTGTCATAATAGTTTGTGTTTATTTTGTTATTCTGTAGCGCTTTGCATGTGCTTAGCGAGTCAGTAAATATTGTTAGTTCTGCTAGATTGTTTCTGCTTGCCTTTTTTATTGCTTCATATATAGCGGTCGATTCCAGTGCTTTTATGGATACTTCTTCCTTTATCTTATAGCTTGAAACCTCTTCTGTGTACATGTTATATATCCCGATCCCTCTATTGTTCTCCGCGATGGAGCCATCCGTGAAGGCCTTGTTCCTCGATTTAAATTTGTCCATGAATTCTTTCACGTTGCTGTCCTTTTGTAAGTTATTGGCCTCTTTTTTGTTGTTCAATTTTTCGTGTAGACCTGTGTCTATCTTTATGTAATCATTGGTTTCTCCTGTTTGAGTGTTCCTGGTTTTATGTTGCTTTGGGATTTTGTTTATTAGCGTTTCATGTTTGGTTATAATCTCGTTCAGGTTTTTGGTGGAATTTTTCTTTTGAATTGTTTTCTTTGTATCCTCGTTCTGATAAATTTTTTTCGTTATATAATTGAATTTATATAACTCTGTTTTTAAATCGCTTGGTAAATCTCCCGCTTCTGCGATGATGGCCGATACAGGGGTGCTGTTTGTTAAGCCTAGACATATTCTTAAACTTCTGTTGATAGTTTTTTGTAAGTTTTTTGATGCTTGTCCCTCTTTCACTAATATTGAACTGTACCGAATTCTACTTTCTATTAGACTTTTGTGGAGGTTTAATAGCGTCGATGGGTGGGCTCACCCTTTTTTATTAGCGGCTATTTTTAATATGTTTATCGCAGTTAAGCATTCCATTCTTAGTTTGTTGATGTGTTTGTTGAAGTTTAGCTTGTTATCTACTATATAACCCAGGATTCTCAATTCTTTTGCGGGAACTATAGATAGAATAAAAAAAATAAACAAAATAACGTAAGAGAGCGAGAGATAGGATTTATATGTATTCGACCATACTCAGAATAAGGAAAATAAAAACTATAAGAAAAATTGCGTTTTATTTTGCTGTCATTTAAAAAGAATAACCGAGCGAAAATTTTCGTCCAAGAATAAAAAACTTAACAAATACAACAACAAAACTCGAACAAATTTTTGTGCGTTGAATGTAATATGCATGTTTATTATTTTATGTATGGGAATTTTGAATTGTCCGTGTATATTATCTTTTCTATTTATAAAATATTCATGTACACATATACAAATATGAATATAAAATCACAAATAATTTTCACTACACCGTAGAATTGTATTTTTCTAAACCTAACCTAAAAAAATAATTTATCGAATTGCGGTAATGAAAACCGCATATAAATATTTTTATAATTTTAAACACATATATTTGTTGATATGTAATACGTTTATACTCAAAACTATTGTAGTTTCACTCAAGATTTTAGGAAATACATCAAAAAAATATTACATGAAAAATATGAATGAACTTAATATTTTAAGTAATCTATAGCCGAAAAGTCAAATTAGAAAAATAATTTTTTGTCTTCGTTTCTTACGTTATTTCTGTTATTTTTTTTATTCTACCTATAGTTGACCCATTTGGTTTCCCTTATGTTGCGATTGTTGATGGTTATATCTTCGTTTATTAGTTTTTTGTTTCCGCCCATTACCATATATGAGGTTTTGTTACCGTTTATTTTTAGTTTTAAATTCTCTAGTTTTTTTTGGAAGTTAATTATTCCTTCTTTTATATTTGCGACCGCCTCATCCTGGTTATTGCCTTTTGCCATTATTATAAAGTCGTCCGCGTATTGCAATACTTTTACATTCTCAGATGTGATTTGGTGTAACTCGCTTGAATATATGTTGAAGAGATCGGGGCTTAGAGGTTCCCCCTGTGGTAACCCTTGGCTGGTTGTTTTTGAGATTGTTTTTTCTCTGCATTGTATCGTTATCTTTCTGTTGACCAGCGCGTTGTATATCCATCTGGTAATTTCTTTCGGGATCTTCTTGTTTAGCAGTATCTCAACTAGTTTTTCTGCATTAACGTTATCAAAGGCCTTTTCAATATCTAGTGATATGATTACTGTGTTATTCTTACCTTCTTTATTTTTTTCAATGAATGCTATTAGTTTGGTAATCATATCTGTGGTCGTTCTGTTTTTTCTGAAACCAAATGAATTTTCCGGGATTATTTTTGCGTCATCCATAAATTTGTTCAGCCTCGTTTTGATCATTTTGCTGTTTTTTTTTTGCCATTGTCGGGTATAAATGAATGCCTCTGAGATTTTCGATCTTTTTACTATCTTTGTTGGCTTTTGGTATCGCAACAATTTTTATTTCCTTCCATCTCTCTGGAAATGTTTGTTCCTTCCACGCTTTATTGATTAATTTTCCTATCTTTGTTAAGTGATGTTTAGGAATCGACTTTAATTTATATGACATCTTGTTCATTCCTGGTGCTGAGTTTCTGCTGTTTTGGATTATCTCGTGTATTTCTTCCTCCTTAAATTCGTTGTCTCCTATATCTAGTGTCGGCCAATGTATTGTTGTTTGATGTGGAATCGATTCTTTGATGTTTGTGTTCATAAAGCTCTCCATACTGGTTATTTAGTACGTTGGTTGTTTCTTTTTGATTTTTGAATTTTGCCCCAGACTTCCCTATTTGACATGCTGGGGTTGATACTCTTAATTAACTCTTTCCAACTTTTCCTTTTGGCGTAATTTATTTCCCTTTTTAGTATCCCGATGGCTTTTTTTAGCTCTATCTCCGCATATTTGTTGAATTTGTGCTGGTTATATATTTTTAGTTTTTCTTTTTTTTGTTTTCCACATCTTTTTTATCTTATCGTTCCACCAGTTTCTGTGTGAGTGGTTATCTCTCGGGAAAAGGGAGACGGAATTCTCGGTAATTATGTTTTTTACAGCATCTTCGTACTCTTCAATATTATTGATAATTTCTATGTTAAGTTTTTCGATTTCTTTTAGAACTTTTTTATTGTCAGTTTTTGTAATCATCTTACTGTTGCCCATTCTAGTATTTTCAATTGATATAATTATTGGGAGGTGGTCGGTGTTGCCAACTTTTGTTGGCTCTACTTTCCACTCTATTTTATTCGCTATGTCACTTGAGCTTAGTGTAATATCAATTGCGGACTGTTTACCGTTGGCTCCCATCCAGGTATTGTCTCCGTTGTTCATGATGATTAGTTGTGAGTTATTTATTGTTTCTGCAATTTTCCTTCCTCTATAATCTGCTTTGCTCTCAGGGTCCCAAAGGGGATGATGAGCGTTGATGTCATAATTAATGTATTCTTTTTGCTGTTCTCTCGAAGTGTTATGTTTTTCCATTTATCCATTATGTATTTATTATTTATGTTAGGAGGAATGTATACGTTTATTATTTCGAACTCTATGCCCTCTTCATCTATTATTATTGCATTGATCGTTTCTATTGGTTTATATTTGCTATCCGTTTTTATTTCTTTTATGTTTATTCTCTTATGTATAATCATTCCTACACCGCCATAATTATCTGCTCTATTGCTCAGGTATATGTTGTAGTTGTTAATTTTTATATGGTCGGTGTCTTTGGTCCATGTCTCAGCTAGGCAGGCTATATCAATTTTTTCATTTGTTAAATATTTTACAAGTTCATCTTTGTTAGCCTTGAGGCTCCTAATGTTGATCTGTAGTAGTTTTAGGCTGTTCATGCTGTTCCTCGTCATTGGCAATTTTATAATTTTTTGTGATCAATCTATCCATTGTTATCAACTGATCTATTATCTCAGTCAATATTAGGTCATTGGCTGGTTCGTTGATTCCCGTTTTTAAGTAACCCTGGGTGGTTGTCTGTAGGCTCCGGTTGATTTCACTTATTTCGATCATGTGCATCCTCATCGTTGTAATTTGGTTCTCCATGGCTTTATATTCCGCCTTCCGCTTTTCTTCTGATTCCCTTATTAGCTCCCTCATCTTTTCGATTTTTTTATTCACTTCGTCCATTTGCTTTCCATGTAAGCTTGGGAATTCGTCCTCTTTTAGGGTGAATTCCTGTTGGATTATTTTCTTCCTTGCTTCGTTGTACGATACTTTTTTGGTTGTAATTAAATATATAATTTTTTTCTATTTTTGGAACTCCTCACATATAGTACTATATGTTGAGTGTTTCTCCCCACAATAGTAACATTTAAGCTCATTTTTGCAGTTTTGATTGATATGATCTAATCCTGAGCATTTATTGCACCTTTCCTTTCCTCGGCAATGTTTAGCTATGTGGCCATAGATAAGGCATTTCTTGCACATGAGAGGTTTTGGGATGAAGTAGGTGACTTTTCTTTTTACTTCGAATATTGCAATCTCCGTTGGTAGTGTATTTGATCTGAATGTGATTTTGATTGATTGTGTGGGTTCCACCGTTTTCTCCTGATGGTTCCATCTGTTAATCCTTTCGATTTTCAAAACTTTTGCGTTCGCTTTTGTATTGTTTAAGATCTTGTTCAAATCGCTATTCGTTTGGATTTTGTTTATGTATCCTATAGTTTCGAGCATGTAGTTCGGTATGTATGCATTATACATATCCAGCCTTCGTAAGTCAACACTGTTTAATATTTTATTGGCTGTTTCCAATTCTCGGGTCTGCACCTTTACCCTGTTCTTACCCATCTGTCTCACGTAGATGATGGTTCCGAAATTTAACGAATTTAATTTTTCCGCTATCTCTAGATCTTCAATTCCTTTTTTTTCGTTGATTAACATGTATGGGCCCTTGTCCCCTGGTACGTACCTATTGTTCTTATACCTGTCCATCTCTTCTTTATTATTATTTGTAGTACTCGTATTTGTCGAGTCCATGGCTGCTTCTTTTGTCTTTTCAGGATCATCGTTGCTTGCTTTATATGTATGTGCTTCACGTCTCACTTCCGTTTTTGTAACATTGTTCTGTTGAATGTTATTCCGGTGAGCACCGTTCGTGTTTAATGTTTTGCTGTCCACAATCGATTCGAAGCCGTTAAAGTTTGAGTTGCCATCTGACATTGGCTCGTCATCTGAGTCTTTCTCACTTTCCTTTCTGGTTTTCATCTTGTTTGTTGAGTTCCCGAACTTTGTATTTGATTTTAATTGTATTTTTTTCTTTTTATTTTTTGTTATATTACTGGTTAGTTTATAAATTCTCTTTTTGCTACCATTTTTTATTTTTTCTGTGCATGCGTCCAAAATGGACGCCTCCGCGTCCGCCACGACGCCTTTTTTCTTTTTGATTTTTATTTTGACCTCCAACTGTATTTGCTATTATTTATTCTTCTCACTTATATTCTTTATCTTTACTTCACTCTTAAACTATTAAAATTGTAACTATAATTCTAGAACAAACACACTAAAATTACACAAAATCGACAAATGCGTCTTAACTTCTTAAAATCACAAAATGGGAGAAATTGTTTTGTTTACAATTTCCATTTTTGACGTCTATGTGTATTAGCAAGAACAAAAAATTGTAGTAGAGGTATAATATGGAAACAAAAACTGCGTTACCATCAGGGTAACGCACTGAACTTACTTTTCAAATCGATTTGGAAGTAAAATTGTCAAATTTATTCATGTTCCAAAAAATTAATTTATTATAAGAAAAATCTTTGCAAACTCAACAAGCGAAATTACAAATAAATTATTAAATAAAATAAATATCTTAAAATAAATAAAATCGGTGTATAAAATTTATCTCGAGTGCTCTGAATTGCGGAACATAAATACACGGGGGGACGGGACAACCGGTTTAAGAAGATACAGTCCACTATACGGCAACGTGGAAATAAAAGCATCGACATTAGAGGCCACCATTTTCGTGGATTTTATATTCAAATCCGACTGTGCTCCACCAGCCACAGTACCACTTCCACCACTTGGTATCGAGGCCATTAGGGGCCTGGGAGTCAATTCGCGTTGCGTGAAATAATGAATATGAAAAGTTTTTTTCATTGGCAATCTAGTAGTTTAAATTATTCGCATGTAGTTTTAAATTTTACTGTGTGAAATCAAAATTTATTATGGGGAATGCAAACCTTCTCGATTGCTAATGAAAAAAACTTTTCATTTTCATTATTTCACGGAACGCGAATTGACGCCCTGGTGGTTGAATTAAACGAGCGGCTTGATTATTTCAAATTCAACAAACAATTCGGTCAAATCAAATTAAAAAAGCAATAATAATGGGACTTCAGAGAAAATATATGAATAATTAATTAAAATAATTTATGATTAAAAATCATTCCGGTCTAAAGTTTCGGTTATTTTATTATTAGTCTATTTTTACATATTGAGTTTGATTGAAATAAAGAATTTTCGAGTTTTCTGCAACTGGGGACATGTTCGTGTTCGACACGTTCTGTGGTTTCTGTGGATTACGCAGCCTTTCTCTAAAATAATAAGAATCAACTAAACCATCATAATTATACCCAACGGCTTCATAGACTTCGAGGGCACTTGATAAATGTTAAGTGACCTTAAAAATGGTTTGGGCAACATCACTAGCCTAGACTGGCTGTTTGTATGTGTTTTCGGCGTAACCTCAAGAACCGATGCACTCCCCAAAATATTTTTTGTTAAAAAAATTACTTTCATGATCGATCAAAATTGTTTGACAAACGGATGCATTTTTTTACACTAATTTCATGAAAAATATGGGCAAGACGATTTGCTTCATTAACATGTACATAGACATCTTGGAATTTAAAATTTCTTGTTTCCCAATCATGGCCAACCAAATTAATGATCAAAGGCCCAAAGCACCAAAAATTCTTTAAACGAAGGGCTTCATAATGATTGGCTCAATATGGTAGTTTTATCGATAATACCAAAACACAAATACAATAAATGCGACGAAATAAATGTATGTATAACTTCAACTGTTGTTTTCGACGTAAACCTACACAACAAAATTTTAAAATTTATCATTCAATACAAAATCACTTACTAGCAGCATTTACGCTATTAAATAACACTAACGATGCTTATAAACTATAAAAAGCTTTAAAATGGACATCATCGGTGGATGACCACAGCTGATGGTGGCAATCGTTCATTTAACCTCAAATTATTTGACATTCAAAAAATCAAAAAATCAATTTTTTGTGAACGGATACACAGTCAATTTTAATACTAGTTATTTTTATGCAAAAAATGGCGCGCACGTGTCATGATTTTTTTTTAAATTTTTAATTTTTTTTTACTTGACATAATGTAACCAATACCCTCCAAACGCAAAAATGTATACACTAAAAATGTGCGGTTTACGAACAGTTTACGCACGTTAATTTTGATACCACACTACTACACCTATACTTAATTTTTATTATCACATATTACAGTATATTTTGCTTTCTTTGTATATTTTATATTTTAAAGAGTCGTAGTTTAAGTTTTTGAGTGCAATAAATTTATTCGTGATTGATCATAATATATTGTTGGTCGAACTTTTGCCTTAAAATAAGGGCGTTCATTTGTGATGCCCCAGTAAGAGCATTCCTATTAGGCAAGAAAAAATGTGTAGCTTCATGCTTTAAATATGTAATTAGCTTTTTTTGTGTTTCAGGTATGAATAGTCATTTGGATTATATGCGAGTTTTTTAATATGTGATAAAATATTTGTGAATTAAAATTAAGTATAATTACTTTATGCGGCATAATTAAAAGTCCTTTTGAAATTAATTTTATTATTATATTATATTAATTAAGATAGATTTTATTTAAATAAATACAAGATGAAAATATTATTGGTTTTTTATTTGACAATAAAGTAGTTTCGACGAATTAAACCGAGCGTAAAAGTCACGCGCAAGTGACTCGCCAAAGATACGCAAATACGGCTCATAAATGTTACGTTTTTGTCGTACACATTATGAACAGTTTATAGACACTAACACATAGAAAAGTCTTCGCTAATTTGTTTCACTTCTCATGTGACAAAAATATACTTTACGTACCACATCCGTACCGTTTTTGCGTAACGTTTGCGAATACTTTAGTAAAGCTAAGTCTTCGTAAACCGTACGTTAATGTTACGCCTGGCCTGGAGAGTATGCTTATGTAATTTACATAATCGTGTAGATTGTGTGTAGTGTAATTTACGCGCCCAACAGTACTTTACACCAACGCATGGACATAACAGTACGTAAATTAAAAATTTGTTTTAAGTCAAAGAAGAATTTAGTTTTATTTATTTTTATGTCTCGTTTTACGTTTTATGTCTCGTTCTCATATTGCTGAAACCGTAAACTTTACGAAACATTTTGCATGAACAAAAATATTTATTTATTTCGGTGCAAAAGGTGCATTCAAACGTATAGGTTCTAGATCGAAGGTAATCATTATTACTAAACATCCCCCGCAACATTGAACAAATTGTATTAATGGTAATTTTCTCCTGCCTTGCATCGATTTCGAAATAAAAGCCTGTCATTTATCAAAAACTCACCCTCTATAGTAAAACATTCATCAATCGATTTAAATCGATATTTCCTAGAAATTCAAGCAAAGCGGAAGAAAATAAAATTGAAAGGTTTTTATTATTCCTGCGCTTATAAACAAAATATTTATGGTTCGAGAATATAAATGCCACTTAAGGTGAGTTTAGCAAGGCTCCTTAAAAGATTTAAATACATTTTTAATTTCACATCGAATTTATATGAAAACATATTTTTTTTATTCAACTCGTAATTCGTTTTAGTAAAATTCAGTTAAAGGATGCATATTTAAACATGAAATAATCAGCTGCAAATATTTTCAGGTTCTAGTAATTCATTTTAATAGATATTTTCTATTGGAAGTTTTATAAAAAAAAAAATATTTAGACAAATATTTGCTGAAACAGGGCTGACTTAAAATATTAAAACAGTTTCTCAGAAAATCTTTTTTGATTGGGAAGAGCAAAACCAGTCGTAATAAAACATAAACAATGTGCAGAATTTACCTAATTGTATCCTTACATTATAACGATATTTCAAAGAACAAATAAATTCGAATTTTATGTTCAAATTCCTCTTTTCAGTGTCCTTCTACAAATTCACATAATAAATGTTTGTGATGATGGAGAATCCGATTTACGGTTTTTTCCGAGGCAAGCGCAGAATGAAATTCCTTTTCGTTCGTTTGGTGCTCTGTATTATTATGAAATCAATTTCTATTATCCTAATGCTGTATTTTTTGGTTCTATTTTTGGTTTGATATCATGAAAAATTATAAAAATATTGATTTCATTCATATAATCGAACTAATTTTTTGTCGTTCTTATTAAAACTATTTTTATTAACGTTTTTCGTGTGAATCGATGAATAAATTCCACGTACCTAGTTTGGGGTGTAAGTGAAGTTATTCACCCATTTACACCTAACTTATATACTCGTATATTCCTTTGCTTACCTGCTTACACAATTGTGTGGGTAATACATAAGAATCATGTCAAAAATTTATTTTTGTATGTATTTTGAACCAACTTACACATTTGTGTATTCCACTTAATTCGTTTTCGTCCTAAAAATAACACTATAATTATAATAATAATAAAATAATTAATATGTATGTTATCAAAAACAAATAATTAATATGTTATCAAATTATATTGTTTTTTTTTTCAAAAATAATTCCGATTTAACTAAGATCCGTTAAAATCCGGAAGACATTACAACCTGTGATTTTTAACTCCTTGTGTGGGTTGGACTTAAATTGAAGCAAAAAAAAATTGTCTCTTGTAGAAAAAGGGATATACTAATATTTTTGTAAGATAAATATCCAAATTAGCTACAACGCTTATAAGTTAAAAACAACTGCGGTATTTTTCTGAACTAAACTAGTTCATTAAAATTAAACTAAATCCGCTCGAGCGGTATGCACAACGGAAGAGACCACAACATTTTTATGGCAGTGAAGTATGTCCCAAATAACAAAAATACACCTGTATTAGTATATACACTGTTAAAAAAATTCTTATAAGAATTTTGAGTGAAAACTAGAAAATAAACTCAAAAAAATCTTACATTCTTACAAATTTTATATTCTTCATAATACCCCGGAAAATCATTTCCATTTTTCTTCATTTGTAAGTAGTTTGCAGAAGATAATTTATTTCAATATATCTAAATGCCGGGTATAAAAACCGCAGTACTCTCCAAATTTCTGGTCAAAAAAACAATTTGTGTAGGAAGCCACTATGTGTAATTTACACGATAAGAGGATATCCAGACAAAGAAGACAATCAAGTGAGCTAAAGGACATTTCCAAAAAACATGATATTTCTGAATTTTGTTCTGGTAAATGGTTTCGTTAGGTATGAGTAGTTTTAGTTTAAATATTACTAAAATCGTGAAGTTTGTCGGAAAATGACTATAACACAATGAAATGAACCTAGTTTTCAAATATCCTTTTTAGTTCTGCTAAATTTAGTCGATTTTATTAGCTTGCGTATTTCTTGTTAAAATAAATTATAGTTATCGTAAACTTTGTCGGAAAAATCACCTATGTAAAAATAAGAACCTTTGTTGACAAAAAAAAAATTAATTAGGTGCAATTTCCAAACGATACCAAGAATAAGATATCATTTTTAGTTGTGGAAAATGAAGAGATTTCTTCATTAACTTTTATTTCGTTTTTTAATTTTTTTTTTGAGGTAAGGGGCGTCGGTCTTGAAGGTTTATATATTACCCCAAATGTCAACCTCACCTGCACATGGTGTTCCCTGAAAATCAACCAACGAGGCCCTGGCGATCAAAGAACGACGGGATAACTGAATACTGAGAAATTAGCAAATGAATTTAGCTCTATTGAACTACTACAAATTGCAATAGTTAGGTTTACAACATCTGCAATAGTCTGTTCTTAAAGCAATGAAGTTACAGCAAAACGAATTATATAAAAGGTGGAGCTCAAACTGCTCGGTTGGCTTAACCACCCTCTAACGATGCCGGCTCAAATGATGCTTTGTTAAGACAACCATTCCGATGCCAAGCAGAAGGAAATCGAATCGGATAATTCTGTTCTCAATTTATACGGCTGGGCTGTTGTCTGTTATCCTAAAGCTATCATTTCCAAGTAATGGAATTTTTCGACCAACTCTACGACATTTAGAATTTATCTCAAAATCGATTTGATTAGCGAGAGCGAAAAATGACACCTATTCCCTAGATATGTAAATGGCTCTGGATTTATTTGATTGTGTCGACCTGAAGCTAACATTTGGACATAGTGAAATTTTCCGACAAACTTTAGGATATTCAGAATTTATCTGAATTAAAACTACTCAAAGCTATAAAATCGATTAGATTTGCGGGAGCTTAATGTGTTTTATTTTTTCTCGATTATTTTTCACTCTTTCTTTCATCTTTGCAAAATACATAAATCGAATATGAAAAATTGTGGCACCTATTTCCGTCTCTTTCTATTATAATATAGTTATTTCACAAATATTTTATTTTAACAGTGTAAATACTAATACTGTTCTGCATTATAAATTTCTAATTGGATTTGAATATGTACGCGGGATTTTTTTTGGGACAACCTTCGATTTTTTCGTTAAAATCACGAAATTCTGCCCTTCGTTTCGTAGATTTGCACAATGCAAAAGAAATGAAAGTATGATTTTATGTATGACAAAATGGGCGACTCTATACTACAAGGAATATTTCTCAAATTTCTGGCCTAATAGTCCCCGTCTTAATTAAATTATTTCGTTGCCATTAATTAAATTAAACCTTTATCAGATTATGTTTTACGAATTGTTGAAATTGTTCGGATCGCATTTTAAATTTCAGAACCTCCAAAGTGAATAGACACAACTGTTAAGAAAATTCAAGAATAAAAAATTAGGGTGGTCAGAAATAATTCTGATTTTAAACAAAAATGAATATTACGAATGAATATTAGGTAAGTCATAGGCGTATCGAAAGAAAGAGTTAATAAAATTTTTATGAAATTTTGGGTTATTCTGGGTGATAGCCAGATAATAGTTTTACATGAAGGTGAGGTTTACCAAGACGTTGGAAGAAGTCCGTGAAGTTAGGCGGAAAATCCATCGTGAATTTTCTGGTGTCTTGGCTAAAGTGTAGTCAACCCGAAAAAAGTGTAGTTGTTACAAATATGTAGTGCTATCCCGAAACCCCTAGAACTTTTTGAGCATTTCTTGCATAAAAGCAATTGTTACATAAAAATGTAGGATTATCCCGAAATTAAAATCTAATACAAATTTAATTTTAATTTACACATTTTTAATAAAAAAATGTTGAAAACTGTCAAAAATTGTTGTAATTTCTTATTGTGGACTAACCATGCAATATTGTAATTTTATAAAAAAAATTCTTAAAATTTTAAAAAGCTCAATGGCTATTGGAATAAAACATTTAAAAAAAATAAAATTATAAAATTAAGCTGAATGGAAAAGTGCATTGGCAATTCATGACAATAAAATAAGCAAACCATAATACCAGAGAAAAATTGCACTAGCGGTATATACGGCTATAATGCGTGTGAAGTTCTTCTCAAATTCACACTTTTATTGTTGTATTAGTTTAACACTGTTAAATTAAAATCCAATTAGAAAACATGACTGTTCCTATACGAAAATTAGTAGTAAACCCAATTTCGTTAGTGTACTAAAATTTTATACAATTGAATGTAATGTAATAAAATATAGAAATAAAAAAATTATAGCGATTGAGTACAATATAGCAAAATAAACTAAACTAAATTTTTGTCTATTGTTTCAGCCATTCATTGAACAATTTATTTGATCAATCAAACTATGTCTATTAGATAATTAAATTTCTCATCCGATGAGCCTATACATGATCTCCCAACCCGTGTCCCAAAGTATTCACGATTTTTTTTTCTAAAAAATCAAATTTGTCTTGGAACTGAAAATCGCCATTAACACTCCTTACCAGAGATCTTAACTCAGGTTCTGATAGTGCGTCTAATAGTCAATTAAATCCCTCATCCGATGAGCCTCTACATGATCCCCAACCCGGGTTCCAAAGTGTTCACGATTTTTTTTTTCATTTGACTTGGAACGGAAAATGACCTTTAACACTCCTTACCAGAGATCTTGACTCAGGTTCCGATAGTGCGTCTAATAGCTAATTCATTTCCTCATTCCAACCCATATATCATCCTCCAATCCGGGTTCCAAAGTGTTCACGATTTTTTTTTCGAAGAAAATCAAATTTGTGTTGGAACTGAAAATGGACATTAACACTCTAAGTGAAATTGCTTTCAATTTTACTATTACCCTACAGACACTAATACTTTTATTTCGATATTAAAATCATATTAGAAATCTAATTAGAGTTATATGGTTTTAGTACTAACCAAAGTATACTCCTTTCAAGGTTTGCGCCTTTGGTGTATGTACTAATAGTTTAGTACCAGAGAATACACACAAATAATTATGTATTTCTTTGAGCCCGTGAAGTATTCCACGGATTTTTCCACGGCTATACGTATACAAATCTAATTGGAATTTCATTCAATCTAATTAAATTCTTATTGCATGTATAAGTATTAGTGTATTGTATACTGTTATGATTTTTAATTTACAAAATTTTTAATAAAAATGTAAGTTAATCGAATAAGTTTTAATTCAAACATGTGAATATATGAGTAAGAATATGTTTTAATAGAAACTAGATCATTAATCGAACATTTTTATTCATAAATATGTGAACATGTAAAATTGAGATAGCAACAAGAGATAGATATAGCTATCACAAAACTCGTATTGAATAAGAAATATACGCACATTAAAATATTTTTTCCAATTTTCTGCATTTTTATTTAATAAAATTATCGGATTTAAGTAAAATTTAAATAAAATTAATAGCTGAATAATAATGTAACTATAGTTTAAGCAAAATAATTTAATTTTTGTTATAAAAAATGCAATAAACTAAATTTTTTGTTGTTTTTTTGTCTCATTCATTTAAAGAAAATAGTACTAAAAAAAGCAAAGACGACAAACAGTTAACCAAAGTTACAAACCAATTAGTACACGTAAAAAAAATCCAATATGAATATTAAAATCTAATTGAAAAAAGACTACAAAATATTTATAATTATTTCATTCAACATTGAAAGTAAAATGTTTCACGAACATGTTAAGAATTTTTATTTTCAGAAATTGTTATATTAACGCCAACGCGAACTTCCTCCTCATAAGAAATTTCGTGATCATGCACTAAATGAATCAATAATTTTGAAAATGCCCGATAATAAAAACAATGTAAAACTAATAATTTTTAGACTTATATCGTTTTGCATAATCCTATTTTAAAAAGTGTCATTAAGAAATTTATAATTTTTCAACTTTGCACCGTTTTGAAAAATCTAAATATATAATTCGAAAAGGATCCAATTTGGAGAAAAAATTGTTAATTTTAATTTTTTCCAATTTTAAAAGTGTTAATTTGTTAATTCTTGAAAGGTAATGTAATAATTTATCTATGCCCAGCATCAATAAAACCTGAATCACCATCTCTGTGGATGGCCGATAATGGCCATTCAACATTGCGTAAAATTTAGCTCATACAAATCAAGGAAAGCGACTTGTAGCTAGAAAACGGCTCAAAATACCTATAAATTTGTTTAGTTTTCCTGAAAGGTAATGTAATGATCTATGCCCAGCATCAATTAAACCTGAATCACCATCTCTGTGGATGGCCGATATCGCCATTCAACATTGCGTAAAATTTAGCTCATACAAATCAAGCAGGCTACAAGCCACTTTCCTTGATTTTTATGAGGTAAATATTACGCAATGTTGAATGGCCATTATCTGCCATCCACAGAGATGGTGATTCAGGTTTTATTGATGCTGGGCATAGATCATTACATTACCTTTCAGGGAAACTAAACAAATTTATAGGTACCTCGAGCCGTTTTTTAGCTACAAGCCGCTTTCCTTGATTTGTATGAGCTAAATTTTACGCAATGTTGAATGGCCATTATCGGCCATCCACAGAGATGGTGATTCAGGTTTTATTGATGTTGGAGCTAGATCATTACATCACCTTTCAGGAAAACTAAACAAATTTATGGGAACCTCGAGCCGTTTCTTAGCTACAAGCCGTTTTCCTTGACTTGTATAAGGTAAATTTTACGCAATGTTTAATTTAGGTTCTTAATTTTTACGCATTTTTATTGAAATTTTAGAAAATTTATTTTTTTATCATGTTTGATTTTTTTAAATTTAAATTAAAATAATTTTTTTTGAATAAAATAATTTTTAATATAAATACTTTAACTGCGAATTTATCACTATATCTTCCTATTAGAATCTTAATATTTCTTATTAGATTTTGGTTTAGCAGTGTAACACACATACATACACACAGCCGTGGAATCCGTGGAAAACTTCACACCCGTTATTTCTTTATTTCATGTTAGTACACATATTTTACCTAATAACGCATCCGAATCCGCCACGATATGAATTGTATCACATTTGCATTGTTAGTAAATGTTATCAATTTACATAAACTAATTAAAGCCATTAGCAACCGTTTGACGTAACCTCAGGATTGCTTTTTGGAAAGTTATGCTGCGCTCAATAAATTTTCGTCGTTGCAACTTTCAATAATGTTGTTGCAGCTGCAAACTGCGCATAAGAAAATATAAAAAAAAAAAATTGACAAGACCAATCGGACCGTATGGATAATATGGATTAACTAGAATTTTTATTTAAATATTTAATCAACACACATATAAAAAATATATTCATATTATGTTAAATTAAAATAATACGTTATCGAACACTACCAAATTCTAAGTAGATTTATATTTAAATTTTACATAAAAATCTCTAATTAATGTTAATGACATTTTTCCTGAAAAAGTAATTAATTTTAAACAGTGTACACATGCACTAATACATTAATAAATCAATTATAATTCAATTGGATTTTACGAATTCCAATATGATTCGTATACGTATACGTGTGAAATAAAGTGTGAAAAACTTCACACGCATACGGCTATTTAGGTCTTGGCTGTGCCCAATAAACCCTGCAAATTTCATTTTCATATCAGGTGAAAAAATAATGTAAATGCTGATGTGAATTTGTGTGGTTAAAGAATTCTCGAGTGAGAATTTCTAGCAAACTATAAAGTTCTGTGGAGCTAATACCAGAGATAAATTGCACTAGCAGTATGTATTACTATTAATTTGTTGGCTTTGCTCCACAGAATTTTATAGTTTGCTAGAAATTCTCACTCGAGAAGTCAAATAACATCAATGATTACATCATTTTTCCACATGATAAGAAAATGAAATTCGCAGGGTTCATTAGCACAACCAAGACATAAATAGCCGTATATACCGCTTGTGCAATTTTTGTCTGGTATTATGGTTAGCTTATGACATTGTCATGAATTGTTAATGCACTTTTCGATTTAGCCTAATTTTCTAATTTATTCCAATAGGCATTGAGCTTTTTAAATGTTTAAGAATTTTTTTTATAAAATTATAATATTGCATGGTTAGTCTACAATAATAGATTGCAACAATTTTTGACAGTTTTCAAATAAAAATTTATTAAAAATGTATAAATTAAAATTAAATTTGTATTAGATATTAATTTCGGGATAATCCTACATTTTTATGTAACAATTGCTTTTATGCAAGAAATGCTCAACAAGTTCGGGGTTTCGGGATAGCACTACATTTTTGTAACGACTACACTTTTTTCGTGTTGACTACACTTTGGCCAAGAAATACATCAAATAATTCGGGATGGATTTTAGGGCTGACTTCACCGACTTGTTGGAAGTAAGGTTTCGAACTAATGAAACATTGAACTCTTTGTGCTATAATGGTTAAAACTCATTTTTAGCCTTACTGTTAACTTTTGTCACTTATAAAATTGAATTAAAGTGCTTTAATGAACCTTGAGAATTTCCTTAGAGTGACAATATTTATTTGTTTTTAGGAATATCGATTTCGAAAATTAAATTTCTTCTTCAGTTTCCTGTTTTACAGTTCATATATATTGTAAAAATTAGTTGTAAAAAAGGAGCTGAAGAAGAAGTTTAATTTTCGAAATCGATATTCCTATAAACAAATAAATATTGTCACTCTAAGGAAATTTTACAAGTGTTTTTCATTAAAGCAATTTAATTCAACTGAATTCTTTAAATTAAAAAATTCGGCCGTCTCATCAGACTGCAATGACCAAACTACAAAAATATTGAAAATACTTTGAACTTACATTTGTTAACCCCAAGATAATCTCGAATTTTGTTGTACAATATTTGACACATATATGCGATTTCTCCCAACGTCTTGGTAATTTCACTTCGATGCAAGTAATGTTTTGAAAATAAATATTTTGATTTTTCAAATATTGAATTCTTACTTGAATACTTGTATTTTATGGACAAATAATTATCAGTCTGCCCATTTTTAAACGAAACGAATGATTTCAAAAACCATATTTCAATTACAGTGGTGAGTAAAATTTTCCGGACAAATCTTAATTTAGGACGCTAATATAATTTAATAATGATCCCGGCCATTTCATTTAATTTTTTACTGCGTAAGCGTCTTTGACACACTAATAACTCGCTATATCGTGCATTTTTAGGCTAAATTATAACAGCGATACGAAACAAAAACGAGTATGGAGAAAACCGAAGCAAACAAAAAATATTATTTTTGAATTTTCTACTCACAGATGGAAAATTTGTAAGAGTTCTCAACGGATGAGATTATTGATTTGAAAAAATCAATGATGTTGTATTTTTACATTGGAAAATTGTCTATATTATATAGAAAAATACCATATAGTTGTAGTACTAGCGAATTACTGCTTAGCCTACGAAATTCGATTCTTTCAAATTTTTCTTCACAAATCCATTTTGTTAATAAAACCATTACAATCGAAATATCAATTTCACTATTAAGTACGGCGGTGCAAATATGATGGCGTGGAGTGCAATGCGTTACTATGGCGTGGGAAATCTCCAATTTATTGAAACATCAATGGATCGTACAGTCTATTTGAATATTTTAAAAGAAAATTTAATACCATCTGCTGAAAAAAACCGCTGTGAAACCGATTTTTATTTATACCAAGATAATGGTCCGAGCATAAAGCTTATAATGTTTGGTCTTGGTATTTATATAATTGCCCACATGTATTGGAAACTCCTCCACAAAGTGCAGATCTAAACCCGATAGAGCACTTATGGATTCAGTTAGACAAACAAATCAAAGATAATCATATGGTAATGAACAAAAGTTCTTTAAAATGAGCAATCGAATTCGAATGGGAAAACATCGATTGATTCAGAATTTAATCGAATCCATGCCACGCAGGTTACAGGCGCGGTAATAGATAGCAAGGGATTACATACGAAATATTAATAGCCTTAACCTCCAGACCTATTCAAAAACTAAACTGTAAACGAATTTTTACTTATAATAAAGAATTTGAATTACAATACATTTTGTCCGAAAAATTTTGTTCATTGAATTTGGTATATGTTTTCTTTTCTTATCCAAATGGTGCAGGATCAAGGGTAATTTAGCCCAAAAATATAGAATATAACAAGTTTAGTAATGTACAAAGACGGTTTCGCAAAAATAAAAAAATGGCCGAAGTCATTATTAAATTACATTAGTTTCCTAAATTAAGATATGTCCGGAAAATGTTGCTCACCACTGTAGATAGTACCGTGAAAGCATCACCCCGTTTTTATAAAATAAAATTTCATTTCTTCATGGGTATACTTACGAGTAAACGAGAGGGGTTCAATAAGTTTGGTGAATCTAAATGAAATAACGGTATTAGAAATTGTTTAATTTATTTGCAGAACACGTGTTTAGAAAATTTATGAAAACGGAAAACATTGAAAATCTACTGTGAATAAATCCCTTGTAAAGGAAAATATTTCTAAGGATTTTGAAAGACGAATGGAAAAAATTTACGGAGTATCTAGTCCATCTTATAAAATATTAACGAAGTGGATCTGTCTCTCGAATGACTGAATGTTGACTATGGAATAAAAAAATATCGACTGAAAACTTCTAAGGCCGTTTTAGAAAAGAGCGAAGACGATCCGGTTAAATTTGTAAACTGTATAATAATTGTAAACTGTATATAACTCACCGGCTTTGAAAAAAATGTTTTACCACTATGAACCAAAGTCGAAACATGAATCTGTGTCAGGATAGCTCAGGGAAATCCACCGCCGCAAATGTTTAAAGTTCGACCATTTGCGCTTAAGAGAATGCCATCAATTTTTTGGGATGCTAATCGAATTTTTATGATTGACTATTTACCTCATAACTCATAAGACCATAATGGCAGGGGCCTACTAAGTAGAACACTTTGCGATGAAGTACCGTCAAAAGATCTCCTTTACAGACCAAATCTGGCCCAAAGTGATTATTTCATTTTTACAATTATGAACAAGATTAAAGAGCGCTAAACTTTTCAAGTGACAGTTAGGTAATGTCCGTTGTATAAGAGTATTTTGAGGAACAGTTGAAACAGTTGAATATTTTTAATAAGTTTACCGTTATTTCAAATAGATTTACTGAACTTCTTGAACTCATTGGTTTTATAGTTTAGCCATTCTAAAGTTTTCTTTAAAATATATACCTACGATACCTTATGGTGGACAAAAATATCGTAATTAAACGGTAATATTTAGTACTCGTTATTTTGAGGATGGGGTCAACGAATGATTTTAATGTCAAAATTGGGCTCAATTAAAAAAAAAACCCAGCAAAAAGCTACGATTGTACCTCGTAATATCGTTATAATAACTACATGGTTTTAGTTATATACGAGCAATTATTTATTACCATACACTAAAATAATATAATAAAGGCTGAATGTCAAATAACACCTCAATTTTTCATTATTAAATTTATATCACTAATTCTGAACAAAAATACACAGGAATATTTATCATATGTGTGTAGGTGGTGTAATTATAGGGTGGTAGGAATGGGGTATGGGAGATAGAGGAGAGTGGGATGAGGTGTTTTGGGTTTGGTGTGATTCTTTATAGGCTACAAAAATGCTTATAGAGTTCGGCTCCGAACCTTTTCTTTTTTTTAGATTGAAGATGGTTTACACAGTGATCTGTGGCCAAAGTGTTAGGTAGTCCCCGTGAAAACCGCCACAGAATAAAATTTCTTAGTAATTTTTTTATTGAAAATCGTATACTACGTGCGGCACGAATTTTCTTTCCAGTGGCCCTATTCTGGCTTTCCCTGGGAATAGGGAATTGGGAAAAATATTTTCATAGCAAATTTCTCTAAATTGTATTTTTCTGGCCTACTGAGGGAACATGATTGGTGCTAATATATTCGAAACAAACTTAAATGGGAAAATATTATTCCCTACAAAAATTTTGTGGAACAAAAGTTTCCCGAACCACTTGGTTTTGAAATTTTTTGCACTAAACTCATTCTTTCAGTAGGCTAGAAAATGTAATTTTAACAAAAATGCTATGAAAATATTTTTCCCAATTCCCTATTCCCAGGGAAAGCCAGAATAGGGCTACAGCTCGTATAGAAATGGAGCTAAATTAATAGTGGCCGATGTCTCAGGTAATCCATATGAAAACCGCCACAGAAGAAAATTACCTACTACTACTGCTAATGGATCCCAGATATCCTACACTATTTCGCGACAGTGGTCAAAGTCTCAGGTAATCAATGTGAAAACTGTCACAAATGATTTTACTTAATAAACACATTTTTATTAACCACTTGTTTTTTATTTCGCAAAATTATTTTGAATATTTTCAAAAAGTTTAAAAAATCACTCGATCGATTTCGAATTGTTAGGTCATCATCAGAAGTATCTACTGATTTGTAAAAATAAAAATTTTGTTATAGGCTGATGACACACGAGAGTTTTTTGTATTTTGGCATTTTTTTCTACCAATGTTTTGTTCTGCTTTCTCTTAAATAAAATTTTAACTAAAATGAGTCAAAAATGTCCTTGAAATATTTTTTATTTCATTTATGTTTGAGTTGTGTGGTTGAACAGAAAATTTGTTTAAGTCGCAATTAAAACTTGTATCATAGGTAAACGGGGAAAGAAACGAAGAAAAATGCGGCATTTTTTTTACGTGTGGCCAAAAAACCAAAAAATAAATAAAAGAAGGAGGGACAAAAAAAATAAAAAAATAAGCCATCAAAATTAATCTACGGATTGCGCAGGTAGGCTACTGTTTTCAGTTTGTTTAGGGCTGTATGTTACTGAGAAAAACAACCTTCCTTTTTAAAATCGATATTTATCTGCCCCTAAATGCATGCAACTGGTATATTTCTTTAATAAGTTTTACTAGTTGAAACTTTACATATATTGTTTACGTGTGTAAACTTAATTAATAAATTTATCATTGTTCATTATTGCAAATCTAAACATTGCATATCCCTTTTCCTGCCTGACCACACAATTGTGTGGGTAAGGCAAAAAAATCAGGTTAAAAAATTATTTTTGTTTGTGTTTTGAACCAACTTACTGACATTTGTGCATTTCTTTCTAACTTATTTTCGTCAGAAAAAAACACTATAACTTGACACACAATTGTGTTGCCTGTATATCAAATCAAGCAAAATTTTTTATCAAAAACGCCATTACATATGTACTATGTTTTTCTACTTACACACTTTGTTTGGACTTAAATGGAGCCAACAATTTTTGTTTGGTAGAAAAAGGGATATTATATAAATTAATAACCACTTATCTTGGACACACATTTTGTTTCGTGATTTGCCATCTCGTGACAGTCAATTTTCCAAAAGTAATCGTAATTGCGGCGTATGCGATAAAAATCGAAATTTTTAATATATTTAAACTAAATTGTACATTTTCTATACGTCATTTCAACACTAATCTTGATAATCATGTATTAATCCCTCGATGTTATGTTTCTTAACACCTTGATGCAAACATTTTTCGCTATTTAGAGGTAAAATATTAAGGGGTAAAAAAAACGATAAAATTTGAAACTTTGTTAGGGTTAAGTTTCAAATTTTATCGTTTTTTTTAAATGTCAGGTTTTTACAAAATAAAGTCGCTGACGAAAACCATTTAATTTTTTTAATTTAAATTTTTATTAAACAAAAAAAATGGCCTCCTCTCTTCTTTTATATTATTAGAATGAAGTACTATATAATTAAAATAAAACAATTCACAGTCCGGCGAATAAAAGTGTTACCCGACAACACAAAATACATTTCAGTTTATTTAAAATAATATTATAGATAGCAGATCGTTAAGTTTCTTCATCTACACTCGTCCATCCTGATACGTACTCAAGCCTACTTATCTTCGCGTTCGTCGCCATTCTCGCTGAATTTATCCTCGTCGGGAAACTCAACCAGCTTCAAGTGGTCGAATGGAAATATCCCTCTAAAACGGCATTGACCATTTGTTTGCGTTAGTTCTTCGATACGATATCGGTCTCCATACAATATATGGTCCTCGGCATCGTTTCATCAATTTTCGACCTTTCCCAGTTGAGATGGGCTCAGTATGCACAACAACTTTATCACCAACATTATACTTAATTATACTTAAGGGCAATTAGTAGCATAATGACCTTTCTGATTACATTTTAGACACGTTACATCCTCAATGTTTTTTTAAAATTCATGTGAACGACTATAATTCGTGTTTTTGTGTTCGAAACTGTTATTTCTATGATAATCGTTTGAACCCGACTTTCCGTACGTTCTCAGATGACTACCCTACCTTACCATAAAAGGTGTTCCATTTTTATCCGATTGTTTAGCAGATCGAGACTTATTAGAATTTACAAATCTTTCATAATTCCTAAGGCGTTGTAGTAAAACAGATATTGAATTTATATTCTGTATAGCTAGCGCTCGAGATAAATCTGGATCGCATAAACCACCAATTATGTATTTAATTAGAATTTGCTCACTGAAACAACTTTCTATCTAGCACCTATCTTTCTTCTAGCACCTATTCGACGAATATCATAAATAAACTCCGAATGAGTCTCTCGCGGTTTTTGCGACGTTTTGCCAATATTGCGTGAACATCCACAACATCACGAGTTGAACCGAACTCGTGAACTACTACATCCCTTTGAAAATCCTCCCAACTAAAAATATTTTGAACCACGGACTGATACCATAAGTGGGCATCATCCCTGACTCTATAGTGATTGCTGCGTACAACAATAACATATCATTCAATTGATATATTTGCTGAATTTGTTCAATCTGGTGTACCCAACGATTAACCGAAATAGAATGTTGCTTATTGGAATCAAAAATAGGAATCATGTCCGCAACCTTACGAAGCGAAAATTTAATATTTAATCGTAAATTCATACCTAAATCAGAATAGTATTGATTATGAGGAAATAATCCACTGGCAGTGGATATGTTTGATTTTGACGTCTATTATTCGACGGTGACTTGTTTTGTGTAGGTTGTCCACTAACCTAAGTGAGTATGAAGTTTGACATGCTCTTCACGTTTGGATAATTCCGATGTCGCCGCAACTCCGATTGTTGAGAAATATTCTTCGGTTTATTTAGATGAACATTGTCTGTATTGAATACATACTGTAAACCACAACTCATTGCATAATAGCCCTATTCCATTCAAAAATACGAGATTTTGTACAAAATTAAAAAGGGACGGAAATAAACCATTTCTATTTGTGAGAAAGGTATTTCCGATTTTTTTTTGTTTTTGTTGAGTTACTATAATTTTTCCTTGAAAAATATCAAGCTGAGTATTTTTCATGACACCAAATATAAAAATCAAAAATCAAAATCCCCCACTCTCTTTTTAATATTTTATTTTTTGAAATTTTTTATGGTGCACAGATATACGACGGCGTGACTTTAGAACTTCAATTTTTTATGATGTCGTGATTTTAGAAAATAATTTTAATAAATAGATGTGGTGAATTTTACTGTGATTAAATATAAAAATAAATTCGATTTAAAGTTATAATAATAAAATTAATAAAACGGTGTTTTCTCAGGGGCGGTATCATAGAATATAACCGGAAAAGTTAAACGTTTTAAAAAATGTATTAATCATGTTAGATTAAAACTTTTCAAGTTAGGATTAGTGAGTGTAGAGATGAAAAAAGGGCCATTTCGATTTTGTAATAGATTAACAGTATTGTAACGGTAATCTGTTAGATTTATAAAATTTAATTTCTACCGGTTGTACCGATTGAAAGTTCATTACACCGGTTGTACGTTTCCGTTAAAATTTCCTAAATTTTAAATTTAAAAAATTTTCAAATTGAAAATTATTATTTTTATGGTGACATCGTTGCTTTAACTAGTTGACTATAAAGAAACACCCTACCCCAGTTCACATTGCGTTTTAAACAAAATATTACAGATACATATTTTATTAAAAATCATTCATACGTTCCATAGATTAAAAAAACATTTAACAAAAAAAAGTAAGCATCAATAATATTCATCAAATCTCCAATTTATATGACTTATAACAAGAGCTGTTGAGCTTTCATTTGAACCAATATTATTATTTAGAAGCCACGCTAATAAAATTTCAAAATCATCAAATGATGGCTTCCCCCGGTGCAGCGGAAGCGATTTAAATAAATAGGATGCTAACGATTTAATCTAAACGCCATAAAATGTTGGACATCAATTCAGGATATTTATCCGAAATATTATAAAGGAGATCACGAACTATTTTATAGCATATACAGATGTTGCCAAATTATTATCACATTTAGATATTTGGAAGATTATCGCTTTAAAAGATTAATTTTTCAAATAAAAGTTAAAAAATTTTATGATAACTATACTTATTAATGCTTGCTGAACATTCCTTTAGCATTTTTTAATAATTTTATCCTACGGGGCATTTCACTTATTGCATTTTTGGCTTTGGTGAGTAGATCGGCGTCATTTTCCTAGACTTCTTTCATCGCTTCGATCAATTCTGATTGGGTGTGCGGGCACTTTTCAGCTACTTTTTCTTTGAGAGTAAATATCCCAGATATTTCCGATGGGATTCGTATCTGGCCTAGTTGCTGGCCAATCAAGGATTTGGATGCCTTTAGCCCATAAATATTCGGTGACTTTTTTGCCGTATGGTATAGAGCCTTGTCATGCATAAAAACTCCGTCTCCATTGAATTTTTCATTCATAGTCGGTGCCAGTTGTGATTGCATAACAGTTAAATATTGATTCGCGTTCAATATCTCGTTTACTATATAAAGTGGGAAAAGTCTTTTGATGATATTGCTGGCCAAACCATAAATAATCTTCTCCTTTTGATCTACGAACGGTCCAGGACATTGCTAGTGTCAAAGTCATCATCGTCTCGTCACTGAATAGTTATTAAAATAAGGACTTTCATTGTTTGTAGCTTTTCCCAGCCCTCTCGAAACCACGTAAAATGTCCATTTGCCCATGTTTTTCTTTGTTGTATAATCCTAGCATTTAATCTTTGATTCTTGCTAGGTCGTCTTGCACATAGCCCATATTGAAAAAGTCTCCGTCCCACTATTCTCTCCAATATTTCCGCACCAACGTTACGCATGGTACCCCTCAGAGACTTACTGGATAATTTTCGATCTTCGTAAGCTTTCTGCATTAAAAATCTGTCCTGCTTGACTGTTGTTTTAGGATTGCCACAACATTTTCCTCTTGTTGGAAACTGGGGACTTGTTGAAGACTGAGATGTTAATTTTTGCGAAAATTTGCTGACGAATGATCGGCTCACTCCTGTTTTTTGGGCTATTTGCGCATGCGTATTGTGGTCTATTTCCAAATACGTTGAAGTTTTGGCTCTGGTTACAGCACTGATGTCCTTTGCTTTACCCATAATGAATTTCACTAATATTACAAAAACTACTTTCACTTTCACTTTTCAAAGTCACAAACGAGACTGAAATTCTTCAGTAAAATTAACAGGCGAATAAATACTCGGAATTCATATTTTATCGAAAAGGATTCACAGGTATTAATGACTCATAAAAGGCGTATTTTCTGGGTATACTTAATTTTTATTGCATGAGCTCCTTGAATTGGTCGATATCTACCATAATGGCGTGCCAACTATACAATACGATGCAGTTCGGCCTTTGAAAATCACATTAAAATGAATTTCGTATGAGGTGATTATAATTTGGCCACATCTGTATCTTTGGTCGGCTGATTAATGAATCGAATCTAAGAAAAAATAGAAAATTTAATTAGTAGGAATAGGAAGGAACTAAGAAGCAATTTAAATTTCTATCTCAAATTCTCCTTTCTTCTCAATTTCTCCTGGTCAGACTGTTCTCCCAATAAAATCATATTACAAAATGTTTGCAATAAATAATATGTCATCTATTGACTGTCATTTATTGCTTGCAATTTCAGTTGTAACATCATAGAACTTGCTTACTAAATTTTGATTATTGATTTGGTTCGGCAACTTCATAGTTTAAATAGAGAAAATTGCCACGAAACCCAATCAAGCAATAGCATAAAATTCACAATGTGCGCTTATCTAAAGTAGAAAATGGTGAATCGACTAAATATTGCCATGTATCGAGACGTCGCGAATGGTACATATAGTGTCAAGTTCGAAATATAACCAAGATATATTGAATTTAAATTCGATATACAAGTTCCCAGTTGAACATCATTCGTCTTATTCGGTTGGTATCTGAAATTAAACGAAATTAATGTTTTATTTGTATGCTAAATCAGAATAAATTCGTGACACTTACATGAAATTCGTGGGTATCGCTTATGTATAAAACAACATGAACTAATCGCCCCAAACGCTTTGCAAAATGACGTTATCTTTCTGTGTTGTAGGTCAACAGACCTTTGCCCAAAATTTTAACTAAACTCGTTGAAAATGCAAACAACTTTAATAAGTTACGCTGTGAAGAAAAGTTTTTCTTCGTTATAATATTCAGAATTTTTTATTGTGGCTTAATGCAAGCCAAATTTTCAAATGGAATTTGATTAAGTAATGCTGCTTAAGTCCTACGCATTCACTATTTGTTGTAATGCCTTCTTCGTCATCCGAATCAATATTTGTCCAAAGGTCATCTTTCACAGAGTGAATAACATGTTCCAGCTTTAGCTGTTTCAGAAATTCATTACGGTGTTTAATTGGTAAGAAGGATTACTCGAAAAAGGTGTTCTGAGGTCTGTAAATAAATCTGGAATTTAACTCATAGATGCCATACAGGTAGGTGTTCCTCTCGGAGATCTAAGTATGCATATGAAACAGCAAAAACATATGATCTTGCTATGTTTCTACACTTATATGTAAACTAATTAATTTCGTTTGCCAATTCTTTAAATTTTTCCAAAATATTTTATCCGATTAAAATATAAAAGTATTGAAATCGAGCAACGCAATTACACGGCGGTTCAGAAATTGGTTCATCATTCGAAGTGTTAATCGCTATTGCCTTTGAAAAATTAATATTTCGAAATTCTTGACATTGTGTTAGGACCTCCCTTATGTTTCTTCAATGTGAAGTGCATTTCTTAATTAAGCCTTTAAAATTCGAAGAATCGCGAATGCTTCTTCATCCAAATAAAATAATCTAGAATTAAAGTAAACAAACGTTGTATTTAAATTGAATACTGAAAGGACAAAAAAAAATACATTGAAATAGAAATATAGTCCAGGATTATAACTCTGGGAACTTATGTGTATTTATGACTTGCATTAAACCTTGCACCACAACTACAGGAGATCGACCCAGTGGCGATATGAACTTTTAACTTAGTGCAATGAGTTTTCATTTAGCTTAAATATTATTGTGTAAAGTTTCCAATTCAGCTAATTAATTCCTAATCATTACTCGATTTTTTGAATATTTCTTAAGAAATTAAAACGTAATCGAATTAATAAAATTCGTTATTAAAAATAATAAAGTTAAATAATAAACAATAAAACTTGTGATTCCCAGTATAATGTGAAGCAACTGATTTTGACGCCACAAGCGAAAATTGTTAAGAGCAATATTTACACTTAATTTTAATTTATATTTACTGTTAAAACGGTAACAAATCAACTATATTATAAATTAAAGAAATATTTAGTTAATGATCATTAAAAAATACGTTTTATTTTAAAAAAAATTATCTTCGTTTTAGGTTTCTCTATTGTAGACATTTTGATTTATTATCAACAAATTTTTTGATTTTTTAGGTTATACCGGAACTTGTCAAAATTTTCTCCTTACATATTTTATAGCAAGTACTTCTTACGTATTTCTCCAAATTATAAAACTGAAATAAAACAAGACTATTTCCTCCATTTCAAAAATAATATTTATTTTTTTAAATAATTTATAGAGTGTAAAAGAGGTCGTTAATTATTAAAAACTACGATTTTTCATTGTATTTAAATAATTTCATATGTGGAACATAATCAATACTGATCCCTTCCAATATTTTGGTTGAAATGAACACTTCTATTTTCATTTGTTACCAATCGTTCTCGAGACGATCAAAAACTATCTGCATCACTGCATCACACTACATAATTTAAAAAACAAAAAACAATTCTCAGTCTGGCGAATAAAAGTGTCACCAGACAATACAAGGTACGTTTCAGTTTTAAAAAAATAATAATATAGATGGCACAGCGTTAAGTTTCTTCATCTTACACATAGACTGTGTCCGAATTGAGTGATAAATATTTTCTAGCAAAAATATTTGACACTAACGTGAAAAATTTTTCCTTTTGTGAAATTTTTGTCGTTGTGCTGCCCGAATTGTGTGAAATTTTTTTTTATTAAAATTCCGGCCATTTAATTTAATTTTCATTTAAAAATTATGATTGTTTTGGTTTATAAATTTAAGATAACTCTATAAATAAAAAGATGATTTAAATAATAAACACAATTTTATTTATTTTATTTTAACTATGTATTAAATTAATTTTATAAAGCAAAATACAATATTGTTGTTTAGTATTACATCCTTGAGTCCAGATCATTCACTTTAATCAGTTTCTAATCATAATAATCTGTTGAAAAGTGCTTACGACAATTTTTCTCCAATTAAATTACCACGCAATTGTCAAAAATTATTATACCTAACGACTGTGATAATTCGGGTGCGTTCGGTATTTTCACAAATTTAGTACTAAAAAATATTTATTACACAATTCGGACACAGTCATACTAAACATTTTATTTGGATAATCATGTATTAGCCCCTCCATTATACATCTAAGTTTATGCTAAAGCAAAAATTAGGGCAATTGGTAATATTTAATGGTCGAAAAATGATTTTGACTAAACATCGTTTTTGACAATTTGAGTACCATACAGCCTGAAGTACAACCATTTGGTTAGTGATAAATAAAGGAACTATTATTTACAAATTTAAATATTTAATAAGAAACCTTAATTTCCAACAAATAACTGATTTGTGTAGAAGTGAGAATTAAACCTCTAAAATATACTGCAAAACACTAATTTCAGATACATATTAGAAAATGTTTAAATGGCACACTGTAAACAATTATCGAATGAGTGGCTTTCGTGATTTGTTATTTATCTAATTATTTATTTAATTTCCTATTGTTAAAGTTCTTTAAAAATGCTCTAACGAACGTTTTTTTAGACGAACAATACCGGTTGTGTATAACTTAACTCTGCCATGCCGCGCTATTGCTTGAAACAACAATTTTATTATTTTCCATTAAAATGATTTATATCCTGACTAGATACCATTCATATTTAAATATCAAGACATAGCTATTACTCAAAATAAAAAAAACCCATTGACATTAAATTAATTTGGCGTCGCATTATCGAATGATTGAAGTTCTTTTTTAGAAAATTTTTCAAGCGTAAGTTAAACAGTCTATATTATAGATTTATCGTGGTACGCACTCGAATACTAGATACTGCCACTACAGCTGGCTACAATTTTTGATTGATTCATGAACAGAGCATTAGTCATCATTACGTATTAGTAAGATTAGAAATTACCAAATATAAAAATTATTTTATAAATAAATTTGTACGTCATAAAATAATGATTTTTCCATCACAAATATTCCTACCAATTTTTTATTGTATTATAAAGCGACGTATAAAATAAGTAAGTAAATAAAATATAAATAACTGCCTTTTCTATAAAATGTTGGCGTCTCCATCTACCAACGACATTAGACAGCGCGGCGACGAAATATTAATTTTGTTGTTACCCTAACCCGCAGAGTCTCCTAAAATACCACTATGTTTGTAATTTTAACCTATTTTTAGATTAATTTATATTATTTATAACAATCATACAAAAACATACACGTAACAAAAATATTAATAATTAATATTGATTTACTTATTTTCGATTTATTTTCAGGCCTTGGCTTACTAAGGCTCTCATAGTTGGTTGTATAGACAATGACCGAAGATTCTGATTCACTATCTGAGGAAGAACGTAGTTTGTTCCGTCCCTTTACCCGAGAATCATTATTGGCTATAAAAGCACGTATTGAAGAGGAAAATGAAAAACAGAAAGAGCTGGAAAGGAAGAGAGCCGAAGGCGAGGTAAGATTTTAAATTATATTTTTATTTTACTGTGTATCAAAATAAAATAATTCGAGAATACTCGAAATTGCGAGGTTCTGTAATTGTACATAATGTAGCCAACAATTAACATATGTGTACATATAAAGCGAGCAGCACTAAAAATCAAGTCATTGATTCTATCGAATAAATTAATCGTACAGAACCTCGCGCAACCCAATAAACAAAATTTAAATATTAATATTTTAAAAATTAAAATAATTTGGCTTGTTCCCTTTTATATAAAACAACAAAATAAATACAAATAAATTATTTATAATAAATCCAACTTCTTTATGAAAAACGTCGATTATATAATTTTATATTTCTTTGTGTTCATGATGCCCTTTAAAAAAACCATATTTTTTCTTTTAATTTTTATCCGAAATCTGCAAAATGTTGTTTCTTTATATAAATTATTGAAATTTTTATTTTTAGTTTTTATAGTTTTTCTTTATTTTATTTTATGACGAAACTTAAATACAACAAAATAAAAATCAATGTCAAAAAAAAAAATAGAATAGAAAGCTCTATTATAAACTTATAAAATTGATTTTTTGATACTTTTTTATTAGAATTATATTGACTTTTTATGGTATATGAGTTACATAAAGTCTATATACTATGTATATTGTGTGGTATGCCGTTTTGGGAGGTAGGGTTATGTCGTTGTTTTTGATCACTTTGAACGGTCACACAATTTTTCAAAATAAATTTGATACGATTTTTTTTACACATCTGCTAAATGGGTAACCTAGTAAAGGGTGCCTGTTCTTAATACACTCATCCCTCTATTTACACGGTAAATATACGTTCCAGGAAGCATCGTGTTAAACGAAACCATGTAAAATGAGACAAATGATTCATATTAAAGAGGTAGATAGGTTCCACTACACTTAGAACCACGAACATTTAATTAAAGGACCTAAGGAAAACAGATACGCCTAAATGTGTTCTCTCGAACTATGTAAAACTATTAAAAGAGATAAAAATACTATAGAATAGTCTAAATTTGATTTTATTCAAAACTAATCTAAATTTTATCCATTAAATTTATAAATTTCCTGAAATTAAAATTTTTTTATACGTATTGTAAATTAAAACAATTAAAATAAATTTCAATTAAATAATCAAAATGCAGGACTCGAGTTTTCTTTGGCAAATTTATTACATCACTATCGGAATCACTGATAGACGTTTCTTCAATGACGGTGATTTGTGTAGTCCGCATTTCTTTATCGGCTGTAGTGAAATTATCGGTTTCAGAATTGAGCATTGATTTTTTTATTAGAAGCCGTTAAAAAATCCGTAATCAACATTTGTTTGCCTCCGCGCATTTTTTATAAATTTCTTCATATTGCCTGAGTGCATTTTTAATTGTTCTTTGAAATTTTAGTGCTCGGTTTGTCACAAGATCTATGTTCATAAATAAAGTGTGCGAACCTCTGCCTAACTGTAGTAACTCCAATTAGTTTTGGTGTATTTTTTTTATTTGGTTTATTTTATTTTCCAAAACAAAGTATGTCAAACGGAAAATACAGTTTTAAAATACAAAAAAAAAACTTAAGACTAGCATTAAATTGGTTTTTTGTTTTCTCTTTCAAAAATTAAATAAACATAATACTCAAAACAATAAAATAGTTGAATAAAACAGACAACAACAACAACGTTCCGGGAGTAACAACACACCAACCAGTAAAATAGAAGCTATAGCTCACACAACAGCCCGAAGACATGGAGCAATATAATTCAATATAATATTGTGATCGCGGTCGTATTCTCTACAAAATTCATCATATAAGAGGGCCTTTACAGATTTTTTAAAGCAACCAACACTCATTTTTTACCGTAGACAATTCATTGTATAACAATATACCCCTATGAAATACACTATTCATTGCAGCATCAAAGGTGAAGCTTGGTGGACGATACTGATTACATGACCTACTCGGACGGTTAGTTATAGACATATTCTTTACGAGAAATCTTGATGATCTAACCTACAAGTTTTCAATGTTGAATATTAAGCAGATGTATTCGTATTCGATTAACTTAGTAAATGGGAGAAGCTCAGCACTATACAACGATTCTGTGGGAGTTAAACTTGGTAAATTAAAAATTACTTTTAAAGCCTTGTTTTGGAGAGTCTGAATCTCCTTGATTTTGGTATCCGATAATGAACCCCAAACTGGTAATAAATACAACATATGAGAAAGCACATGGGCCTGATAAATTTTAATCTTAGTTTCAACGTTGAGCAGGTAAGAAATTCGCTTTAGCACTCCGATCATTATGGGATCACCTAGGATAGGTTAGGTTAGGTTAGAGTGGCTGCTATCGCACACTTAGGCCAATAATGGCCCATTGTGATACCACAGGATCCAATCTCCCCTTACTCCCGCTGAAACCAACCAGAGCTACTGATGTAGCGTAAAATATCTCGCACCCTACAGTCCGCGAGTTCAGAAAGGCTGTCCATGTTGTACACACCCAAGTACTTACGTCTTTTGTATGATAGTGCCGGACATGAGCATAGGAAGTGAACTAGCGTCTCTTCCTCCTCTTCGTCCATACAACTTCTACAAAAGTCATTCGTCTCTAGACCCAGCCTTCTCGCATGTTCCCCAAAAAGGCAGTGTCCTGTTAGTATCCCTACGACCAATCCTAAATCTCGTTTTCCCAGGGATACAAGTGCCTTGGAGCGCCGCAGGTCCAGTTTTGGCCAAACCTGTTTTGCTACCCTGCACGTGAGAGTGTTGGTCCACCTCTCATCTGTTAAGGCGATTGCCTTTTTACTGAGCGTCAATTTGAGCGCTGCTATAGGCCTCCCCAGACCTGCCCTTTCCGGTTGCATCTGGAGAGTCGTACCGTACCTAGCTAGTTCGTCTGCCCTGCAGTTTACCGTGACGTCCGAGTGACCAGGGACCCAGATCATCTGGATACTGAAATACTCGCTCATCTCATTAAGAGATGATCGGCAATCCAGCGCCACCCGTGACTTCAGAGAAACCGCCTCTAGTGACCTGAGTGCCGCTTGACTGTCCACATAAATCGCGATATCCCTAACAGATACCACGTTATGCTTCAACCATGTCACGACTTCCCCTATCGCCACCACTTCAGCCTGGTACACGCTGCAGTAGTCAGGGAGACGAACAGAAATATTAACATTGAGCTTCTCACAGAAGACTCCAGCTCCTACTTTGCCGTCTAGCTTAGAGCCGTCCGTGAAAAATGTCAGTGCCTCGTTTTCCCGTATTGATCCATTCCTCCAGGATTCCCTAGAAGGACAGATGATCCGGAAACCTATATCAAAGCACAACGTTGGTTTAATATAATCTAGATTCACCAGTTCTTCCCTTAGTGATCTAACTATCGTCGAGTGTCCCACCTGAAGAGACTTCCACTGAGAGACAGCCGAGAGCCTTGTGGCCACATTGGCTGCCATCTGCTTACCAAAAAATTCGATTGGAATAAGGTGGAACATAACCTCTAAAGCGCGTGTAGGTGTTGTCCTAAGCGCCCCGCTTATAAGCATACAGGCCGTTCTTTGCACCTTCTCCAACATCCTTATGTAGGTTACCTTTTCCAGAGCTGGCCACCACACGCCCACTCCGTACATCAGCACAGGCCTTACCACTGCGGTATAGAGCCAGTGTACCAGCTCTGGTTTCAAACCCCATTTCTTCCCTATTGCGTTTCTACACGAGTAAATGGCTACATTAGCCTTATTCACCATTTCTACAATGTTAGGCTTCCAGCTGAGCTTACTGTCCAAGATTATGCCCAAAAATCTCGCTCTGTCAGCAAAAGCCAGTCTAATGCCGTTCACAGTAGGAGGGCTAACTACCGGAATTTTATATTTCTTAGTAAATAGTACCAGCTCTGTCTTGGACGGGTTGATCCCTAATCCGCATTTGCTGGCCCATTTCGTAACGATCAGGAGTGCATTCTGCATAACATCCCTAATCGTATCCAGATATTTGCCTGAGACAGCTATCGCTACATCATCTGCATACGCTACAACCCCCTTCCCCTCTTTCTCCAGTTCCAACAGCAATCCATTCACCACTGCACTCCAAAGAAAGGGGGACATAACTCCTCCCTGCGGAGTTCCTCTAACCACCCGCCTTCTAATGGTGGACTCTCCTAGTTCCGAGATAATAATCCTGCTTACCAGCATCTGATTTATCAACCTACTTATAGGATAATCCACCTTCAAAAATGACAATCCTTCCACGATCGCCTCCGTTTTTACATTATTAAAGGCACCCTCAATGTCGAGAAATGCTACCATACAGAACTCTTGCGAGTAAATTGTCTTCTCAATCATGCGTACTAGATCGTGCAGAGCTGTGTCCACCGACTTTCCCTTACAGTACGCATGCTGAGACATTGCCCAATTCCTCGGATCAACTTTTGTTCGAATAAGTACGTCTATCAATCTTTCCAAGGTTTTCAACAGAAAGGATGATAGAGTTATAGGCCTCAGGTCCTTTGGATAAGCCTGTGAGCTTTTTCCCGATTTCGGGATAAAAACCACTCTGACCTCCGTCCATTTCCTGGGAATATAGACCAATTGCAGACATCCCCTGAAGATAACCTCCAGCCAGGGGAGGATGACCGCAGAGTTCCTTTGGATCTCTGCTGGTATAATCCGATCCGGGCCCGCCGATTTATAAGGCTTAAAACCGTTCAGTGCCCACAGGATTCGTTTCCTGTCCACGATGCCATCCACATCTGTTAAAGGTGTTCCTCGATGAGCTCCAGGCTCCATCGAGTCATCAATGCTTCCCGGAAAATGGGTCTCAATGAGAAGCTCCAATGCGGCCTAATTAAGTAACTAGGACTGGTTGGGTTAGTAGATAGAATTTTCCTTAGGCGAGAAGTCTCGGAGACCTCCTCCATTCTACAACAGAAGAGTCTCCAAGACCCCCTTTGTGCCCTCCTCAACTCTTTTTTGTATTTTCTCAGGTCTTCCTTATAGGAATCCCAATCTCGATTTTCCCTGGTGTTCTTAGCCTTATTAAAGGCTGTCCTACACGCTCTCCGATAGGTTCCCAACCCCGTGGTCCACCATATCGGTTTCTGCCTGCCCCTAGCCTTTATTAGGGGGCACGCAGCATTAAATGAAAGATTGCATGCCTTTGTGACAATATCAACCATGCCATCTAATTCCTCTACTGTCGCCGGAAGTCCAGGAACCTCCAGCGGCAATAGTTCCTTCAACACCTCCCCATATTTGTTCCAGTTTGTCCTTCTGGGATTCTTGAAGGCTTTCCGGGCAACAGGTTTGATGTTGAGGTTATATGTAATATATCGGTGATCAGAGAATGAGTGCTCTTTCGCCACTCTCCACCCACTAATCATATCAAAAATTGTTTCTGACGCACAGGTTACATCTAGAACCTCCTGTCGATTTCTAACAATGAATGTTGGTTCACACCCAATATTGCAAACTACAAGGTTAGTATTTAATAAGTAATCAAAAAATAACTCACCCCTTGCATTAATGTCTGTGCTTCCCCAGATCGTGTGATGCGCGTTTGCATCACATCCAAGTATCACACCTACCTTTTTCTGACCTGCTTCCCGGATCAGTTCCCCCAGGTTGTCCGGTGGAACCTCCTTCTCGCGATCCATGTAGGCTGAGGCTAGCCATAGTTTTTCACAGCCTACCTCAGCGCTCACCGCCGTAACGTCCCCGCTACTAAATTGTGGAAGAAGAAAAATATTCAAATTATTTTTCGCTAAGATACACGATCTGATCTTTTCAGAGTTGCTTGAGTATAATAATTTATACCCTTTCATTCCGAGGCCACAGATCCTGTTATTATTAATCCAAGGTTCTTGGATTAACACCAAGTCCTCATCTGACTTAGTCAGTCTGAGCACGAGGGCTGCCGAGGCAGCCTTCGTGTGGTGCAGGTTTATTTGTACAATGCTAACCATTGTAATCTACCTTACTCACCACTTCATGCACTTCCTGCATCAGGATAGTGTCATTTGGCTCGTTGGTTTGGTCGCAAACCCCCTCTCGTCGTGTGTTCGACGGGTTGCCCACATCGGACTTCAGAGAGAGGAGGCTGCCTCCCATCACCAACTTCACTTCGTCCGAAATATCGGAACGGCTATTCTGATCGGCCTCAGCCCGCTTGACCGTTTCCTGCCGGGTCCGTTCTACGTCGCCCCCAGGCTGGTCTTCCGCGCCCTTATCGACCTCGTCTTTCCTATAAACTTTAAGAGTGATCGACCCGAAACCGAAGTTGATCACTCCCTTAGATCTAGCAAGGGAAACAAAGGATTCCTTATTGATCAGCATGATTGCCAATCTAAAGCCTCCCTTGGCCACCTCCTGCTTCACAATCCTCCATCCTTCCGTTGGAAGATCGGGATTACTGGCCCGGATAATCTCAATGACCTCCTCTGGCTTATCCGGCTCGGTTGGTAACCAGACGCGTGCTCGCGGCCTGCTCGGGATTTCCCCTCTGCTGACTGCTTCCACCCTCGCGCCCGGCCACACCTCGCCTACCTCGGTCACTGCTCTTTTATAGAGATCGACCGATCTCTGGTCTGAGCACGCAGTTAGCTTAACGCGCCCTTGGTGCCATCCCGCATCTCTGCAGGACGTGGGGGATCCCGGATTTTCTCTAAGGATCCTCAAGAAAATGGAGTTTAGTGCATTATACACTACCCTCCACTTTTCCGACGTGATGCTCCCATCTTCCTGACCTTTGTCAATGACGGCTAGCACCAGCACGTGCTCCTTCAGGATTTCACTGAATAATTTCAGTTTCTGCTCCTTAGGAGCACCCGACGTCATGTCTGCTTGCACTTTGGCCCGCTTACTGCCTTCTGCTTCAAGCTCATCCTGAGACCTCTGTCTTTTAGACACAAGGATCCTCTCCGAGCTATCGCAGCCGACAGTTTTCTTAGCCCATGCTACAGATTCCTTCTGCGCAACTGTAAGCTGCCCCTCAGGGGTCGCAGCCAGTTTCTCCAGAACTCTAAATGCCGACCGTCTTTCTCTGTACCGTCGTTTTGATGGAGGGATCTCTCTCGGTCCCCCACTGTTCTGTTTGGCAGTTCCGCTTCCACCTGGCTTCGATGTCATGGTGTTGCTTACCCTTGCCTCAGTTGAGGGAGCCCCACCTTGTTGGTTAGAGTTACTCCCCTCTATAGTACTTCCCGGTTTTTGGTGGGTACCGGTCCCCTTATTTTTATTATTTTTTAAATCTTCCATATATTCCCACGAGTATCGGAGAAATACGTCCACCTGCGCAGAGATCCGTATACGTAGGTAAGGCTAAATACAACTGGAGGTCGCCAGGTATCCAGAGGGCTCCGTTCACGACTGGGCTTTGTTAAATGGGCCCCCAGTCTAGTCGATCATCAGCACGGGTCGCATAACACCTTAATCCAGCCCATTGGCTCACCGAGTACCCCGCCTTCCACGCCCCCGCCCCCCAACATCCACTCACTCATTCACCCATCTATATGGATATCCCAAACAAATAGGACCCATTTCATTCAGGGGATTACCGTTTATAGGGTTCCCTACTCACTACCTGGAGGCTCGAGAGCGCAGGGAGACGTGACGCTCAGTTCACCGTGGTTGTGGTCGATGGTTTTATGGCGCCATCAATTCGCCTTTCCCTACTGGGTATCATAGGCACTCAGAATTTAGTGAACAGAGGTTAACCACTCCCCCGTTCTCTGAGACTCTCCTTCCAGCAGAGCTGCGGTTGGGGACGGCTTATTTAATTCACCGCTAACCTACCTTTCGATAGGCCGTTCACAATCCACCACCTGTGACCCCCCCGATAGCTGCAGCTCGCCACGGGATGGGATCACCTAAAACCTATAGGGGGTTTAATTGATCGGAGTATTTATTATCCAATATCCATCATAAAATAATATCAAATTCGACATGCAATGGAAGTAAGTTTTGTGGTTTCCTCTCAAAGTTAAGTTCAAAATTGGATTGCACCAATTATTATTTTCTAATGGATAACACCCTAATTCACAAAACGTAAGAAATAAAGGAGTTAATTGAAACATCCCAAAACACCATCCAGTTTCTTCCGCCTTACTCCCCAATGTTAAATCCAATAGAAAAAGCGTTCTCACAAATTAAATCCAAAGCTCGAGATTTGCTAGTTTCTATAATAGACCAAAATCTTGTCGATGTGATTACACAGAGCGTAAATTCTGTTACGGTCACAGACTGCTCCAAACTTTATTTTGGTTATGATGATGACACTCCCATCAGCAGCAGCAGGGGTACCGGTGACTTAAAAGTTAAAACTATAGTTAAAATGATTTTAATTTATTTCGCAAAATGGGTGAAGGTGATCTGGTATGGAATGAGGTGCATGTCCAATTATTGTATAATTTAAATAAAATTGCTTTATATTTTAATTTAGAGATACAATTTTATGGGTTTCAATTTATTTGCAAATTGTTTCATTTAATTTAGTAAAAAGGTTTCATTTAATTTGAAAAACCTACATAATATTCCAAAAACAATTTTATTTTATTTATTGCGCTCCTTGGCACTGAAAGGGTTACAAATTTTTCTTCTTTGAAATTGAATATAACAATAATTCTGCGCATGTAGAGCCTACCGAATTGTGGAGAACTCAAATATTCTAAAACAACAACATTTCTTAAACATTTATTGGTTTATAGGACTCATTCTTGTTAACAAATTTTCTGATAGTGTTGTGGTAATTTTATGGTTCTATTAATATTCATTGGTTCTAAGTTCTAACGGGGGTAAACCAACACACATCGTGATTGAAAAACCAACAAAACGTCGTATGTACAAATAACTTTTTATTAGTATGATCAAATAACTGAAAAGCTCCTTCTCTCGAAGTATATTGCAGCCGCACCATGAATTGGCCAGATTATTGCGACTACGAACTGTTTGTTCAAATATCTTTAACAAAGCTTAATTGCTCAGGGTGGTCCTCACTCAACATCTCCGTATTGTGAAAGTTCAGAAGCTAATCGAGCAAAATCAAATATTTAAATCAAGAAAGGAAAACGTTTTAATGGTTTGGCAAGCGCGTCTTAATCCATATGAATATTACTCGTATGTATATTTTATTTTTAATCTGTGTTTAAATCGATTCAATTGGTTTGGGCTCAAACATGCTCAGTTAGTAAATACCTCATAAGTAATTTTTAAATCACAAAATATCTAGTCAAAACTGGCTTTTCTAATACTACAATACACAGCTATATAGTGTATTGGGCGAGTCCATCATAATTCAATAATATTTTATTGTATTCTCCTATATGACGACCCCACGAGTGTACTTGTGTTGTTAACGCTTTATCACATCATTAGATCTAGATAACACGTTCAAGTGAATATTATTAGGATGCTCATTTTACACATGACTCATGGTTTTCATTTTATTTTCCTTTCGTAATTAAAATACATCGTAAATATGTATGTGCAGAGGACAAAGGTACATATGACTATTACTGAATACAGGTCAAGGTAGATTTTTATCAAATTACATTTATAGACACTATTAATTAGTTACACATAATTAATTTGCTTCATTATACAAAGCAAAATAAAAAAGCAAAATAGCCGCAACCAGTACCGAAGTTTTCACAACTTTTTTGACCATGGTCCCATAGATCATCATTCGGTAGATAAATTCTTTAAGTTAAATTAGTAAAATTTGTGGTAATTTCATTTTTTGGGAATCAATATTTTTTCTTTTACCGTCACACACCAACACCACCAACAAAAATATTTAAAAACAAAATATTTTTCTGCAAATTGATTTTACTGAATAATATGCTACATTGGTTCAAAATTTTAAAATATACCAATATACTACTATATTTGACTGAACATATTTATACATATGTTATAAATGTACCATAGGTATGCAGCACTTTGCCAAATTTCAAACTTTTGGTTATTCTGAGAAATATAATTTGAATACTATCTAGTACCGTGGAGTGCCCATTATAATACCACGGTATACCAATTGAGCAATAATTTCACAGCATTTTTCAGACAAAATCTGAAATCTATATAGCTAATTTGCATCAGGTACAGTATTTGGAAAAAAATGCAAATTACAGTACCATGACATATATATTAATGAATTATTATGTAATATAAATCCTGAAATTTTGTTCTTTTGGTAACAACCCTTTTTATTAAAAATAAAAAATAAGACTTTCATTCATAAAATAAATAACCTCAAGATATGTTAAACAATTGCAGGGTTTTGGTATTTATCAATCAGAAATGGTTTTTTCGCTACCGTAGTCACTGGAGACATTATCGTTGTCACTATAGAATATTCTGATTGGTCCTATCAGCTTCAACAATGTCATACGTGCTCACGTTCAAGTTGGTTCAGGATTTAAGACTCGCGTAAGCTTGTTGTTTAATTTATCGTGTGTGAGATTCCCTTTCGAAACTGATCTATGGCGCAATACTCGACTGATCGTCTTACGATATCAGGTAAAATTTTCTTCTGATATAATGGCGTTTAACGATATCCTATTCTTTTGAACTCTTCTAGTGCATTAGACACCTAATCCTCCCAAGCTGACCTCGCAATTTTAAATGGATAGTTCACAGAGACGTCAAGTGGTTGTAAAAATGTAAAATGTTGTCCTGAATTTCTTTACGGAAATGAGATCCATAGGAATCCATTACCAGTAAAGATTTTTTGTTTGCAAAACCACCACGTTTTGAAAAACAATTGTTTATCCATCGAACCATCAGTTCAGTTGTAGAACCATTGGTACTGCAACATCAATATTTTTGGGAATATTCATCTTGGGCAGATTTTTAAAGCTTTTCAAATGATGAGCGTTTGAACTACAATTCCAGCTGCAAAAAATACACAGTGCTATTGTAAAATGATTTTTAGAGTGTCCGGAATGAAATGTACGATTGTGTGACATGTCAAAATAACAAGGAGTTTCGTTCATATTATAAATTTGTGCGCTTCCCAGACCGGCAGTTTTTTGATGCAATAATGTACTCGTTTACCTAATTCTGTAATATTTCGGGTGTGATATTATCTTGCTGGCTTTGGTGAGTAATTTTTCTAAAGAGTATTCAGTTCCTTTGGTAAAGCTTCTGCCATTCTCTTCGATTCACGACGAAATGAATTATATGTTACGGTCAGATTATTGTTAATCAATTTAAAAATATGCTCACCACAAAATTATAGTTTTAATTTGGTAAACTGATTTTAAACAATAAACAAAATTCTGTAGTAGGTATCTGCTTCTTTAACCCTCTCGATTAGGTACATCATTTTAAAATTTTGTACTTCACCGTAAAATTGAATGTTCTGTCTTTAAACACAAACTTATGTAGGTACTTGCCACTACAAAAGAATTTTGTTTTATCAGTGCTGCCAACAGATCAGAAAACCCAAAATACAAGAACCCAATAGCCATTACAATCGTCAATACACGAAAATTAAATACAGATGGGAAATCGGTATACAGTAAATAACAAAAATAGTAACTATATAAAAAAATAGTAACCTGTTAATAAAGTACCGTAAAAGACGAATAAAGTACCGGTGGTAGTTATTTGTCAGGGTATTATAATTTGAAAATGAGAAAATAATAATAATATGTTTGAGTTAGAGAAAATTCGAGTGAAGGAAATGAAGAACCGTCGTAAGTCGAAATAGTCGTAAGTCGAGGAATATGTTTATTTTATGGAATAAGTATCTACTTGTGATAAAATCAGCTCAGATAACCAAATAATGTTAACCATTTTAGTATGAATTACCTTAAGCATTAATTATCCAGAAAATTAAATAAACGCGCTATAAACGTTGGAGTTTTTCCAGAATTGTAATAAAGTCAAACTTTCATCTTTGTCTATCGCTGCAACAGCATTTGATAAAGTTTTGCGTACACTCTTGGAGAAAAGTGATGTATGTAATACAAGCGGTTATATATATAGGTCCGGCGCAAAATATCTTTAAAATTTAAAGCACACTTTACATTAAACAAGTAGTTCTATTAAGCTACATTGCATACTATTAAATTTTGCATTAAAACTTAAATTATTAAAATATTACAGTTTTATACATTAAAATCTAATGCAACTATGTAAATTACATTAAAAATTGAATTGCGAATAATATACAATTTCTAGTACTTTCCATTAAAAAATAATATAACGAATCATATGAATTAATGTAAATGGCATGAAAAATTCTTTGTAGTACTTTGGATTAAAAAAATATTGTTTGCAAACAGAAATAACCTCCGGTACTTACCATTCATTATTCAAAATAATACATAAATTTAAAGTCACGGGTCTAATGGAAAAGTTTATTTATATTGTTACATTACTAGTTTAACCAATTAATTAAAATTACTTAAATTTATTAATACAATTTAATAAAGGCTTGAATATATTCATTTTAAACCAAATTAATATAATAACCTTTATTATTTTGATTACAAAACATACCTTCGGGTAGTTACAGTTTTAGTAGTTCCTTTATGCAATGTACAAATCCGACAAAAAAAATTTGCCGAAAAATATTTGGTAAAACCTACCAGATCCTTACCGACCGACAAGGTTGTCATGAGAAAGTGAAATACATTTCCATTCAGGTGACCTAACAACTCAACAAAAATTAATGCGGGTTCGAGAATTTTGACATCATTTACAATTTACACCCATTACATGATCAGTAATAATGTCATTACTTGCTGGGAATGACATTAATAATGATCATGTAATGTGCGGTATTGAAGAATGATGTTTAGTAATGATGTAAATCCGGATTTTCTGATTTCGAGACATCATTACTTGTGTGTGACGTCAATACTGTCATTAATAATGATAGTGTAGGGTTTTCGTCATTACTATTTGTAAATCATTACATACTTTTTAGTTCTACTCTATTTAAATATGTATATAAAATTGTTTTTCGGGATTGCTGACGACAAAAGGAAGGATTTGTCGTCGGCTGGAGGAATTTTTTAACGTTTTTTTTAATGTTAAAATTATATTTTTTTTATCAAATGAAAATATATGTAATATTTATTTTAGGTAAGTAAGCACCCGATTTAACGGACACAAAAATATAATTTAACATATATTAATATATATATGTAAAAAAAATTATTAATATGTAAAATATTAATGTAATATATTCTATCATTTTGATATACATAATATTATGTATAATACTCGTTGAAAAGATTTTTTGGCCGATCAAAATATTTTTTTTTTGCGGTCGGCGAGTTTTGTGTATATAGAGTAGAACTAAATTTGTATACAAAACGATTAATTAGAACTTAAGTAATGACGATAATAATGATGTGTTAGAATCACCGTGTAATGGTACCATAACTAAAAAGAGTAATGACACAAGTAATGACATTACTAGTAATGACATTATTACTGATCATGTAATGGGTGTAATTGGATTTAAAACACTATTCAAATTAAATTCTCCATGCAAATCCTTAAAGTAAAAGAGACAAACTGAAAATATATTTTCTAAATTTGATTTGAATATGTTGGAATAGTTCTGAATATTGAAACAAACTTATCAATTTTATTAAACTAAAGAGTCTCTTTCGTAGCTGCCACTTGTGCATTGTTTATTTCGGATAACAATCTAACTAGTTTCCAATATTTTTACTTAAACGTTTAGTAAAAATATTGGCATTTTATAAAACTAAAAATAGATTTTACAAATATATTTATTAATTTGTATAATTTCGGTTTACTTAACTACTAAAATAACTAATATTTGAAGCATTAACGTTTAATTAACGATTATAATTTAATTATTTTTATTTTAATTGGTACGTGACTAGTTTGTATTTAAAAAAAATAATAACTTGAAAATGTCCAGAAGCTCTTCAAGCTTTCATTATTTTGATTAGAAACGCAATGAGTTTTAAATTATATATCAATGGCTTCGACAATTGTAAAATTAGGCGGTAGTTTTATTAACTGTGACTCGACACACGGACAAATCTGGGATACTGCTAATTTTGATTCTCCTTATTATATTTAATTCCTCATTAGATAAATTGAGCTAAAAATTTAAAACTTGTATTTTAAAACTGAAACATTCTCGTACCTAAACGAGAAGAAAAATACGTTTCTGAACAGCATCAGCTTGCCAATGCAGTTTTTGAACTGTTGTCTTTTAGAATGCGCCCATGATTTTCCTAAAGAAGTTTGTAGCAGTAAATTCCATGAAATAAGGATTTTTTGATATGATAGTACCCATTCTAGAATAAAATTACAAAAATTAAGTTATAGCCGTATTTATAATATGAAAAATATTTAAACTTGTACGTTCAAATTCAAACGGCTTTACAGAAGAAACTCCTTTGGATCCTCTCCAAACTTTCTCTCTTACCAGCCGGCAGCCCCACTCTCGGAATTGTTTCAATGAAATTTGATGAGTTTTCCTTATAACGAAGTTGAAAACCAAAAGATATCTGAAAAATTAAATTGTAATGTGGTATGTTGAAGTTAAAAGAAAAATAAAATCAGCTAACAATTTCGCGCAGACAGACTTGGAATTAGCTAAACGAGATTTTTTGAGCTTTTACGGGAAATATCCGAATCCAGATATCATAATCTCGTTGCGTTCTTATATCTCAGATTAACAAAAATTTGAATCTACTATGCTACAGATAAACTAGAAAAATTACTCGAATGAGATTTTAAGCTAATTCCTAGTCTGACAGAGGCGTGCCACAATAAATTCAAAACTTCAATTTGGGTTGTGGCATTTAAACGTTTAAAAGTTAAAAGATCCTTCTCAAACGATGGATCAACGTTATCCGATTCGATATTATTTAACAACTAGCAGCGCCACCAGTTAATCTTTGTTCTTTGTAGTTCCATCTGCAGTTTGAGATTCGTTTTGGTAAAGTTTATTTCTCAAATGGTTTAATCTTTGTAGAATTTAACCTTTGTTTTCATCTCTGTTGTCGAGTAGGTCCTGAGAAATACATATTTTATATATTTTGTAGGTTCACATGCTTAAAAAAGTGACATTATACTACAACTTGCCATACATGCGTTTGTGCACTGTAATTTTCTATCACGGACGTTACAACGTTTTTAATGCAATTTGAAAAAAATGTAAAGCACTGTTGCATTACATGTGAAAAATATGTCGAACTTAGTTTACCAGAGCACATATTTATTAAAATAACAAAAGCGGCAAACTTGATTTGATATACAATACAAATATAATTTTAATTACTTGTTACGAGAAAATCACTATAATTCCGATTGTCTGGCTGTCTTTTAATTCGTATAAATTGGGTTTCTCCTTTAATTAAGCATTTTGTATAAACAAAAAATGCTATTCAGATTTCTTACATTCCAATAAATTTATTTATATCCACACTCACGACACAATACTACTATTAAAAAAATTAAAATAAGTTTTATTATTTTTCACACCTTCTTTCCACATAAGGATTTATGCTTTGCAAAATTTTATTCTCAACTAACCCAAAACAATTACAACATGAAATTTTAGGAAAGATAGCTGCATTTTTCCAGACATTTCATTGGTTAAAAAATGTAAAACAGACTAAAACAAAAAAAACACAGTGGCAAACCGTATTCAATTTAAAAACAAAAACAAGAGATGCGAACTGAAACTGAAATGAAGTTAATTATGAATTGTGAATTTATTATGAAAAAATAAATTAATATTTAAATTTCATTAATTTAATGAAATTAATTTAATGAGAAACAAATTACTGATGAAATTAGTCCATGTTACCATCAAAGGGCAGTCATGCCAAAGTAATAGAAATTCCTATTCCTTTTGCAATAGTTATTAGGTTTTTCGTTGGGATATTTCTAACAGGTCTTATATTCAGAAACAGAATGTAGAAATACAAAGTTAAGCTGCTTTAAAAAAAAGCGGTTGCTTTATATAAATTTTCAATGTAAAGCCTAATTTAAATTATGCCTTGAGTAAGCATTAAATAAGCTGTCTAGCACGCATTGCTTTAAAAATTCCACTAAGATTTCCAACTGTGTAGACATAATGCCTTCAAATTGGAAATGGCACCTTGATACATTGGCTGAATAATTGAGGTCGTGTTGGGAGGCAAATAAATCACTTTTACGTTATCGTCCAACTCTATAATACCAGGTGGGTGACTTGGCGCATTGTCCACCAGTAACAGTATAATGAACGGAACTTTTTTGCGATCATAATATGCTTTTGTTTCTGGTATCAAATATTTTCAGAACCATTAGTCAAAAATTATTCTTGTCATCCATGCTTTACTATTTGAAAAATGGTGCAACGGAAGGATATACTTGTTTACTACTTTCATAGCTGGAGGATTTTTTGAATTATGAATTAATTAGGGTTTCAACTTATATCCAGCCACATTAGCACCCAATAAAAAAGTCACGTGCTCCTTAAACACCTTGACACCTGGCATAGTATGACCTTCAATATTGACGTAGCTGCATTGTAGCATCAGTCTCCAATAAAGACTGGTTTAATTAAATATTTATTCAGGCAAATAATTCCCTTGTTTGAATATTTGGTTTCAATTCTCTATAAATATTTTAGCAGCTTTGTCATCGGCACTGGCTATTTCTCCACTTATTTTAACATTATGTGTTTTTAGACTTACGCTTAAAATTCTGAAACCAACCATTGCTGGGAAAAAATGAATTTTCTGCATATCTGCTGTTACCTTTCTTTATATCATCAAAAAGGCTAAGCGCTTTCACTTCAATTATATGCATTCTTTGATTGCTGATCGAATTTCATTCGTTTTTAATAAAATTGTTGAAATCGTCGAATGGCTGAATACAAAATCACGAGCTATTGAAGTGACTCTTTTTCCTTTCTCCTTATATTTTATTACTTTTAATTTGGTTTCTAAATTGACGACACTTCTCGACCGCTTGTGAATGGTTTTACTCAGCCCAATTTTATTTGCCAAATCCGATTTAAAGGAATGACGGTATATATTGCTTATAAAAAATCAACTGAATCTACTTAACTATTGCTTATTGAGCACTTAACAGATTTTGAATTTAAACTTAAAACGAACATAAAAATGTTAAACTATGATAGAACGTATGAAAAATTAACATTAACTTCTCCGAATATGTATGTATGATTAAATAGAAATAAATTTACTAGTTTTGGTTTTCAAAAAAAAAAAAAAAATAAAAATTAAAGGAAAGGAAATCGAAAAAACGTGTTTTTTCGCCGTCGTAACTTCGAATTGTCGTAAGTCGAACCGTCGTAAGTCGAGGACCATTTATGAAAATTTTCCAAAGATATTTCTGCCATAAATTGAAATTCGATTTAAGGAATAATTATAAGTTTGACTGTAGGTACTCTACGGTACTTTAAATTCAATGTAGACCATTTTAATAATTTGTGCAATGAAACTATGAATTTTCAGCAAATAGTCTGAATCGAGACAGTTTCTAGGTCTGTTGCAAAAAGAAAACATATCGATGGAAAATCGATTAATCTAGAGGTTTAGATACGTTATTTAGTGGTAATTTTGTAGTTTTCTTTAGTTTACGCATTATAAATTTTAATTCCTTTCGTTTGTGACAGCTGAAAATTGGCATAACTATTTAATTTATTTTATAAATTACGACACAGTTACGAACGCCTAAATGCCAATTATTTTAGTTTTTCAACAATTAACCAACTTCGTTGTCAATAACTCATGGATCTAAATCATCGGATGAAAATTCGGATAATTTTTATTTGTTTGAATTTTGCGAATTTCGAATTAATCTATTTTTCTGTAATAGTCATTGCCAAAGTCGCTAGTTTACTAATTGGGTTATACGTGGTTATTGACGCGTAATTTTTACGTAGATTACATAACGGTTTTTGGCGTCTGTGACGTCGACAACGTTGGCAACCAAGGAAATGACATTAGAAACACAATTTTCTGATTATTTTCTCTTTATTTTATCTTAACCGGTCGGATAAAGTTACTGTTTAGGTAATAGGTAATTTTCTAATTATCCTAGTGGTAAAAAAAATTGTTTTTAGATACTAAATCTCATCGACTATTACTCTGACTTAACTAAGTGGAGTCGTAATAAAAGCTCTATTTTTATTCCTTATCCGGGGCGGGCTATTGAGCACTGCAAGCGTAAATATCTATCCAAAATGCCGCTACTATATTGTCGCTGTACCGTTTAGTTAAAAATAAATGTATCCATAAAAAAAACTTTTAACGACCTGAAATATACCAATTGATATTAGCCTTGTTTTATTATTCGAGCACCATCCAGTGCCGAATAGGACATTTCTACTGAAACTGCATCTAAAATTCGCTTGTGTTATTCAAACAAAAATTAAGTTGTACTTAACTTCATGCAGTCGAATGACATTTCTACTTTTTTTGTGTGTGTGTGCTTTTATGTGTCACTTGTTTATTTGTTCTTGGTTTTCTTCAAAAATACACAGAAACCACATTTTACCACATTTTACTATAGGAAACAAAACTATTTTTTTTCCGAAACTACAAAACAAAAAAAAAATTACGTTACGTCAAAATTTAAAGACGAGAATGAAGTTTGCTTTGATTTAAGGGTTGTACAAAAGAAAAGCCTTTTCAAAAGTTTGAATGAAAAACATTAATTTGGAGTTAAATAAATTAATTATATGCAACCGCACTAAATATAAGATTTGTCATAGAAAATAGGGTGCACCGGATACAATCTATCGGGTGCTAATAAAAAACAAACATGGCAAATAAAATATTTTTTCTGTTGGGATAGCAAAGACACCGTCTACATTACCATCTTTCGATTGGAAACTTTCGGCTAGCTTTAACAGTATCGCACTGAGATTAAAAATACGAAGTGTGTGGGTGAGATGAAACATATTCATGTATTAAAATTTCATCACGACTCTAGGGACGAATCTATTAAAACCCAATCACAGCTTTGAGCCATAATGAAATCATATTAACCTACCAGGTGGCCCGATTTAATCTAACGCCCATTTACATCATTCAATTCAGTCTCATCCCTATGAAGCATCCCTAGCTCACCATATTTAAGGAAAAGTTTGACAAAATTTATTTTTATCTGTGCATGTTTTGACATTTGACTGAACTGTTAAATTAATTTATACATGAAATGCAAGTCAGTTTAGTGAACAGAATATTTATAGTCCAATTCAACTTTATATTTTTTTTTTGTTATGCGACTTGTATAGAAAAAATTTGAACAAGTAAATCAGATTTGTTTGTCTAAATTTCCTACTAACTAAATTTAAGGTTAGCTTGCACCAGTCCTTCAAAGATGCCACAATACAAATTTCGTCTGAAGCACAGTTAAAAATAGCCAAATAAATAAAAAAAAATCATTTTCCTCAATATTTCTAATCAGCGATTGATAAATTTGAACTAAATTTTCAGATTAGAAATAAATGTGGTATGGAAATGGTATATGGACATTAGGGACATCTATCAATAACTGGTATGAGCTAACTAAGGGCAGTTTAGTTTAGTCAGTAATTAGTTTTGTCGAAAAATTCGTTATGAAACACTCCTCAGTATAAGCTACTTGCAAATTTATTTTATTGCAATAATGACGTGGATTACAAGTAGTTGTCGACGTAGTTTACGAGTAGTCCACGTTATTGAACAGTTGTCGATACGATCACGTAAAAATTAGTAGATGACGCGTAAAAATCCAACTCTGGTTTTAACGAGCTGTTGTTTTTCATACCCAGTTTGTCATCCTCGTTAGATTAGTAAGCAGAGTGCTTGTTCTGTTATTCGGGGGTTCTGGGCTAGATTCCTGTGGCACTATTCTGGCTTTCTCTGGGAATAAGAAATTTGGAAAAATTCATAGCTTTTTTGTCTAATTTATAGTTTTCTAGTCTTCTGTTGGAATTTGTTGTGAGTAAATATTTTTGAAACAAAGATATATAAAAATTTTGTGGAACAAAAGTTTCCCAATCAACTTACCGAGCGATTCTGGCATATAGTCACAGAGGTCTTAACTACAATATTTCGCATAACTAAGAGATTTCTCTTACTTAAGACTATTTTGCGATTCTGCACATACTGAAAAAGTTAAGAGGTTCTCTTAAAAATCTCTTAGCTTAACACCTACCAATTAGATGGTCTTAAACATCATAAATGCTAGAATTTTTTTAAAGTTGCACTAAAATTAATAAAAATGACGATTAGTAATTATTTAATTTCTCTAATTTATTACAAAAATATTATTTTTCACAAAAATATGTCGTATTTTATCGTTTATTAACAATAAAAATACAATTTTAATGGCTCGCATTAATAAAAATCACAATTGACAGATCTCTAAAAATATTTGGAGTTTTTAATAGAAATTTTAAAAATATTACTAAACAAGAAAAAAAAATTATAAAATAAGTCAGAGTAGCTTTTACCTAATGTACACGCACATGTTCAAATCGAGCCAAGAGTAACAGCGCATCCCCAATAGAATTCCTTTAACTTTTTCGTTACAGAAAAGTATTAAAAAAACTTGAGAAAAAAAAATTTTTTTGGTTGCAAAGTGAAATTTTATCAACAGATTTCGATCTGTGGTGAAATGTAACACATCTATGGCCCCCTGTCGGTGTGCAAAACCCATGGGCCGACCTATCTTCCATGCCAGTATAGGCTGGCTTGGAGCTTGCAATGTGCAGATGGTCCTAAATCTGTCCTATAGACGTACGTCCTCGAGTTGGCCGAAAGGCGTAAAGTACGAACGTAAAAAGCATAACCGCGGAAGAGCAGGGTGAGCCTTGTTGAGCCTCAAAACAGATCGCATAGTTAACAATAAAAAAATAAATTCAAAAAAAAAAGTTTTTTTTCATACTTTTCTGTAAGGAAAAAGTTAAAGGAATTCTATTCGGGATGCGCTGTAACTATTTTTGTATTAAAATAATTAAAAATACATACTCGTAAATTGTTTCTAGCAAAAGTAACTAATAATATAAAAAATATAAAAAAATAATAAAAATAACATCCAAAAAATAAAAATTTAAATATTTCAGTCTCGCAGTTTTTAAAATCACGTTCATTTTGTATGAAATTTTAAAAACCGTTCCTTTCTTTTAGTAGACAAAGATGTATAGAACATTTTTCATGATATACGTAAATGCGAAACACACAGCTTTCGAACTGGCATCAAGTTGCCTATTTATTTCCACTAAATACAGGAAAATGATCAATACAATCATACCGAATATCCGAGATTGGTCGAATTTCGCTCTATATTCTTCTTGAGATGAACATCCGGTATTTGTAATATCCGCTGGTGGACGCCCTCGTTTTCTTAAATTGGTGAAAGAATTCATCAGGAAAAGTGACACATGTAACCGGAATTCCAACAAATCTAGTATCTAGTACCAGCCAAAGGGCTGGTATGTTTCGTTTTCGCATGTACGTAGTTTATATGCAATCCAAAAAATGCCTCTTTACTTGCAATGGCCTTTTTTGGATCTGATAACCGTCCTTTAATATTGGATTAGTTAATCTAAAAAATCAACTCCTCCCATACCGCTGTTATATAAATTTACAATTTTCGGTTGTAAAACGTCAACATATCGCTTTATGGATTCGCCCATCTTTTTATTATGTTTATATAACCCTTTCCAATAAATTGGATCCTATATAAACAGTTTTTTTTATCAAGCCATTTGACCACAATAATTTTGTCATACTTGCTGACACATTGCTCTAAATAACCGCAGTCTTTTTTTGTAAATTGGCGGTCTTTCGAAAAATCTGGCTTGTGAAATCGGTTAATTCGAATGCTGTATAAGATAGCGGAATTTTGACAGCGGAAAATAAGAGATTACGCTACTCGCCGCAAGTGGCAGCACTATCACTAAAGAGAATTTATGTTATTTAATTACCAGCGGAAATTTTTCATTCATTATGTACCACTTTTTTCACTAAATAAAATGTTTCAGCGGAATAAAATATTAAAAGTGATCCTTGAAATGGCAAATTGATTGATCTCTGATGTAAAGGAACTCGTTATATGAAATCTTGACATTTAACAATAATCCGTCTATCCGCCATTTCTTCCACTAGTAACCAATACTTTCGATTGTTTTTCTAATAGCTTAGGTCATACTGAGACTATATGGAAAATTTGGGGAAAATTCATGGACTAGAATTTTCCCTAGATTTTTTGATTTTCTGCTGCCATATAAGTGAATTTTCCCCAAATTTTCCATATAGTCTCAGTATGACCTAGGCTACTAGAAAAATATCCGAAAGTATTGGAGTGGGCGATCACGAGAGTTACATTGTCTTAATATTGTTAACAATGACAACTCAAAATCATTCATGAAAGTAAATTGTAACAATGAACACGTGCGTTTTTCGTTCACGAACTCTATATTGTTCCAAACGTCAATCTCAACCCTACTAGAGACTGCCTTTACAAATGTTATTTTTAATGGTGTATAGGTGTCAAAAGCAACATGATCGTACTATCAACAAAAATTATGTAGGTTTGAAAAATAATTTAAAGACCAAAATTCAATTTTTAATATATTTTTTTTAAATAAATGAATACGGTGACTATTTTGATGCTCCATAATATGTTACCCTTTATGTTATACTAATACGTTAAAATGGAGTTTATAAATTAAGAAATTATCTTTTTATTATTTTCATTAGTTTTGACACTTGAGACAATCTCAATTTTAGCTACTACGTCATTTTTACAATGACAGTTGTTACAATAATGTAACATTGTAAATCTCGTGAACGCAATCATGAGAAAATATGAATTACGTGAATACTTTGTCTTTTTGAAAAGTTTGTAAATACTCATGTACAACAGGTCTAAAAGGATTAAGATATTCTCTTACAAAAATTATTTTTAAATATTATTATACGGATTTCCTTCGAATTTACCGGATTTTTCCCTGATTTTCACAAAATTTTCCAAATTTCCCGTTTTTCTTTCACAAAGTAAGTCGTGTTTATTAAAAAAGGCAATTAACAAAATTTCGAGTTCAAAAATAGTGCTTTGTCAGAAATAAAACAAAATGAATTAAATAATTTTTTTTTTTAACTTTAAAAATTATTCAGATTTCCCTCGAATTTCCCAATTTTCTCCAGATTTCCCCGGATTTCCCCGGATTTCCCGAATTTCCCCCCAATTTCCCAGGATTTTCCCCGGTTTCCTCAGGTTTCTTCCGGATTTCCTACGGATTTCCCACAGATTTCCAAGATTTTCCTCGGATTTTTTTCAGATTTCCCGGTTTTCTTCCGGATTTCCTGGATCCCGGGGAAAACCCGGTAGAAATCCGGGGGAAATGAAAATCCAGGGGAATCAGGGGAAAATCCCCGAAATCCGGGAAATTCGAGGGAAATCTGAATAATTTTTAAAATTAAAAAAAAAAATATTTTATTCATTTTGTTTTATTTCTGACAAAGCATTATTTTTGAACTCGAAATTTTGTTAAGTGCCTTTTTTAATAAACACGACTTACTTTGTGAAAAAAAAACATTAAAAGTGGAATAACTTCTGTACCATCAACAATTCGAAAAAACTTTACTTGACTGTTTCTGTTGGAAATGAGCTCCCCTATCACCCTGCTTCGTTTGATCTTCCAATTTTGGGATACCCTGTATATGTTCTTCCATTTTCAGATCTACAGCCATAGAAGTTACGGTCCTTAATATTTTAATAACAAAATTTTTAAATAAGCCTAACATTGAATTTGTCAACTTTTTTACTATTACATATGCATTTTTGTCATTTCGACAAATTTTGTAGTCCGCCATGTTGTTATTTTTTAATTTTGTCGGAAACTTCACACTTCACAGTCCTATTTTATGATGTTATGAATTTGAAATTAAATTTTTGCGTTACTCAAATGGGTGGTCGATCGTGAGATCTATTGAAACAATGTTGATGGAAATAATTGGACATCGGTGTTGAGTCATTATGTGATGACTAGTGAACTAGCGTGAGTTAGTAATCCAGGAACTAAGTATAGGTAATATGATAAAATGGTAAGTCAAAAACATCATTGTTTCAAATACACGTGAGTTTGCTTTAAACTAATGAGAAATTATATAATTTTATTGTTAAATATGACAATTGGGAGTACAACGTGATAGTTAATCTGAAACGAGAGAAAGTTTGAAAAAGTATCAAAAAATCATTAAAAGTTTATAATAATTATTTATTTATTCAATTTTTATTTCAATAATTTTTTCTTCTCTATCAAACGAATAATAATGCACACAAAATAACTGTTTTCCCTCTTTTAAATTTAATCCCTTGATGTTTACTAATATTTTTGTATAAATAATAAATTACTACCTGACCTAAACTACATATTTGTTAGTACATACATACATAAATTACAAATAAACATATTAATAATAACTATATGCACCGTGTTTCATTCAGGTGATGCGATTGGTCTTGATTTTAGCTATAGGCGGTTTGAGGGTTGTGTTTTGAAAATTATGTGAAGTTAACTTTTAAACTCAAAGTTCAACGTAAATCAGATTAACTTCAAAGCTTAAATACACGATTATAGCGAACAATAAATTAATCGGACTGTAGTGGGTGAAACACGGTGTATTCATAAAAAGTATTTTTTTGTATTGGGTGTTGTATATTTGATATTATTATGTGTTAAACTAAATTTAAAATTAACAAATAATTTTTTTTATGATTTAATTAACTTAATATTATGATTTTTTTAAGCAAATATATATCAGTAAAATGGCGAACAAAATAATTAATTTATAATGGTCATGTAATTATTATAAAGCTATGAGCATTTATTTATCGTAATATGAATATTTAATACAAATTCTAAAGGCCTATATTACTCGGACAAATTATTTAATTTAGCTCATAGTTACCAGACGGTTTTATCGATAAGTTTTCAGTTAAACACTGCAAACAGACAGCTGTACGTCTACAGATTACGATCTGTGATCTGCTAGCCAAAATTGGCTAAACAGATTGCAAATATAATAAAAAAAAAATATAAAAATTGGTAAAATTTGGTATTATGTATATCAAAAAATAAAAAAGATAGATGAAATACCGCCTAGAAATTATGTCGAGCTTTCATCTTACAATTTTTAAAAATATACCACTAGCAGCACAAATGTTAAAAAACTCATCCCGGATTTTTTACTTTTTATAGACATAAAACGTATTTCACATCCCACGATGAGCAGAGACTCTCCACGATTTCTTTTTGGTTATTTCGATCTTAATTGAAAAAATCCGCTAATAGTGGGAATCACCACAATTCAAATATACGTTTTACGGGAAACATATTTGCTCCGGTAAAAGATAGAAAAATTCATCGGAGTGAGTTTATGCCAAAATAACAAAAAAAACACCTGTGTCTTTTAACCACTTAGAATTGAAAAATACTCAAAAATTGAACTTTCATAATAATACTAGCTGACCCGGCGTAGCTCGTTCCACCTCAAATTACTTCGTTCCGAGCAAATAGTGTTGTCCTTCACGAAAATTGATATTGATGAGAGAAAAAAATCAAACAACTGAACTCCATTCTCAAAATACGATTGAGTGCGTGGCCATTCCATTCAGTTTTCCATCGAATTCAATACTAAAGGCAGATTTCGTGTAATGCAAGTGAGAAAATACGCCAAATCGCCTCATGTCTTGCCTTTTGTCTCATGTTTTGTCTCTTCTAAAAGACCATTTTTCGTACAAAATCATCATTTCCAAATTTTCCGACTGTTCCGGTGCATTTCCCCAATTTTTCTAATACCACAAAAAAAGATTGAGCCAAATCGGTTCAGCCGTTCTCAACTGATGCGCTAGAAACAAAATTCAATTTTCTTTGGGTTTCCCCGGAATTTTCCGAGTTTTCCACTCAGATTTTCCATTTTTCTCTTCTAAAAGACCATCTAGATCGGATACGTGTGAAATCCCGTAAAACATCATTTTGCGGTTTTCCGAATTTTCTGGTGGCTTTTCTCAAAATTTGGTTTCGTAAGAATAATGTCCGGGCAATTGCAAACACAACCAAAAAAAGATTAAGCCAAATCGGTTCAGCCGTTCTCAACTGATGTGCGTTTATACATTTTTTACATTTTTATAGACAACTACAAGTGGATCTGACGGCAAAAAAAATATGGGTATATTTTTGTATGTTAATTTTATTTTCATAAAGTATGCCTTGCCAAAATTTCATGGAAAAAAACACAATGGGCTTAATTTTAATGTGCTAGATGTCACATTTCCAACTTTAACAGTCGTTAATATATATAGATTTTATATAAAGTATAGGGTGTCACAATAACCGGTTCCGATTTTACATATCGGTTGTTTTAGCTCTGGCAACACTAATGTCGTTCTTTCTTTGACAGAAACTCAGTCTATTATTTCTAGTTGGCGAAATGAGTCGCTTATTGATTCGCTGTGTGGGCCTGCGACACACTCGAAATTGATGAGGATTATGCTCAAAAATCATCTTTTCGGACGAGGCGCATTTCCATCTCGGTGGATTCGTAAACAAAAAAAATGTTCACATTTGGAGATCGGAAAATCCGCAAGGATATGTGGAGTTACTGTTTGGTGCGGCTTGTGGCTTGGCGCCATTATTGGTCCTTATTTCTTCGAAGATGAGGCCGGCGCGATCCTTACGGTTAACAGAATCAACGACCGCCACATGTTAACATCTTTTTTGTGGCCATATATTGAAGATATTGGTTTGAACGACCTTTGGTTCCAGCAAGATGGTGTGCCATGCCACACATCGACCGTTACAATAGCGAAACTGAGTCGAAAATTTGATGGCCGCTTTATCAGTCGAAATGGTGACGTGAATTGGCCGGCAAGGAACTTTGTTTGTGGGGTGCCATGAAAGAAAAATGTTATACGAATAATCCACAAACAATTGAGCATTTGAAAGGCAATATTGAAGCAACCATTGTCGAAATAGTTCCGCACATAATCCAAAATGTGCTCAGAAATTGAACCGACCGAATGGAGTACGCCAAGGCCAGCCGCGGCTCCCATTTGAATGAAATCAGTTTTCATAAATAACCAGGAGGATTGTACTTTCAAACAAAAAATAAATTTGGAAATACATATATACATAAGCCCGTTTTTGTTTTATTAAATTTTTAAATCTGAACTTCTAATTGGGACACCCTTTAGATTTTAAAATTATAGATAATATTTTTAACTAACACAAATTTTTCTACACTATTAAGTAGAAAACATTTTAGCTTTTGTGAATAGTTTTGAGTGAACTAAAATGAATTTTTTTTAAACAAAACACACTACGAATCACACAGAGATGATCGAAGTGGTTCTAAACTAGTATTTGAAGTAAGAAATAAATTTTAGTTATACGTGCTCGGAAATCTCTGAGTTTTTTGTTATTTAGGTGATAACATCATTGAGTGCAATACGAAAATTCTTAAATATTTGAAATTATTTAACTCGGCCCTATGGATCGCACAAAGATGACCGAAGTAGTTTTGAATTAGTACAATTTTCGAATTATACTCAATGATGTTTGCTCTTAAATAACAAAAATCTCAGAAATTTCCGAGCATTTGAGTACAATATATTATCAGAATGTGGATAAAATGGCATCAAAAGCATCCGAAATCTATCAATTTGTTCAGCAGTCAAACTATACCCTATATATATGTAATCGGGGAAGTAATCTCAACCCAGGTATTCATAGTACAGAATACTTTGGGCAGAATTATATTATTTACAGATGTGATCGCACTTCTAAAACGAGTACTAAGGAATCAGGCGGTGGCGTATTGATAGCCATACATTCAAATCTAGAGAATTCTCCTGTTACATTGGTTCCATCCAGACTTGAGCAGATTTGTGCGAAGATCAAAATAGGCAAACGATATCTTTTATATATAGACAGTGACATACCGCCTCAGTCAAATTGCGACTGCTATGCCAGCTGCATCGATGCGATTGATGAAGAGTCCTGAAAACATCTGATTTATCGGATCAAGATCTTATACTGGGTGACTTTAACCTTCCAAATAGCAACTGGAAACATGACATGCAAATTCACTGCATTCTTCCATCTAATATCAATAGCGATGCAGAGTCCCTATTCGTCGGTGCCATGCTTGGTTTTAACCTCCAATTTAAAAAAACCGAAAATGTAAAGCCTATACTAAAATGATGAAATCTCGATTGGAAACCGACAAGCTAGCATTTTTACAGCACAGTGATGAATTTAACGTCTATTTCAATTTTAAGTATTGAATTATTACCTTCCAAGTATTGAAACAAAAATTAATTTGGGATGTGGGCCGGATGATATACCCGCCTTTATATTAAAAAGGTTTGCGAGTAGCTTCACAGATCCAATCTGCAAACTTTCAATCAATCAATAACCACAGCCGTGTTTCCTGATAAATGGAAAATTTCAAAAGTGACACCTACCTTTAAATAACACCTACCTTTACCAATCCATCATAGTCCTTTAATTTAAATATCACATTCCAAGTTCCTGTATTTTTGGAAAGCTGAAATAATAAACAAAAATTCGTTAGTACATCAATTTAATCCACTGGAGCATATTTTTCGATTAGATTCGATTGAAATCAAGAGATTTACCATGTTTTCGGCAGCAAAATCACATTTCGTCACAAGGTGAAGGGCTTTCTGAAGCTGTTTTGCCCATTATTTTATAGCATACTGTGCAAAGAGCATTTGTGTGGCTAATGGTATTATGACAATGGCTTGAAAAAAGTGCAGTAAAAAAAGTAAACAGTGATTAGGACAGAAACAACTAAGACGAATGAGACAACACAATTTTTTCAAATGTCATGTTCATTTTGTTGGTAAACAAACATTTTGTGTACCAATAAAAATGTTAAAAATTATCTGAAACGGTTATCAAATCACTTCAAATAGTTTTAGAATACAATATTTTTGTTTAATTTGCATAAAAATATTCGTTTTGACTGTATTTGATAAAAAAAGTAAGAGATGTCAAAAAAAAGAATCAAAATTGAATTCTTCTTGCTCGATTAACTGCTAGAAAATATTGAGCAACAACTTTTTTCTGACATTTAATTTTTTTTGTCATGGCTACTGTGTATACACTCACATTCATTAAAATTATGTATACCTGTTATTTTTCTCCCTTCAATTGGATTTTTCAGCGGCTGAAAAAGTTGGAAAAAAAGCCAGTATCATAATACCATAACAAAAATGTATTTATTACATCGGTCGCAAGTGGTTTTGGTTTTCCGATCTGCTTTATAGCCACATAACCGGCATCGACTACACTTTTCCGTTTTCCATTTCTTTAGTGACGGCTCGGATTTTTCACGGCACGTTTGCAAGGTCCCTGGTTCTTCGTGCACTTCATTTGAAGGAAGTTTAGTGGCAAATTTCGTACAAATGCCTTTTATATTACAACTCAATGAACTAGACGTACTACGCTGATCGATTTGGGGTTGCACGAGAGTCCTTGCCAGATCTTTTATAAATAAAGATCTTTTCTTGTAATGTATAGTGGTGGATCATCAGTCGATAATAATATTATACGAGCATTTATACTGGCTAAATTAAGTAGGCTGAAAAATACAACCAATGGCCAGCTGCGAGAATTTCTAGCAACATTATATGTTGCGCACAAGTGATCGGTTGTGTCAACCCCACCTTTTGTTTTATTATAAAACTCAATTATTTCCGACAAGTTTTTTGGCCCACTGATAATATTACCATCCCTGTGAACTGTTGAAAGCAGTAACACACACTTATTTTTCTTTGGAACATATGACAGAATTTCCGCGTTTCTCTTGTACCCAAATATTGTGGATTTGATTTCGCGCTTTTTACCAACAGTAAATACGGGTGGCAATATTCTTCTATTGTTTTTTCGGATAGTATCGACCAAGGTTGTTTTCTTTTTCAACAATTCCTCAGCTAATGGATAGGACGTAAACCAATTATCGGTCGTAATATTTCGACCAGCTCCTTGGATGTGTTGGATTATGCGTTCTACAATTTGTTGCACTTTGTTGCAAAGATTAAATGGTCCAGGCGGCTGTTGACCGCAATAGACTTCCAATTTCGACTGTAAAAGTTAGTGGAATCAACAGCCAAAAATATTTTGAAAGCTCTCTAACTTTTCATCAACTGTCACGTAACATCCAACATGATAGTTTTCTTCGAGTAGAAAACCAAGTTTCATTCGATAGATTAGTGTTGAATATTTCAAAAATGTCTTTAATAGGATGCAAATTTATCAAACTTACACCGTTCTTCACGAGTTTCTACGTTATCAAAACGAATGCATTGCATCACAAATTGAAACCGAACGTGGCTCATTGTTGCGGGAAATATTTCCGAACCGGTGCCTGCTTGAGCCCATATGTAGATCTCGAACATGAGTGTGTGACGATTTATGTAAACCACATAAATATAGCAATCCAAATAAACTATTCATCTCGATAGGGTTTGTAACCCGTGCATGTTTTACGTGTTTATACTTCTCTTGTTGCTTAGTTATATAGATGTTTGTGTTTTCCACAATTAGATCGACAAATGAAATAAATAGGTTCTAACTCTGTTCTCGAGATTTCGCATTCTTAGAGCGGTCAGTCAGACTTGGTGCTACTTTAAATAAATTTTCCAGTGGTGTTCGTCTTTGAACAAAAGGTATTTTATTCCCAACTGTATCATACTTTCCAATATATGAATAAGCATTTGGGTTTTCAGCCTGGTTTTCGATATCAGAACTCAATTCCTGCTCAGTATCTGATTGATGATCACTTCTTATTTCAATATCGTCTTCGTTTTCTTCATCACCACCAGCCGACTCCACCTCACTATCCATTTCTGCTAGAATTGCGCATAGCGTTTCTTGCTCTAGTTCGTAACTGCACATTCTACTCATTTATGTAATATACATATGTGTAATAAATACAGTTATCGATAAAATATGGAAAAATAATCACCTGTGTGTGTAAATGTGGGTCTAAACCAACCAAAAATTATATATTTAATTTAAAAAAAATATTTCACCGTTACTAATCTGGGTGTAAAGCACCCACAAAAATAAATCACGATTACTGACCGGAAAATTACGTCAGAATATAAGGAAATATATAAGGTTAAAATACATATAGGTATGAAGTTAGTGATAATTATTTATAATTCGATTTTACTAACGGGAAAAAAATTGGGTCGATTACACCCAGGTCAGTAATGCAGGGTCTAAAACTAAAGCCTTTAAAAACGTTAAGTTCATGGAGTTAAACCCTCAACACAGAACCGCCTTTAAAGATCCAAACATATTTAAGCTTTGGACGCCATGAATAAAATTATATTCTCTGATGAGAAGTTATTTGTCTCGGAGCAATCTCACCACTCCCACAATGACAATATTTGGTCTGCTAGCAATTTGGACATCCTGCATCCACGATGGTAAAAGATACATTTCAAGATTCCAGAATCAAACTAACTTGAAGCTTTGTGCAACAATCGTTCCAAATAATGCCTGTATGATCAATCATATGGCACTTTCAGCCTAAAGTACACTTTGAGATCTTTTCAGTTTCAATATCACCATGTTAACTTTGGCAAATATTAACAAAATATTAATATTGATGAGATTTTCGACCCGGGGTTATAGTTGTGTTCCACTTCATTACAGATCGTAATTTGTTGATGAAAATTCTCTTTTGTTACTGCTAAACGCCAAAGTTTTAACCACTGTGCCATTTGGTCGGTAAATAGATAATATGTTATCAATGTTATCAAAAACAACCTGTCATTATTCACACACACACTTGTGTGGGTTGGACTTCAAGCAAAAAAAATGAGTCTGTTAGGAAAAGGGATATCTAATGTATGGTTTCGTCACTATGCTTATTTGTTTGTTTGTGCATCATTTGTTTCATGCACGAATCACGCAAAAATGTATGCTATAATCATTATCGAGGTCATGTTTACCATGCAAAATGTTCACCTAAATGTTGTTATTTTGTTTACACGAACACAAATACATTTTCGTGCATTGTTAATTGTTAAGTATTTTACTTTCGTGAAAAAGCGTGTAGACTAGTCATTTTTTATGCCTTTAGTTATTTTAACTGACAATTATGATGTTTCTATCAAGTGAGACGTCAATTGTTCAAGTGATACCCAACAATGTCACTTTTGAAGAGTGGTGGCACGACTATAGTCACACGGATTGAAATTGTCACGACTAAGGTAATTGGGGTGTATTATCCTACCCAACGACTAACATCATAAATAAATGTTATTCTTATATGCTAAATTCCACGCTTTTATTTTTGTTGTTCTGAAACGTACAGTGGTCGAAGCACTAGAGAAATAAGTTCCTCGAAGTTTTCATCCTCATATTCTATTTAACAAACTTGAATTCAGGAGCGAAATTAAAACTCTAGTAGACATTATTTTTAAAGCCTGAAATGTATGCGAAAGGAAATTACAAAGAGCCCTATGTTAGATTTCTAATAGATGTAGTAGCTATAACCAATTTTTTCAACCAGCAGATTGATTTTCAAAATTAAGGGAATAAAATCAAATCAATCCCTTATCTTATTAAGGGAATAAGATCACATTTATATATAAATTACTCGTACTGTATCTTGTAACCAAATAATTTAACTGAATTAATTGACACTTAAGTGATTTAATGAGTCTAACCAGTTGATGTAACTTTTTACTAGTTTGTTTAATTTTTGATGTCAATGTTTTTATATCGACGTGTGAAAAAATTGTCTGCTACATTTTTGAACTTGTTGTTCGCTTCCTAACATTCACAAATTTTAAACATGGGTACGCGATCAATAATAATCAAATAAATCAATCAATCAACTGGTAAATATGTCTAAATTATTTAAAACAGGGTAACAAGACCATCTCATATTTGTATTAAATTATGAAATAAATTAATTATTTTAGTAACCATTTTTATCTATAATTTTTGTTTAAATATAATTTATCAATAAAAAATTAATAATTAATTATTATTTACATTGTATATTTAAAAATATAAATATATCGATATATGTATAACACATAACTTTGAAGACACTATAGCAAAAGTGATTATAGCAAGTAATATATAACGTGAAATTATGGCCTTTTTCTCTATGGAATTTTAAATGTCATGAGTATGATCGATTTGTTATTATGTAGAATTTTGTAAAATGTCGATTGGACTTATTTACAGAAATACTAAAACCATATAATATAAATATTACATACATAATGGTATTAAACATATTTTAGTTTGGGGTAGGACCTGATGTAACCCTGTAACTATGTTAAATTCACCTTTTAGCTCAAAGTGCCTTGCATCCAAACAATTTTTATTGGGTTAAGCCTCATGAGAGCCACTATATAAAAAAATTAATAATTTTGGGAGGCGATTTCAATTAGAAACCAATTTTGACCATATTTCGCGCTCGCAGTGGCACTTACTATCCTTGTTTGTGTCCCGAAACATTTTCGTGGCTCAGATACAATTTTTGCATTGGTGCCATTTGTTTTAGTGTTGGCTGGTCTCTCATTTATTAAAAACATTTTCTATTAAAATACAGATCTCTTATAGAAATCGTTTCTAGTTAAAAGTATTTCACAGTTCGTTTCAACGTTTCACAGTTTCTACAAAATCATTTCGAAACTTGCATTTTGCAACCCTATTAAAGGTAATCGAAAGTTGCCACCGAAAGTGAAAAATCGATAATGCAGATAGTGTCTTGACTAGTTCAGCCGAAAGTTAAACAAATTAAATATTAAATTGAAGTATCCCAGCCGAAAGTGACTAACCTATAAAATCAGCCGAAAACATATATTATATCAAACAACAATTAAATTCTTCAATTTAACCGATATTAATTTATTGTTTCATATCAATTGTGAAATTTTGTTTTTTAAATTCTTCTGACCATAAAATCCTTTATCATTCGAGATTTCGACAGATGGACTCCAATTCGAAAGCCCATGACCATAGGTAGTTTCTGAGCATAGGTTAGAGGTGGGTCTGATGGGGACATAGGTGTGAAATTTTGATTGTAACCATTTTTCAACGATAAAATTGTTCGTCAAATAGACACCAATCTGACTATGCCAATTTGATAGTCCATGACCATAGGTAGATTCTGATTATAGGGTTGGGGATGGTCTGATGGGGTTATACGGGTGAAATTTTGCTTTTCCCCATCTTTCATCAATAAAATCGTTCGTCATTCGAGATTTTGGCATATAGACAGACACCAATCTGACCATGCCGATTCGATAGTCCATGACCATAGGTAGAGTCTGAGTATATTTTAGAGGTTGGTCTGATGCGGTTATAGGTGTGAAATTTTGATTTTCCCCATTTTTCACCGATAAAATCGTTCGTCATTCGTGATTTTGGAATATAGACACCAATCTGACTATGCACCTATGAGTAAGCCAAAATCACGAATGACGAACGATTTTTGTGTCTATATGCCAAATTGTCAAATGACGAACGATTTTATCGATGAAAAATGGGGCAAATCAAAACTTCACTACTATAACCTCATCAGACTCACCACTTGCCTATATTTAAAATCTACCTATGGTCATGGACTATCGATGTGTCATAGTCAGATTGTTGTCTATATGTATGTAAAGTAAGCCCAGAAAGTAATTCCAGAAAAAATAAATTTTTGCATCAGACAACACTAAAGTTATATATTTATATACCAGCCCAGGATTTCATTAAAATTAATTAAATTGGTATTAGTTCAGCCCAAGATATATTAAAACCTCGTAACAAAACATATTGTATGGAAAGATAAAAATATATTCAGAGCCCAGACATATTTAACCGAAAAATTTTCAAATAATTACATTACAGTGAGATTATAGTATCAGTTACAAAGGTAGGATTAGCTTGAAATTTATATGGTTGGTAAATGGTAACAGACATAATGACAAGTGGTTATAAACAGATTTGATAATGACGAGTATATTGACTATAGTTGTTACTATTAGGTTTGGTTTCCAGAACTCTGTTTCCAGAAGCTATTCAAACAAATCCCTGTCAAATGTATTGGCCCATTCAAATATGAGCGTGTAGCGCCAATCACAACGGTAGGGCTATCTTGAAATTTTAATGGTCAGTAACGGCCATGATTATAAGTGGTTACTACTAGGTTTGGTTTCCGGAACTAACGGTTTGTGGGAACGTCGTATCCTCGCTCTAGTGGGTGAGTATACATTAATGTCTTTGCAAATTGACCGAAAATACCTGGTCAGTTGCATAGTTCAATAAAATTAATACGAAAAAGCATACGAAAAGCACTTTAATATCTTAACCAAATTATACAGAGTAAAAGTGAACTGTTCATCGAATATAACGTATGCGTCTGAATTTATATTTTAAAATGGTAATATTTTTAGTATTGAGGCGCAAAATGTATTACCTGCAATACAACATCCGTGAAAAATGTTATAAAATATATTCCACTAAATTTGAACTAGCTTGACATTTTAGGAGTGGAAAATTTCCAAAAATGTCTGGAACCATTTGAATTTTACTGTCGAAATTATTATGAAATTACGCTTCAACAAAATTAAATTTTTAGTAATGCAATATTCTTATACGTAGGGCCATCCGTCGATCGCAATACACAAATAACATTAACCAATTTGCCACTAATAATAAAATTAAAATCAAATTCTTTTAAATTGAACAGTTTCGTAAGTTATGTGCCTAGTTTCCAACATTATGTCAGTTATTGTCATCGAAATAACCAATGGGAGAAATACGAGGACTTATTAGACAGATCACTCAAAATTAAAATCCCAAAAAATCATAGTCATACCGCATTTTCTCGTCTACGTCAAACAGGTCTAAAAATCGCAATACGATTCGTTACTGAAGATTATCCATTCCATTAAGCAACACGCAGTTACAAAAACTTTTGGTCCATACCATTTAAATAAATTTAATATAAATCCACAAAAATGGTACGGGGGGGGGGGGGGCGAAGTCAGAGATGCATACCGAATCGCGGTGCTCCCTGGGGAATTACAAATGAATTAGGAAATGTACTGTAGACTAGGTTAATAGTTCTATATGAAATTCTGAGTCATTGCAATTATACGTACTATACAAGTTTCAAGAAAATCGTACCATTCTGATTGGCGCTACAGGTGCACACGTGTTGGGCCCAATATATAAAATATTTTACTCCTTGGTTCCCAGAAACCGTTAGTTCCGGAAATCAAACCTAGTAGTAACCACTAAAAATCATGTCCGTTACTGACCATTAAAATTTCAAGATAATCCTACCGTTGTGATTGGCGCTACAGGCTCATATTTGAATGGGCCAATACATTTGACAAGGATTTGTTTGAATAGCTTCTGGAAACAAAGAGTTCTGGAAACCAAACCTAATAGTAACAACTATAGTCAGTTTACTCGTCATTATCAAATCTGTTTATAACCACTTGTCATTATGTCTGTTACCAACCATATAAATTTCAAGCTAATCCTACCTTTGTGACTGATACTATAATCTCACTGTAATGTAATTATTTGAAAATTTTTCGGTTAAATATGTCTGGGCTCTGAATATATTTTTATCTTTCCATACAATATGTTTTATTACGAGGTTTTAATATATCTTGGGCTGAACTAATACCAATTTAATTAATTTTAATGAAATCCTGGGCTGGTATATAAATATATAACTTTAGTGTTGCCAGATGCAAAAAATTATTTTTTCTGCGGGATGATTTTCTAACTGCACATACATGGTGTCTATAGTCAAAATCTCGACTTACGAACTATTCTTGACCCCAATAAAAGAATTGACCCCCCCTTTAACCCCATAAAACCCACCCCTATCCTTTACTCAGAATCTACCTATGGTTATGAGTTATCGAATTGGCATATTCAGATTGGTGTCCATATGCCAAAATCTGGAATGACGAACGATTTTATCGATGAAAAATGGGGAAAATAAAAATTTTACCCCTATAACCCCATCAGATTCACCCCTTACCTATAATCAAAATCTACCTATGGCCATGGGCTATCGAATCGGCATAGTCAGATTGGTGTCTATTTGCCAAAATCTCGATTTATGAACGAATCCTGACGATACGTGATAAATTTCAATTTTCTTTATGGACTACTTTCAGCTGCATAAGACAGATATGTCGTTTCATTCCTATAACCAAATCAGACTCACTCATGCTCATTGGCTATCGAATCGGCGTAGTCAGACTTACCCCCAACCGATAATCAAAATCTACCTCTGTTCATGGCGTATCGAATTGGCAAAGTCAAATTGGTGTCCATCTGGCAAAATCTCGAATGATGGACAAATTTATCATCGGAACAACGGAAAATCGAACATTTCACCAATACAACCAAATAAAACCTACTCCAAACCTATAATCCAATTCGACTTAGTATCATGGTTCATCCAATTGGTACAGTCAAATAGTTCATCTGTCAAAATCTTGATATACAAACCATTCATCAGCTAAACGTGACTGCGTCTCATGGCTATTGTATAGATGTCTGTTATTATAATTTTATTTTAGAAAATCGTTGATTAATTTGTAACTTTTAAATCTGTATTGCTAGCATTTTACGGTTTGAATATTGAAGTTAATCTTCTTTATCGATACAATCTGCAGTATCGACGTTTTAAAATATCTTGGAAAAATAATATCTGCATAACCCTCTTTCGGTTGGGTACCAAATACACTATCTGCATTATCAACTTTAGATTGGGATAGCAAAGACAATATCTGCATTACCATCTTTCGGGTGGACACTTTTGGCTAACTTTAACAGTATCGAAAGTTTCCAGCAGAAAAAACTGTTTTATATTTTGTTTATATAATGCTGTATACTTTTGCGGAAATTTACCAGCGGAAAATAAAAAATTGCGCTTCTCGCCACAAGTGGCAGCACAAACGGGAAATACTTTTGTTATATAGATTACCAGCGGAAATTGTTATTCATTTTATATCTCTTTTTTTCACAAAATAAAGCAACCCAGCAATAATTTTAAATTATAAATAAAAATAATTAAAATAAATAAAATAATTTTTTAATAATTTTAAAATTTGCATCGCATTCAGGAATAGTTCATATAAGTTATATTCAGTATTCGGCCAATAATTTCGGTTGTTTTTCAAATAGTTAAGGTCATACTGATGCTGTGAGCCTCAGGTCGTTTTTCCGACTAAATTATGAACGAAACTAAATTGCTCAGTAATTCACATTAAAAAATCATACGTGGCAGTAACATCAACAAAACCTGCTGTGCCTGACTATTCGAAATTCGAAATTGTCGACTTTTCGTGGATAAAGAAAATATTAAATTAAATTAAAATAATTGAAGATGAAATGGAAGTTGGATTAGTTACAAATATTTTTATAAACTATGAAATGTTCAAAAATAAACAAAAGTGTCAAGTAAAAATTGTTGCCGGGTAAATATAAATAAATATCCTAACCTTTGACATTTGAAAACTACATTGAATAGTTAACTTGCGAGGAAAATTTTCGTTTGTGACCTGGCGGTGAATAGCGTAAGGTCACCTCAAAAAAATGGCCGCAGATAATCAAAAAATTATAGTGAAAATTCTAATCCATAAATTGTCCTCAAATTTTCCATGTAGTCTCAGTATAACCTCTACTATCGAAATTTCATCATAATTAATTCGTTAATTCAATCAATTTGTTATTTTAAGGATCACTTTTAATATTTTATTTCGCTAGGATGTTTTATTTTATGAAAACGGGTACAAATTGAATAAAAAATGTCCGCGAGTAATTATGTAACAAAAGATATTCTTTTTTGTGATAGTGCCGCCACTTGTGGCGAGTATCGTAATCTCTTATTTTTCGCTTCGAAATTTCCGCTATCTTACACAGCATCTCGATGTACTTAGTTCTTCTAACATCTCTAAATAATCAGACTACAGCAAAAATCTGTTAAGAGCAACATAATCTTACCAGATTGGTCCAAACATTTAGGTCCGGTTAAATATTTACGATGATGTGGTAGGATCGATGGAAAATGGGTAACTCAAAAGTTAAAAAACATTTTATTAATTTAGTTTCGAAAATTTCTAAATTTATTGTAATTTACTTGACATAGGATTTGGACCAATCTGGTAAAATTATATTGCCCCTATCAGACTTTTGCTGCAGTCTGATTATTTGAAGGTGTTAGGAGAAATAGAGTAATATATTTTTCGACTATAAAATATTTTTTCGGCTAGGGTAGCAAAGACTCTATCTGCATTACCATTTTTCGGCTGGAATTTTTAGGATAAATTTAACGGTATCATTTTGGCTTCTTGCATATACATATACGCAGTTTGACATAAATCACAGATACAACGATGACATCCTAAATAATTATGTTTTACTCATTTTGTTCAAATGAAAATTATAATGTGATTGCTGTGGTTGTATGATGACTATGCTTTTGGTGGCTAAGAGTAGTTGTAATTGGTGATTGATAGGTTTTGTATATATATATATATATATATATATATATATATATATATATATATATATATATATATATATATATATATATATATATATATATATATATATATATATATATATATACATATATATATATATATATATATATATATATATATATATATATATATATATATATATATATATATATATATATATATATATATATATGTATATATATATATATATATATATATATATATATATATATATATAAATATATATATCAAGATCTTTTTTCATTGCTTAATTAATTATTCCTATGCATCTGATTTCTAACCATCCAAGTTCGCACTCTTGTTCATTTGACAGTGTTGATTAAAATTGCTGATGATGTTCTAGAAATTTGCGGAACTTTTAGTTATGGGGCTACCTTGTAATTCCGACTCGATCAAAACCTGCCCCGTTTTTGGTTCTTGGTCAGTATTTTGCCGTATTTCCTACATGGACAATCTTCTTCCAGTGTCGTTGGTCTTAGATTAGCAGTTTCTTTGTCTTAACTAATTTCGTCTCGTTATCACCGATTATGTGGGCAACATTTCCCCGTTGTGATGTAAATATTTTGAATGTTGCCAAGAAGGCGTTTGCCATAGACATACAAAGACTGGAATGTATCCCTTGTAGCCCTTATTTTCTCTGCCTTTTGAGATTCGTATCTTAAATGGACCAGCATAATCGACACCCGTGTGTGTGAATGGAAGCGTCGGAGTGACCTGTCCTTTGCCGTCAGTAGCCGTGTGACAATTGTTTTATCTGACAATTCGGTTGTATATGACAGCTGAATAAACAGAGGTTTTGTTTTGCAAGCGATATGATTTCTGTCCATCGTGGAATTGACAGGGTTTCAAACTGTACTAGTTCATTTCGCAGCTTCACTTATTTTGCTGTAATATCGTTAAGAACCTATTTTATATCTGTGTTCCAATGTTCTTGTAATAATATATGCAATACTCTCAATACATAATATAACTACGGGAAAAATTAAGAAAAACAAACGTTGGAAAAATAATATAAATGAAAGGATGACTCACCAGTTGACCATTGGTTCCGCTATGCCGTTCTCATCGGTTTCCCGTTGATGCGACTATTCGGCTTGTTCTACAACACAATTTCTCTCGTCGTGTCTTATCCCTGAGAACTCCACTAAGGCTTCAACAAGCCAAACCGCAACACACCGGCTTCTCTTCAACTGGTATTATCAATACGCTGTAGCACAATAAAATGGTAGCACCTCGGTGTATCAAACCCGCGCTACCGTTCGCTATCAACGTTTACTCCTCAACCCCTACCAGGCAACCGTTACACTACACTCATCGTCGGGACAACGAAAATTTTTTTGTTCTAAATCAAAAATAAAATAATTTTCGTTAACAAAACGCTATGACGTTCACTCGAGTGTAAAATACTATTTCCAAATTACATTCCCATTTGTCGCATCGCACAATAAAATATTTTTTTTTAATAATTTTAACCCGCTTAGTCTAACAAATACCGTATATTTATTCGTTTCCAGTATAAAATTGTCGTAGGTCATTTGCGAGAAAACGTCCTAAATAGTTCCCGTCTTCATCTTCTAGGTCGTAAATGTTCAATCCCATCTTTCATTGAATTATACATTCCTGATAAACTGGATCAAATTTGGGTTTGTATCCTTCCGCGGCATGAGATTGTTTAAAATTTTTCTTTACCACAGAATCCCCTACACTAAACTATACTGAACGGGTACGTAGGCTTTATTTAGGTTTGCCTTGACAGCACCGTGCATTTTCTCCAATTCTGTAGCAGAATCTTCGCCCAATTTCGCTTGCCATGCCAGTGTTCCTTACACCAGACACTTGCATGTTTCGTCCAAAATTAACAAAATCGGGCGTGTATTTGGACGATTCATGTACTGCTATTCCCAAGGCACACGCAATTTGCCCAATTTGTTATCCCAATTGCGCTGGTCTTTGCCGATTACAAACGGTATATCAACAGCATGTCCCACGGAATGCATGGTTTCATTCGCTGTTTTTACGTAGGTTTTAGTAGGAACCAATTCCAACCCAAGCTTCTTCAAACGTGTATTTGTATCGCTTCCACCGAGTATGGTGCAATCGACGCCAGAATCCGATAAGGCGATAACCCAGTCACCTCATACCCCAGTATCCCTACATTTATGTGTGGTTGGTTATCTCCTTCTAGGTTCACAATGCACTCTATTTGCTGTCGATCACTTTTATCATTTTTGTCTTCATCCGGCTCGTTGGCAGTCTCTTCTAATCGATCCAGGTTCGAATTATTCTATCTATTAGACTTTCTCCCACGATTTCTCCCTCTGTTAACTTGCTCAATTGTTTCACGTCCTTCTTGTTCTACCCTAATAATCTTGAGACTTCTCACGTCCGTACTATCTGTGTTATTATGTTTTTCTAATCGCCCGCGCCACCGTTTCCCGTGGCCCTATTCCGTTCTTTCTTCTTTATGCCTAAACACCTTAGTAGCCTTCCTCCAGGATGCCTTTTAGGACATGGATCAGCTGCTACGCCGTCCATATACTACAACACCAGTAATCAATTCTCTCTCGAGGCTTCAGACAATCGAAATGCCGATAACCTTTCATCAAACAATTCCGACAAGAAATCAAAGTATCATGCCTCCTTGTAAAACCCCGACGAACATCAGTTCGGAATCTGGCTGTTGGCGCCTACTGCCTGATGTGCATTTCCGTAACTTCTTCTTCTAGCTGGTTGCATCTTTTACACAACTCCTCCAGCTATCCGGTCGCTATCAACGTTTATTCATCAACCCCTACCAGGCAACCGTTATACAACACAGGTGCCGTAGTCGTTTATTATTTTGGAACCTTTTCTCAATTTGCAGGGAGCAGGGTCGTTCTCGTGGTATTTCCATCGATTGTATTGATTGATACCTTTTTATTTGCATCACTATATTGTAGGTGTGTAGCAATGGATCATGTTTGTTATGGGCATGGCATTTATGTACATGCTGCTGTTGAGCTGTGTTATAGGCAGTTGGTACCCAATTTTTTTTACCCAACTTACAGTCTGTACAGATCACACCGGCAGAGGTCTTTTTAAAAATTAATTTTCAAAGTTAGAGATCGAAATTATAATGATTACTATACTTTATTTTTCTACGTAAAACAGGGCATCCTTGTAAATAGCAGTGTAAGTGTCAGCATATTTTTTGTATTTTTGTTTACTTGTGATTTTGGGTTTTGTCGGAACTATGGCCCCTATTACTGGTTGTTGTATATATCCGAGGCGTTGCCAGTCTAATAAAATATTTTCTCAATTTTGTTTTTATAAATATTAGATTAATTTAGAGAACTGTGTGTAACAATATCTTATTTATTAAGAAATTCTATACGTGACATAAAAATGTTTTTTAAGAAGTCATTGCCATTACTTTGCGACGTGTTGTGTAAAATTATGGTGTGTTCGTCGTTCCGGTGTATTCCTAATGAATTCATGATAACGAACGCTTGTTAACCAAAATTTTCAACATACAAAATATGTTATACAATGTATTATGTAAGTGTGTATTAGTGACTCACACAACATATAAAATTAGCATAATTAGAAAAATAGCCATAATTTAAATGCGAATGCCACTAATCAAAATTTATATTCAAGTATTTTTATTTCCATAATTTATTTTGTCGATTAGCACATAAAATTTATCCTTGTAACTAACGCATACATTTTCACAACGATGCGGTATATGAAAGCTCCAACCGCCAAATGAAAAAAAAAAAAAAATCAAAAACACTAAATTGCTAGCATTTTAAAAATTGCGCATGAACAGATCCCCATTTCTAATAAAAAATATTACACAAAAATAAGAATTTATGTTATTATGTATTTGCTTATCATTCGTCTCTAAAAAGAAATGTTTATTATTATAAAACGAAGAAAATATGTATAAATAAAAAGATTAAAGGAGTCAAATGTGTCTAAATATGAATAAATTTAATGGTTTTAATAACATCAACTGGGTACAAGAAAATACATCAATTCAAATTATTTCGTTTGCGTGCACTCGCGTATATATTTCCACAAAAACTTAATCCTTCCAATTTTATTACTATGTACAGTGAAGTGATCTTTCTGATAGTAATCCGCAAAAAATCACTATCCCTGAAGACAGTTTCGGTTTGTTGAGCGTCTATACAGGCGATAGAGCACATTGAATTATTTACATGTCTAACAAATTTCTTTTAATTTCACATTAATTTAATTTTTAATGTTTGACAAGAAAAGGGGAGAGGCAAAATAGGGTTAATCGGAAGGAAAAGGCAAGAAAGGACAAAAAGACGAGTCAAAGGGACAATAAACTTGATTCTATTGACAAGCAGTGAAATATATTTCACTATTTATGTTTTTCAATATCATATAACACTGACCTAATTCTTTTGGAAAAAGTCTCGGCCTACATATTTTACCACTTGTACAGTGCCTACAAAAGAAAAAGTTTCCCACACAAGGCTATTAGCCTATTTCTTTTTTAACCTTTAATTGATGATATCTAACCACAAACACAAATTATTTTGAAGACATCTATAAAAAATTTGAAATTCTTTATCATCAAACATGAATAAGCCAAGCATGATTTAAGTGTTACAAGAATAAATATTTTGTATTTAGTAAAAAAATATCAATTTTTGACAATGTTATAAAGTAATTAATGAATTTTTTAAATTGCTTGTTATCAGAGTAAAAAATCGCTGAATTGTTTTCGTAAGTCTCTTAACTAAAGTGTAGTGAGTTCGAAAAATTTGTACATATTGAAAAAGTGTAGTTTCATCCCGAAAAAATAATATATTTATGCTATGTGCCTCAGGTCCTTATTTTCGGCTAAATTATGAACTAAACTTTGTGAGATTATGTACCTTACGCTATTCACCGCCAGGGTTTAAACGAAAAACCTACTCGCGAGCTACAATTTAGTTGTCCAATGTCATTATTTGGTATTTAATGCAAATGTGTTATTGTGTACAAATTTGTACACATTTTTAATGACACTTTTTTATTTTTAAACATTTCGTAGTTTAGAATAACATTTGCAAATTATGCAACTTTCATTCATCTTATTTTAATTTAATTTAATATTGTTACGGTGACATCTAGATTAGAATAGAATAAGTTACATAATGTTACGGTGACACCTAGATTAAGATAGAATAGATTAGAATAGATTTGGTTCAACATTTAGGCGTCAGTTTATACTAACATAATTGCTCGATTTTTGATGCGCAATTAGGATTATTCTAGAAACAATATTTTGGTATATAAAGGCGTACAATAACGTGGAATGCTGAGTCTTATTTTAAATGTGATACAGTGAAGGTTAAATAGAAAGATTATTAAAGTGATTATTAAAGCGATTATTAAAGTGATAATTAAATACTGAGTTAAAATTGTAATAATTAATTATTAATTTTGTGTTGTATAATTATTGTGTGGTGTAAATAAATTTGTGAGAGTACAAATTTGAAGCAGTTGTATTTATTCACGGATTGGTGACATATTCCCGAAAGACAAAATCCCGCGGGACAAAATCCCGACAGTCATAATCCCGAGGATACAAAATCCCGATGGTACAAAATCCCGAGGGTACTTAATTCCGATAGTACAAAATCCTGAGGGTACAAAATCCCGAAGGTACATAATCCCGAGGAACAAAATCCTGAAAGGACAAAATACCGTAATCCCGAGCAAATCCCGAATAAAATTGAATTACGCGCGGAATCGGGCCGGGATGTCAAACGGGATGTGCCATCTATTGAAATATATATGAACTAAAATGTTAAATTTTATTCGTTAATCGATGGTAAAATAATTTTTAATCAAAAATATATGAAATTAAGAGTGGGAAGGGAAAGAAATAGTGGTACAACTGGAAGATAATGGAAGATTAATAAAAAAAGCAATATTTTATTAATGCAAAATTTTGAAATGCAATAATTGTAGAGGCTAACGGCTTCGATAACTCTCACGGGCACGCGGGAGGTCACTGCGCTCCCCCCCCCCGTTTAGCCCTCCGAGGGGCTTTAGATTTGAATTTCGGGGGACGTAGGAGCGGGGATCAGCAAACATGTCGCACTGCGTGCCGCACGTAGGAGCGGATTATATACAATATATTAATGACACGTATTTTGTTTTTAGTTCAAATTATAATCACCTTAAACAGATTTATATTAAATTTTAAACCAAAGCGGAAATAATAATACGTAAAAAATTGAAATATCCATTAGATAGCAGCACAGGATTTAGTGGGGCATCCTTATAAAATATCGCCTATTGAGCAAATGTATACTAATATTGGGCCAATACGTTGATGCGTTTTTAAAATTTGCAATAACAGCCATGATTTTATAACAAATAGACTTTGAAATTTTCATTGGTACTCGGGATTTTGTCCCTCGGTATTTTGATATCTCGGGATTTTATACCCTCGTTATTTTGTATCCTCGGGATTTTGTACCCTCGGGATTTTGTATCCTCGGGACTTTGTACCCTCGGGATTTTTATAAATCTTCGGGATTTTGTACCTTCGGGATTATAAATATCGGGATTTTGTCCCTCTCCCTTTATTCACATGTTGTTGTTGTTATGTCACAATCTAGTGATTCGAACCTTGAGTGACAAAGTAAAAACGTAACAATATTTCCTTTATCCACGAAAATTTTACAATTTAGTATTTCGAATAGTCAGGAACAACTTCTTTTGTTGATGTTACTGCTACCTATTTATGTTTATTGTGAATTACTGAGCAATTAAGTTTAGCTCATAATTTAGTCGAAATATTCGGCCTGAGGCACACAGCATTAGTGTTGGTTTACATTTAAATAAAATACCCTGTGTTATTGTATAAGAATAATATTAGGGTCATTATTATTGATTCCAAAAATATAAAATATTAAAGATTGACTAAATGAATAAACGGATTCACAACTATATAGACCAATACACCACATTAATGTAAACAATATCATTCAGAAAAATATAAAAATTTATCATGATCTAGCATTCTGTGACTACACAGAATTTCACAAAAATTCTCGCAATATCGCTTGATCTAAAGGTAGAATAAAATTTGCATTATTTATCCCTATGACTTGAAAATGAAATTCTCAGAGATTATTGGCATGAGCAAGACCTACCTAACCGTATTTGCCACTAGTGTCATTTGTCTTTTACGTTGGCTCCACAGAATTTAAGGTTGCACTATATGTACGAATTCACAAAGATGTCGCTTTATGTAAATGTAAACCTTTAATTTTTCATCCGCCAAAACCGAAGATAATATTGTTGGATGTTGACTTGCCTTAACCGTAAATAAATTTGGCATCGTTAGGCGTTGCGCGTTGTCTCGCCAAAATCCGAACAAAATATTGTTGTGCGTTTTCCCGCCGTTAACCGTATATATATTTCGTTGGGAATGGCCACGTTGTTGGCCACCCGTCACAATTGCGGCACTTTCGCCGTTATACACGACAATAAATTCAAATGGCCTTAACTGGCCACTCGTAGGACGCGGTGTTTTTACCGATATTTTTATTATACTAAATTTATTTTCACACACAAGCACCCAATAAAATAACAATCGAAATTTCATATTTATTATCAATAATAACTTTTCAGAAGAAAAAAAAATTGGATTCATCACAAAAATAACGGAAGTATTAATAATTTTATTATTGTCTTTTTTATACACATGGAAATTGTTCATAAGAAAATTATACAAAAAAAAAAATGTTTTCCCAAATCAAAATGGAACTCGACTATCTATTACGACATCCCACAACTAGACTGTACTTTCACAAACTCAAAACTTGACTAAACAAACTTTTCGCACCACATCCAAAATCCCTACCAAAATTTCCTCGCTGGTGTTTCTTGTTTTGGTTTTTTTAGTGTGCGTCACTTGCACACTCTTTCATACCACACATCAATCGCACACAGTAAAACAAATAACACACACAAAAAAATATTCGCCTATATTTTTCTGGTCGAACACACTCACGCACGCGGTGCACATTGGTCTCGCTCTCAAAACTACTCGGTTTACGCGACACAGTGGAGGTAGGAAAAACGCGTACGCTGTCTAAAGGCCAATGTAAACTTCACATAAAACTTTAAGATTAATGTCATAATACAGATGGCAATGCCACCAGTAAAATGTATTAATCAAACGAATACAATGAGATTAAAAATTCTAAGACAAAATTGGAAATAAAACAATGTTATCGAATAACTGTTATCGGATAACCAATATTGCCATGGCAATCCTGCTGATCCGTTAAAACTTTTTAATGAAAAATGAAGTATGATGGAAGATTTTAATGATCAAGGCAAGAACCGTAGTACAGCTTTTAGTAGTTGTATATACTATAGACTTAAAACTTCAATGTAAAAAATTAAGTTTTCATTTTCTTTCAGTAGTAGCAATACCATCATATTTTTACGGCGATGGTCCCGGCGGTAGTGTAAAACAGTTTCTATCTGGCATTGAAGCAGAAGATCTCGATAGTAATAAAAATGTAATGTGTGTAGCTTGGACTGGGATTGGTGCGAAACTGCTCCCCGATGGAATGACGTGTCATTCAGTTTTCTCGCTTCCGATTAACGTGTATGTCATTAAATATCCTCAAATATTCTTTAAAAAAACAATATAAGAAAGATAGCTGTGTTAGGAGGTGATTTTCGGCAAGTTTTGCCAATAGAAATCGAAGTTCATTAATGAATGTAACAATTAACAAATCATGGTTATGGCGACATTTTCATTGAGTGCTATTAGTGATCCTGAATTCAGTGAATGGCTGTTAAATATCAGTAATTGTAACCAAGTATCTGCCGAATTAAATACAAAATACAAAATACGTGAAAAGGCTGATGTGTTTGAGGAATCGCTCACAACCAATGATATTTGTTCAATATCGCAGTACGCCTTATTGTGTCCAAAAAATGTTAAAGTCAATATGACTCTGACATGCAAGTAAATTTCCCAGTTGAATACCAAAAATGGACTATGCAATGGTCGTGAAGGTTTTCAGTCAAAATTGTATTAAAGCGGAATTAGTACTATAGGGCACATCACTTTATGCCAAGAATTTTATTTCACTAGACACAGCTAATGATTTATCTCTACCCTTCAATTTTGAATGTCATCAGTTTCTTTCAAAAAATTCGGGTTATTTCTTCCTCAGCCATGTTTTACTCATGAACAACTATATACAGCATTTTTCAGAGTGACTGATTCTGATGGATACCGAGTTAAAATTTCAGAAACCGAAAGACAAGGAAAAACTGTGTGTTCAATCACGGGTTTGAACATGGCATAATTTATTATATATTTAATGACAACTTGCACTTTTTATTATATATATGCAACGACCGTCGCATTAATTGCATTAACTATATATAAGCATTTTTTATATGTAATACTTATTCTTAACCGCTTACTATGCAATTGATTTGTATAAAAGAAAAACATATTTGTATAACAAAGCAGAAGTTAATTAACCACGAAAAAACACTCTTCTCATTACTATCTACTAGACCTCACCAGTGGTAATCTAGTAGGTATAAGCCAAAACATTAAATTATCCAAAGCCAAGTTTACGCCTTGGCCAAACCTTGGAGATTTAACATTGGTCCTTCGACGCCAAAACAACAACCGGCGGACTATATAAATTTCGAGCCAATAACCAACAGGCATCGAACCTAACAACCACAAAAACAGGCGGTATACAAAATACTTCGAGCTACTGGTCATAATCATTTCGAGCCACATTACAATAAAAATATGGATGCTTTATATAAAAAGCAATGTACGAGTGTCGAACAACAGCAGCGGTTAAAAACCAATTACAGCAAGGATTCCGAAAGTAGACGGACAACTGTTTACTTAGAAGATAAACTGGATAAACTAGATGACTGGTGGTCCAGTTACACAGATGCAGACAACGAAATGAAAGACCAACACTTCGACAACGATCCAACGCATAGTTACTGGGCTGGGCGGGATACAGTAAAACAACTGTACACAACGTTCAAACGTGAGATAGAAAGGAAACTCGAAATAGCAACACGAGAGGCAATTCCAACGGGATCACCAACAAAAAAACCATTAACAACCGACGCGCTTGAACCAGAACAAGCACATCGGTACAAAACACAAGAGGTGAAAATGCGTCTTTGCTATAAGTTAATAGCCGATACAAATGAGCTATTAGGAAAGCAGGGCAATCATGTCCAACTACAACATAAGCTGCAACAGCTGAATGCAAGGATAGCACAAATAGAACAACTACACGAAGACATATTGGTGCACGCAAATGCAGGTGAAAAAGAGCGTACAACTTACTTTACCGACGATTATTACTCTGCATTGGTCAACGAAAGTGAAATATTACGTTGTAAATTGGTTAAAAATGAACGCGGACAACAAACAACCGATAGTGAAAAAAGCAAGATAAAATTAAAACGGATTGAGATACCGCAGTTTTACGGAGAAACTCTGAAATGGGCAGCTTTCTACGATTTATTTAGAAAGTTGGTTCACGAAAATGACGATTTAAGCGACACCGTCAAGATGCACCAACTAAAAACAACAGTCCAATGTAGTGCAGCTAGAATCATTGGTCATCTGGAAGCAACAGGGGTGAATTACCAAGATGCTTGGAAGCTATTGGTAAATCGGTACCAAAATAAGCGGCAAATGGCAACAACACATATCAACCACATTTTGAATTTCCCCAGCATGCATGCAGAATCAGCAACAACTATGAAATCGTTATACGATACATTAACAGAAAGCATGCATGCCATCAAAAACTTGGGCGTAATAACCATATCTTGGAATTACATAGTAATTCCAATTGTAATCAGAAAACTATATAATGAAAGTTTGAGGCTGTTTGAGATGACCATTCCTGATCCTCGTGAGATGCCAACAATAGAGGAATTTCTGGCATTTTTGGAACGCAGATTCCAAGCCTTAGAAGCCGCCAGACCAAAATCACTCACCTTTCGCAATTACGGACCAACTCAACAACCAGGCACCACTCCACAATTACCAAGACTTAAAAATCTACACGTAAAAGCTCAACGGACATGCATTAATTGCAAGCAGACACATGAACTTCAAGACTGCTTGAAGTTTCAACAAATGTCTACATTGGAACGTAGCAGATTGATCAATCAACACAATCTGTGTAAAATATGTTTGGAAAAATTTCATCAACCGTGTTTAAATCAACACGATGTTTAGTATGCAAAGGAGCCCACCACACTCTCCTACACTCTAATAATCACCCACAACGTACAATGCTTACCAAAAGGGTGGATGACAATCCAAAAAAGGAAGCAAACGAAACATGCATTGTGACTAATCATTTTGTAAACCAATTTGAACAACCATCTGGTACACTATTGGCCACAGCAATGGTTGAGGTACAAAATGGAAAGCAACAACCAACCCTGTTACGAATGTTAATAGATCCCGGTTCACAAATCTCATTTATCACCAACGAGGCATCGAAGAAAATCAAACAACCGCCGATAAAAACGCATGTGGAGATTAGTGGCATAAATGATAGCGATATCACGACTGCCACAAAATTAGTCACTTTTCGAGTAGGAGCACGATTTTCTTCAAACTTCTCCATGGAAATGGAAGCATTAGTATTGCCGAATATAACTCGGCCACTACGTGAACAACATTTCGATAATCAAAGATGGGAACATTTAAATAATCTACTGTGGGCGGATCCAACTTACAACCAACCAAATAAAATTGACATTTTATTAGGTGCGGATTATTACCCAAATATCCTGATGAACCAAGTTATAAAAGGAAATCAAGGCGAACCAATCGCCCAACAAACGGAGCTAGGATGGATCATATTTGGAAATATTGTAAACGAAAAATTCCCGAGCGTCCAATCCATGGTTATCTTGGTAGATATTGAAAACCAGTTAAAGCGGTTCTGGGAAGTGGAAGAGATATCACCCAAAATCTTTATGACAGAAGAAGAAAGGATGTGTGAAGAACATTATCGACAGAATTACTGTCGAACCACCGACGGCCGCTACATGGTACGTATTCCGTTTCAACAAAACATAACATCAATCGGTTCATCCAAACAACGAGCACTGGCTAGGTTCATTCAACTAGAACGACGTTTGTCAGTAGTTAATGAATTTTCTACTAGATATCGAGAGTGTATAGAAGGGTATTTCAACCAGGGACACCTCATTGAAAGCAATGGACATACGCAGAACGAATATTACATTCCTCACCACGCAGTAGTCAAAACCACCAGCACTACAACAAAATTAAGGGTAGTATTTGACGCATCAGCTAAGACCGATAAAAAGGTTAGCCTAAATGAAACTCAACTCGTGGGTCCAAAATTACAAGAAGATCTGATGTCAATTTTAATTCGATGGAGAAAATACAAGGTGGCGTACACAGCAGATATAGAACAAATGTATAGACAGGTTAAGGTACATCCCGATGATCAACAATATCAGAAAATATTATGGAGGAAGACGCCAGATGAAGTTATAAAATCATACCAGCTAACAACCGTAACTTTCGGTATGTCATCTGCGCCATATCTGGCTATCAAGACATTGCAGCAGTTAGCAACAGATGAAAAAGTGAAATTTCCGATTGCGGCCAACATAATAATGAGCGACTTCTACGTGGATGGCGTATATTATCAGGAGGTAACACCCTTGAAGAAGCTCAAAAAGCACAAAACCAACTTATCAGTGCACTTAAAACCGGAGGATTTAATCTAAGAAAATGGGCGTCTAATTATCCTCAACTATTAGAAGCTGTCGGTTCAGAGTCGAGAGCTCTCTAGCCTATCATTAGGATGGTTGCTCCAACCTTAATACAAGCCACAATTTTAATGCAAACTCTATGGATCTCAGGCGTTACGTGGGATGAGAAGCTGCCTGAAGACGTCGAAAATAAATGCTGCCAATACTATGTCTCTCTCCCGAAGCTAGAGGCGATCAAAATCTCAAGGTGGATCAACTTCAACTCTACGTTACCAGGAAAGTTGCATGGGTTTTGTGATGCTTCAGAAGCGGCTTATGCAGCAGTAATATATTTTTACGATAGATCGTTAAATAAGGCAACTTTGTTAACACCAAAAGCCCGAGTGGCACCAATAGCAACCAAGTTAACGCTACCAAGGCTAGAGTTATGTGGAGCCAGTCTGCTTGCTAATCTAATGAGCAAGGTACAACAGGACATGAAATTCGATAAAACACCAACCTATTTTTGGACGGAATCTATGATTGTTTTGGGATGGGTGAAAAACAAGCCCCACAAATTTAAAACATTCGTAGCAAATCGAATCTCGGGAATCCAGAAGTTAACTGCCTCATCTCAATGGTTTTATGTAAAATCATCCGACAATCCCGCAGATTGTGCATCACGGGGTATTGAAGCCAATCAATTAATCATATACAATTTATGGTGGAACGGTCCTCAACACGTCTTCAAAACGGCAATCCAACTAACACCAATGAAACTAGAAGGAACGCCAGATCAATTGGAGCTGAAACAACCGATTGTTGGGGCCACGATAGTGACATCAAATAACCCGATTGAGAATTTATATCGAAGGCATTCCAATTTCAATACAATAAAAAGGATTCTAGTATATGTATTGAGATTTATTGACAAAAGCCGAAGGAATACTGTAAACAACCAAGAAGTTCCCACGACAGAAGAACTAAAAAAAGCTACCCAAGTATTGATTAAACTGGCACAGAGGCAACGCTTCAGGAACGAAATTTACGATCTTACAAACCAGAAAGGAGTGGCAAACAAAAGTAAGATTAAATCTTTGTCTCCTTTCATGCAGGATGATATCTTACGCGTTGGTGGCCGAGTCCAAAACACAACCTCTTGGAGCTACGACGAGAAACATCCGATTATTGTCCCAAGAGATCATCCCATTACTAAACTATTGATTGAACAAGCACATAAACAAACAATGCATGGAGGAACACAATTAACCCTGGCTCATCTTCGCACCAGGTACTGGATCATCCACGGTCGGAATCTAACAAGACATTTCATATCGAAATGTACAAGATGTCATCGTTTCAATACAAAAACAGGAACACAGCTAATGGGTAATTTACCAGCCGTCCGGATTACTCCCGGAGGACCATTTTTGAAAACTGGAGTTCACTATGCGGGACCTCTTCTGATTCGAACAACAAAGGGAAGAGGTCACAAGGCACACACGGGTTATTTAGCGATTTTTGTTTGTATGACAACCAAGGCCATACACATTGAGCCAGTCAGTGATCTAACTATAGTGAAGCATTCATCGTGGCATACAAAAGATTCACTGCACGTAGAGGATTATGCAGTGATTTGTATAGCGACAATGGTATCAACTTTGTCGGTGCTAAAAATCAACTTGAACGCGAATTAGCTGCACTAATTCGTAATTCAAATAAGGAAATTGCGCAATTATTAGCAAATGATGAAACAACATGGCATTTTATACCACCGGCTGCACCATATTTTGGAGGACTATGTAAAGCGGCAGTTAAGTCAGTAAAAAGATGCTTAATAAAAGTCATTGGAGAAGCAACATTGACTTTTGAAGAATTATCAACGGTTACTTCACTAATAGAAGCTTGCTTAAATTCAAGACCACTGGCACCACTATCAACCGATCCTACAGATGTTACCTTCTTAACGCCTGGACACTTTTTAATCGGTGCACCTCTAAAAGCAATTCCACAAGATGCAATAGCAGAAACAACCATTCACGGCATAACACGTTGGAAACTTGTAGAAAAAATTAAACAAGATTTCTGGAGAAGATGGCATAGCGTGTACTTAAATCAATTTCAACATAGAAGAAAATGGTCAGATGAACAACCAAACATGAAGATAGGGGACCTGGTTCTCATCAAAGAGGACAAAATTCCTCCATTAAAGTGGCTAACTGGTCGGGTGATGGAAATACATCCAGGCATAGACCAAAATGTTCGAGTAGTCTCATCGTGGCCCGGGAGGGACTCTTATAAAAAGACCGATTCACAAACTTTCACAACTACCAATAGAACATGAGAACGAAACCAACCAAACGAATACACATTCACCGGTCGAGCAACCTCAACAACCAACGATACCTTTACGTGTTCAACCTCCCCGAGAAGTTAAAAAGAAAAGACAAGTATATCACAATAAGGTAATATTCAAAAAAGGACCAACGATGAGACTAATAATCTTGATGCTCGGCATGATGCAAGGGCTTTTCTCCCTTGGAACATCTGAAAGCACTGTAGAACCACTACCAACGGACGCCGGTATAATTTCCACAACACCGGAACTGTTAACCTGATGGCATTGCGGTGGAAAATAATTGTAAACTACAACCTATCAAGATATTGGGACGACATCAGCGCTATAGAGTACTACATCAGTCATCTAAATAACACTTGTCAAACGGGGTGGACGGGGGGGAAGAGACCAAAACTCTGTGATGTAGTGGTACACCAGCTAACTGAACAAATGCAGGAAATTACATCGCAGAATGCCCTACTCATGTCAACAAACAAGGACCACGCTCTGAGGAAAAGTGACATAGGTGATACAATAGGATACATTCTCGGTGATGCGTTCGGCATCATGAATCAAAGAGATGCTTCACATATAGAGAATCAACTGAAAAAGGCAGAAGATAATGAGGAATATTTATTGGCATTAATCCAAATTCAAACGTCAATCATAGACTCAACAATAAATGTATTTAAACACGACAGAGATACGGCTGCTAATCATTTTAAAATTATCGCCAAGCAGTTCTTATATCTCGATGGAAAAATCCAACAATTATCCATAGATGGTGATCATTATGACAGGGTACAATCTATTACAACATATACTATTCAAATAATGATGATCATGAGGCGAATAGCAGATAAACAACGAGTTATTATCGATGTTATTATAAATGCCCATCAAGGACATATCCATCCAGCCCTGTTGGTCCCTCAACAATTGAAAGAGGAAATCAACCGAATTAAGGATTATATTTCACCAATCATGATGATCCCTGAAGGCGATGATGATAATAGCCTTGGGCACATTTACAACCTGCTAACCGTGCAGACAAGAGTCACGAATAATCATATCCTCTTTCTCATCCAGATGCCTTTAGCATATTCGGAGACGTATCAATTATTTCACATAGTACCAATCCCAAAAATCGAAAATGGTCAATTACACATAATAATGCGAACAACAGAATACCTCATAGTAAATATGCATCGAGAACGTTTCGCTCCTCTAACTAACGATGAACTACAACAATGCGTTCAAATTAAAAATAATGGATATTTATGTACCATTTCTCCAATTTACAACATACAATCAAATCAGTCACAGTGTGAAATGAACCTATTAAGACATGTAGCGCAGAATTTGAACGGTTGTACAACAACTATATTGCACCAACTGAACTATTGGATGCCAGTAGACACAAACAAATGGCTATTTTCAGTAACAGCACCAAAAATCGTTGATCTAATATGTGATCGACAGATAACCACAATGAAGCTGCAAAGTTCTGGGATACTCAGTCTGGATCGGAAATGTACTTTAAAAAACGGGCATTTCTATCTCACAACTATCGATGAAAAATCCTATATGGTTAATTCTTCTTTTGCTGCATCAATAAAGATTCAGAGTGAACTGAAAAATTCATCATATTTATCGGAGCTACCGACGATTCCATCAGAGAGAGGCACCAACAATTCAGCGGACCTCAGTTTAAATAAGGACATAATTAATCTTGAAACGGCCATTGCACAACAAAAATTAAAGGAAACGGACTTACCTAAATCAATGGACTCTTCTAATGTCGGGCATCACATTCATCATTACGTGATGACTTACACCATGGTGATCATAGGAGTGGTCATAATTTTGTTATATCTCTGCAGACGCAAGACAAATCACCGGGTTTCCTCCGAAGTCATGTCACCACCACAACGGCCAACGCCACGGCCAAGGTCTCTCAATTGTACAGCCCCGCAGTATGTTCAATCACGGGTTTGAACATGGCATAATTTATTATATATTTAATGACAACTTGCACTTTTTATTATATATATGCAACGACCGTCGCATTAATTGCATTAACTATATAAGCATTTTTTATATGTAATACTTATTCTTAACCGCATACTATGCAATTGATTTGTATAAAAGAAAAACATATTTGTATAATAAAGCAGAAGTTAATTAACCACGAAAAAACACTCTTCTCATTACTATCTACTAGACCTCACCAGTGGTAATCTAGTAGGTAGCCAAAACATTAAATTATCCAAAGCCAAGTTTACGCCTTGGCCAAACCTTGGAGATTTAACACTGTGAATATGTGTTTGTTGACAATTTTAAAATACTCAAAAAAAAATTTAAAAAAAAATTCAAAATGCAGAAACAACAAAAAAATAAAAATAAAAATGAAATGAATTTTTGTTCCATATTAGGCATAGTGGTCAAAGCTACGTGTTAGGATCCTGAGGTACCGGAGAAGAGACGAGATGAGAAGATATGCTTAAATAAAATTATGAACATCTGATTAGGATCGGTGACGGCGAGGAACACATCTATGACCCTTTGTTGCATTCATGCCAGTACTATAGGTTGACATGGAGCTTTAAACCCTTTAAAGTAGTTGTCAAATTTAGATCACCACTCTTATAAAATTCACTACAGTTATTTATTATGAAGAAAATAAATTTTTCAACGAAAATTGTCTTAAGCACGTATAGCCGCCATTCAACAGTTTAATTTTTAGTTTTGTTCGACGTTCAACACCATTAAATGAGTATGGTACGTCACGTCTTTATAATAGATAACTGATCTGAATATAAAAAAAGTGTGGCGAGATAAATTTAATTTTTTTGAGAGCCACACCACCATCGAGTCTCTAAGGCAAAAAGAAGTTAATTTATTTCAATTAGATATTTTGAGGGATATTATAGCTTTTTATGATAATGCGGTTTATCTGATTAAGGATACAAAGGCGTTATACCAGGTTCATTTACTCCAAACAACTGAGAAATTTTCTGAACTAAATCCCTCATTTTAGTAAAATAATAATGATCTTTCCACTTTAGAATAAGGTCTTCTCAATTCTCATGTGTGAAACTTGCATATTATGTGCGTCTATATTTAACTCCGTTCTTGATTTGTAAACAACAAATACTTCGCCATCGTTTCTTTCTATTTTTCCCTAAGTTGTCCTATTTCCTTACAACCTTGTTGCATACATGCAATCCAATCCGTTTTCATTGCAATTCCCATAACTAAATTCCGTCAATTTTATTAAACACCGTATCAATCATTTTAACACTATTGCAATCAGTCCTGATTACAAACCCTATGCCTATTAAATACACTCCATATTGTGATATAGAGATTCTTCTAACTTGCCATTGGAATGTAACTGCAATAATACCGCACCAATACCTTGTTGCCTGGCATCTGTGTGTAAATCCGTAACTAACAGGGAATCAAATATTTTCAAAATGGGCGATGTCACTAACAAATCCTAGATATCATTAAAAGGTTTCTTCTCAAAGGTCTTTTTGAATAGGAATGCCGTCTTCGATAATTTGAAATCCTAAATAATTTATTTTCATCATCAGGAAAATACTTGTTTTTAAATTGATCGTAAGTACACTCTCCCAAATTTAATCGAATATTATTCTTAAATTGTGCAACTATTCTTCAATGGTTTCGGTCTGGTTCAATATATCAGGAATGCCAGTCATTGCGACTGAAAATCGGAAATTTCCCAGAACTGTGACTGTGCCACTAATCGTTGAAAAAGGGACAGGGCGTTACTTAACCCAAATAGCATTTCTTATACTCTGGCTAATCCTGCCTTATGTTTACTCGAGTCTGTAATTGAAGCCTTGATGATACCCCGAAAATAAATCGAGACTCGTGAAATGCTTCTTTCTCCCAAGCCTATTTAATTGATCATCGAACCAAGGAATGTGATAATGATCCTTTATATTATTTTTATTTAATTCTCTAAAACCTATACGTCGGAACTCACCTATTTTTTCCTTAAAAGTATAACCAGAGTCGCAAACTCCAATACACTGTCTTCAATGATTTCTGCTGCTTTATTTTCTTCTATCATTTCAGATGGTTGTTCATACAATATGGACGGTAATATAAACTGACAGTAATAATATAAATCCACCTCATTCATATTATTTGATATTATAGTAGTTATTATATTATAGTAGTAGTTCGAGTAATTTAGTTTGAGGCCTTCAAATTTCGGCACAGTTTTGCCACTAACGCATAGTTCTCCTCTTGCTATAATGGTACCCACTTTTAATTGTGAATCATCATTCGTTAAATCTACCACTGTTATAGTCGCAACCTTGACATTATCTGTTTTATTTAAACTGTTTGAAACTGTTGAATCAGTTCCAGCAATCTGTTCACGTAACTACTCCATTCCTAAACTTTGTTGTTACATTTACGTGTCCCACGCATACATTTGGCATTACCCGAGATGTTTGTACTTTCAATTCCGTTCGAATTTAGCTGACTGACATCTGCATGTTGCACAATTATTCTCTTTGATTTGATAACTATATGTATGTGTAGTTCATCTGTATACGATTGCCGAATTAACTTTGATTTTGGCAACCACTTCTTTAATCGAAATCGTAAGTGTCGCAATTCCTATAGGTTTAACAGAAAGTCCACCATAACCAATAAGTTCCTTAAGATCATCATCCTCAAGATGAACGCCCAAATGCTTACTCCCAAATAACTGATTATCAATGCTCCTATAATTGCAATTTCCCTCTAAATAACTTTGTCCATCGATCACATGTATTATTAATTTCAGCTATGCTGGTCAACCAACGTCTTGTAACCTCGTCGAATTTTGTATAGCAAAATTGTATATGGTAGCTGCCTTTGGCAATCCATTCATCAATTGATAACTCACTTTCCACTGGATTCAATTTTGGAAGCGTTTTTGCAATGCCTTCGAATTCTCTTCAATCATTTTTATATAAACAATTTTCGTACGAATGTATATTCCTCTTCATCACCCGCTGTTATACCATATGTAATTAATTTAGGTTTTTTCTCAACATTGCAACTCTCCAAAATTGAGAAAATCAATCGTTACATAACCTTTCATCCTCCTTCCGCCTTAAATATTTAAATTATGCGCAAATCCCTACTTCCGAAGTTGTTGTGCAACTAAGTAGTCCTAATTCGTTTCAGCTTCTTTTTAAAAACTGTTGACATTTTTCTTTTTACAACCAATATTAGCTGTGTTCCAATGGGACAAATTTGCTACTCACAAGTACTTGCAAGTAGATAACCAATGGAACGAGCTAAAACTATGACAGAAGTAAAACATAACCTTTTTTTTGTACAAAGTTAGCTATGTTTATAAGTTTGCTATCATCCTATTTTGGAAAATTAATTTTTTTAACTAAAATCCACAATAAAATCTCAAAAATGAGTAAGAACTGGTCTTATAATGAAGGCAACGCTTTGATTATGATATACGCCGGCCGAAAAGAAGAATATGTCAAAAATCGCTTGGTATTTCACAGAAGTAAACAAAAAATATTGTTTGTCCTGACATTTCAACATAGCCTACCCTCACAAAGCCATCTATTAGAATTTTTTGAACAAAATACCTACCGTTAATTTTATGCGTAACTACTTTCAACATCTACACCACCATTTGAGTATGGGTAGCTGCGAGTAGATACAAGTACTTGTGAGTAGTTTGCTTTCTCCATTGGAACACAGCTATTAAGCAATTCAGCAATCAACTTAGATATTTACAATTAACATAGAGTGCGCCACAGGCCATCATCGCTTAGCTCACATATTAAAAGATAGATGACTCTACAATGCGATATATATATTTATCAACATGTATTTATAAAAGATTATGCAGGAACCGGTTTTTAGAAAACTCAAATTGGTATAATCCGTAGGTAGAACCAAGTGTTCGGCGGATGGTACCACAATATTATTTGCAAGAACTACAATTTTGAGCTATGAAATTACCTAAAATAATTATGACTTCATGTGATATTTTGCTCAGAACGGGTACATGATGGTCCTTGTAAACATACCTAGATTATTTAGCTCTTTTATTGTTTTTATTTATTAGTACTTAAGCTTTCGGAACCATTTCGGTTCCATTCTCAAAAGTATGTAAATCAATTTTACAAAATTGATTTACATACTTTTGAGAATGGAACCGAAATGGTTCCGAAAGCTTAAGTACTAATAAATAAAAACAATAAAAGAGCTAAATAACTGTTATTTTAATTTTGTAAACTTATAAGCTCATAAAACAATTTAATTTAATTAATATACCTAGATTGTTCGGAAGTGCCTCAATGGGAACTTAAACGTTTATGAAGGATATTATCGGAAGTTTAATGTTTCGAGAACGACATACATTTGTTTTGAATTTTCGAGTTTGTCCACATTGCTGCTTTCAGAATCAGTACAATATCCAAGGCGATTATTATGAACTATGTTTTTGCCGATGAGTTTTTCCTAGGGACATTCTATGTTCCGAGTTTTAAAGCGTAGTCCTTAATTCGTGTCAGAGGCCGTTGTTGAAATTTCAAATTTATGTTAGCTCAATTCAAAACTCTACGTAGTAGTTTTGACATGTTAGCTGTGGCATTTCTGAATATTTTCCTGCTGCGGTGTTGATCAAAATTCATTTTTTTTTCAAATGCATTACATTATGGTTGATCATCAAATAAGACTGACGTTTTGAGAAAAAGATTTGGATGTCTTTCATACATTACTCGATGGCTAATTCGACAATAGAAACTAAATAATCTTTTATTACGACTCAGATTTGCTGGAAGGTGGGCTCTTACACAACATTTGATTTGCTCGCAGATTTGCGGCTGATATAAAATGTTTAAAATTACTTTGCTCTTCAATTCGCACAGAAAAAAATAATTTTTATCGTTTAACAGAATTCATTAATTTCATTAAAATTCCATGCATTTACAAAAAAAAATTAAGAAAGAACGAAATCAATGGTTGATGATATTATTAGCCATATCCAAAGATTTTGATACAAATGATGATTGGATTCGTTTGGTTATCGTTTGGACCGGATTGGTCGCTAATTTTCTTTGAAAAAGTATAATTAGCTCTCGTGGTATATTTCAATCGGATTAATAATTGAAATTCTGTAAAATTAAATTCCCAAATGAGCGACGAATCTGATTTTATTGAAATAACACAATTTTGATTTTTTTTTCGCAATAAAAATTTGGTGTCCAAAAACCGAAATGTGTTGACCAATCGTGACTTAACGATTAGCTAACGAAATTTAATGAAAATGGTACAATATTCTTGTAATGAGGGGCCACTCGTTAAATTCTTTTTTCAAATTTTCATTAATTGTTTACCGTTTACCGATGAAAACTAGTGACCAATCCCGACCAAACCATTCTAATCATCATTTTTATCAAAACGTATACGGAGGCTCCATCTCCTTGAATATGAATTTTCTATTACATTTTTGTGTCAATAGATGTCATGACCATATTAAAGCATTATACAAAAATTTCAAAAGATGGTGACAAACATGATTGTCAAATTATTTAAATTGTATCGTTAAAGTCATTTAAAGTTAATATGTCGAACCGTTGTTGAGTACCTGATAATATTTCAGACAGAATTTATTTCAGATAACTTATTCACCATATTTTCGATAAATTTTCTTCTGCCATCTTTTAGAGAATAATGTTAACTGTACTTAAATAAGCTTTCCGAAAGATGGCGGGACTAATGATTATGTTTCGTTAATTTTTAATGATTTTATCTATAACAAATCCCTAATGCTACTAATAAATACATATATCACTATATTTATATTTAATTTAAAATTTATAATTTTATATGTTTTTGAATATTTTATTATTAATATTATTATAAATGTGCACCTAATATTACTATATTGTTGTGAAATCCATTTTGTTTTGTGTTTAAGGGGAATTAGACGTAATAATTATTGATAATTACCGTATTATATTTGCCCCTTATTTGAACAAGGAGTTAAAATATATCGACCTCGAAAATTGTTTCCAAAATATTCGAGGAATTGGTAATTATCTATAATTATTTGCAACACATTTGCAATTTCCAGATTCATTCGAATTCTGGGCATCGTATTGTTAATGAAGTAACATTTTTAAAATGTTAAGGACAGTTTGGCTTTTAAAAATTTTACTGTTATATATTGTAATATTTAACATAATTAAAAAAAAATGTGTACTGTAAACCTGTGTATACCGTAGTATTATTTATTTTGAAATCCATGTGTCTTAATAGCACGTTATATATTGTTGTTATATACAAAATTATTTTATTTTTTGTATTTTAATATTTTATAATAATTGTAATACTAATCTAAATTAGATTCATGACACTGTTAAATATTTAACTAACATTAATATTTTTTTTTGTTACACAACACAAATGAACTTAATTTCTGTGATTACACTTACACGATCTGTAGCTTTGGTAATATATCCATGACTTTAAACTTTAGGGGTGTGTGAATTTAGCACTCCGAAATTCAAATTTTTAAAAGTGAGTTATATAATTTTTTTATCCTCATTTTGTCTAAATTTTAAAAAAACCATTAAAAATTAGTGAACACTGACACACCGGCAGCCAAATTGTACAAATTCAGTAAATTGTTTGGTCACTAATAATGTTTAAATTTAACAAATAAGTTTTGTTTTAGAAACGTCCATATGGTAATGAATCTTGCCCACCCACTAATTGTCAATTTAACTTTAACGAATTGTAATTAAAGTTGGGAAAAATTCATTAACAGGTGGCAATTGTATAACATAATTCACTTGTTTAAATTAAAATTCGTAGTGATTTACAAATCCTCGTACTGAGGTTTGTGGAGGGTGTGGGATCGTGCAAAACTAATTGTAATGTTATCCCCGGATTCTATTCCCGAAATTAAAAAATATAATGAGGCAATACAACATGACTATATCTCTCTAGTGTGAAGTTAGCCCTGAATTTTTCTGTACAAAAATAAAAATATTTATTAAAATTCTTTTGATTCACAAAACACACAATAATTATTACTAACATATGATACAAAACAAATAAAATAATTTTTAAGGTCATAAAAATCATAAATTCGGTTTTTGCATTAAATTTTTCCATGTCCTATGAAAACCTCCACCAAACTAAGGGTAGTAAGTTTAAACGAAGATTAATCCACAATCGAGGATCTACCCTCGATTTCGTAAGTTTAAATGTGGATTATTTGATCTATGGTTATTTTAAATTCGTTTTTTTTTTTGTTTGATTTTTATTTCGAATTTTCGAACTGTCAGAGTCAAATTGACTTGACATAATTTTTTAATAAAAAATAATAACAACAATATACATTATCTATTCAATTAGATAAGGAAATAGAAATATTAGAAAAAATGGCTTCTTCGTCTTCTTCATCTTCATCATCATTTTCATCGTCCAACGATTCAGATTATCTGCTTAACGAAATTGTAGAAAAATCAACGTTTAAAGAGCGAATGCATAATGATGTTTACGACAAAGATGAATTTTTGATGACCCTAATGCTGCATCAGCACTTGTAGCACAATCCAATGAAAATGGCACTGGATTTTTTAAATAATTAATTACAAATTTGTTACACAGCTGGAACATTTTTTACAGGTCCCGTTATCCTGCAATTCATGTGTGGGCTGGCGTTAGACAAAGCTACAGCATACTTTTCGTATTTTTGTTAATATTTATTGTACCGTAGTGGGGGTGGTACTGGAATTTTTTACAATATATCGACATAGTTCAACCCCAAAATCTACCCCTAAAGGGTGCAATTATTCAATACCCATATTTTAGGTTAAACTGTGTTTTTGGCATTTCAGTTAATATTTCTTATATCGTACTGGGGGCGGTATTGTAATTTTTTACAAATTAACTACAACATATTGGCATAGCTCCACCCCCTCCTCCAAAAGCTACCCCTACGGGGTGCAACTTTTAAAAATCTTATTTTTCGTCTCCACCACGCCTTTTGCTTTTCTGTGAATTTTTGTTGTATTTATATACAATCTGGGGTATTAATACAATCTTTTTACAATAAAATGGCATGATTTAACTTATAGAAAACTACCCCAAAAGGGAGCAACCGTTTAAAATCATTGTATCGTACTGGTTGATACAAAAAGATTTTACTAAATAAATTACAATATATTAGAATAGTTCAATTGCCAAAAACTGTCCCACAAAAGTGCAGCTCTTTAAAACAAAAATTCTATGCATTGGTAACCCCCTCAACAAGGTATCCATGAATTTATTACAACAGCCCACACCCACGAAAATCGATGCTTTTAGTTGGATGAATTTAAAAATAGGTAGCTGAATGACAATACCGAATTTAAATTTAATTGTTTTACAATATCAACGGAATATTTAGGTCATCATATGTATGATAATGCTGTCGAGTCATTACGAACGTGAAGTCCCTCGGTTAGATGGTGTCGGGTGGGAAGATAGGACAAAACAAGGTTACAAATAGCATGTGATGAGATGACCCGTAGATGTGAATTAAATAACCTAACCAGTCTATTATGACTGATGCCGAATACATATGATGAATATTAGAATTCTTAACCTCAACCACAACTAACCCAAATTAATAAACTAACAAAATCTAATCTAGAGTGTGAATTTAATTGAGACTAACATTTTAATATATTTAAGTAGTTAAAAAACGACTTTGCTGCGGTTCGCCCTAGTTGTTTCTGTGACTAACATCCTTTCCTAAATAACCTTATCTGTTAAGGATGCAGGCAGGGCCTGGGCCCGCATGATGCTGAAATATTATTCGCATTCAGATATAATTTGTTATTTGATTGTTGATATTTCAGGATTATGGTAACATACGGATCGCCGTTATGGTTGGCCTGTACGCCTCTATCATATCATATCATATCATGTACCTAAGCAGTACTAGTGACGACATCTATTGGGAAAGAAGGAATCATATCCACACACCTAATATATATGTATTTATAAGTAAATGTTGATGTCTCCTTCTTTTTGTATTATTGATAATCATATTCATAATTGTTGTGTTTATACATAATTATATTGATCACAGAATTTAGTGTATTTGTATATCCCTTTTCTGGCCTTCGAGCACAATTGTGTACGTAAAAATCGTGTACGAAAAAGAATCATAAAAAAAACAAAACGCCATTAGAAACTATGGTTCTTTTCATACACAATCGTGTATGGCGGATTTATAATGAAGAAAAAAGTGTCCGTCGCGCCAACCGGAACCATATCAGCCGGAACCAAATAACTATGGCACAAGTAGCACGATGCATTGTGTATCATTGAGCACTATATGCTTTTTCAGCCGGAACCTTATAATTCCAGCCAGAACCTGATAAAGCCACACCGAGCCATACAACAGCCAAACCAACTAGGGCACTAGTAGCACGAGGTATTGTTCATCATTGTGCACTAAATAATTGTTCAGCCGGAACCTTATAGATCCATAAATATACAATTTTTCGGAGAAAAAAACCTTACAAATTCAGCCGGAACCATACCCTCTACAGCCAAACTAACTATATCACAAGTAGCACAATGCATTGTGCATCATTGTGCACTATATAATTTTCCAGCCGGAACCTCATAAATTCTGAAATGTACGATTTGTCGTGAAAAAACCTTACAATTTCAGCTGGAACCATACCCACTACAGCCAAACTAACTATGGCATGATGCATTGTGCATCATTGTGCACTATATAATTTTTCAACCGGAACCTTATAATTCCGCCCAAAACCTTACAAAGTCAAGAATCATATAACAGCCAAACCAATTTAGACACAAGTAGCACGAAGGATTGTGCATCATTGGGCACTATATATTTTTTTGCCGGAACCTTATAAATCCAGTGATCTAAGATTTTCCGAGGAAAAAACCTTACAAATTAAGCAGAACCCTACTGTCAAAATAACTATATCAAAAGTAGCACGATACATTGTGCATCCTTTTGCACTATATATTTTTACAGTCGGAACCTTATAATTCCGACCAGAACCTATTAAAGCCAGCCAAAACCATATGACAGCCAAAGCAACTATAGCAGAAGTAGCACGATGCATTGTGCATCATTGTGCACTATATAATTTTCCAGCCGGAACCTTATAAATCCTGAAATACACGATTTGTCGTGAAAAAACGTAGCACGATGCGTTGTGCATCATTGTGTTCTTATTCCAAGTAAACGTCCTGCCATACCGTTTGCCTGGGGGTGATACGTTGTTGTGCGTATTCTGTGACAACCTAATAATTTTGTTAATTTTTTAACAGATTACTCTCGAACTGACTGACTACCTTGGTGAGTGGTTATCTCTAGTGGAATGCCAAATCTCAAAATATACTGATCTATAAAAGCTCTCGCTACGGTAGAAGCTTTCATACCTGCCAAGGGAATTGCTTCTGGCCAGCGTGTAAATCTGTCGATTATCGTGAGAGTATAAACCTTTACGTTTGACGGCGGAGATAATGGTCCTACAAGGTCCAAATGTATATCTTCAAACCTGCCAGGTGGAATATTAAACCATCCGTACTCAGAGCGGGTTTATCGGTTAACTTTTGACTTCTGGCAAGGGATAAATGTTTTAGACCAGTATACCGTATCTTCATTCATGTTAAGCCAAAAACACTTGGACGAGATAAGTTTTCGTGAGGCTTACACTACGACCGTTTTTGTTTTGATCTAAACGAGTTTTGAGCTCGTCGTCCGTTGCTTGCAATGAGGCTAATTTCTCTAAATCTAGCGCTGTATGGCAAATTGTAAACATTTTAAATATTCGAATTAGTCCTCCCGACTTAGATGCCATTGCGGAGATCAAGGGTTTATATTCGTTGTAGATGAAAAGACTCCAGTTTCGACAAGACAACGAAAGTGTTTAATGGCTCAATATATGGCCAAAAGCTCTCTGTCAAAAGCAGAATATTTCTGTTGGTGAGGTGAAAGCTTTTTGGAAAAGAAGAGAAGTGGTTTCCAACTTGTATTTAGAAACTGCTCCAAAACAGCGCCGCCAACATCTCCTGAAGCATCTGTGGTAATATGTAGGATAAGAAATGTAGCCTGGGCGAGGGCCGCTTTTGTTGAATTTAAAGATGCTTCACATTCAGGTGGCCATGAGAATGGATTTTTGAAGATTGCTTAAATGACTATGTATTGAAGCTAGATGTTCGGCTAAGTGAGGGATAAAGAAGTAAAAGTTGGTTGTTTTGACACCATTTTTGGTGATTTCATGCCTAAAATAGTTTAAAAAACCGAATCACCCGTAATCTTCATCAATATTGAATTGATTTCGATGTTCTCGCCGCCAATATGTCGTCGATGGAAACATATACAAAATCAAGACCCTTTGTTACTTCATTCATTAGTCGTTGAAACGTCTGTGCTGCATTTCTTAACGCATATTAAATTATTGGAAACTCATACGTGCCAAATGGTGTGGTAATAGAGGTTATGCAAATATCCTCTTTCTTGGCTGGCATTTGGTGTGATAAGAGCGTACGAGGTCAACTTATGTGAAAATAGCGCAGCCTTGAAGGTTAATGGAGAAATTGTATAGATATGTAGAAGGGTGTACCTGTCAGGTATCGTAATTGCGTTTAATCGGCAAAAATCCCCGCAAAGTCACCACTCGTTGTTGTCACGTTTCGGTACTAAGTGTAAAGGCGAAGCAGCGCTGGAAGAATTTGGTCGACTAATCCCAGACTTACAAAAGTTTATCGTATGGACCATTAATAGTAAACAATCGAGGTGTAGTATTTTCGAAGACTATTTCATTTATCGTGCTGACTGATAGTTGTGTGGAAGTATCCAGTGGATAAAATGCGTAATTAATAATATCATAAATTTACGTTGTAAGCGTTTTCCCATAAAAATTTCCCAGGACCTAAAAAAACCCCCACCAAATGTACCATTCCATTTAAATAGCACCTATAACTTTTCAAAAGATTGTGGCTTCCGGTTATATAGTTTAAATCCTTATTATCCCGAATGTACACTTGGTATTTGATGGGGTTTTTCCGAGGACCTGCGAATATTGAATTGCGAATCGAGCATACTACTACCCTTACCCCCTATAATTTTTAAAGGAATAGTGATTTTCAGTTAGTTTAGATCTTTGTTAACCTAAAAAACAGTATTTGGTGAAGCTTTTTTAGGACAAAAATACTAAACACCCTTAGTCCCTATAACTTTTCAAGTGATGATGATTTTCGGTTAACGTTAAGTATTTTGCTCGGAATTTTACATTTATTTTATTCCTTTCGTATCATATGTTAGTAATAATTATTGTGTGTTTTGTGAATCAAAAGAATTTTAAAAACTCATTAATTTTTTTTTTAACAAAATTCAGGGCTAACTAAAACCCGGCAGGGCTAACTTCACACAAGAATTAGAAGGATATAATTATGTTAGTGTTGCCTGACTAAATTTTTTTTTAATTTTGTTGATAGAATTCGCGAATAACTTTACATACGTAGAAAAATTCACTAATAGATGGACACTTGTAAATCATAACATACACGCAAAAATTTTAGTAGTTTTAGAACTGGGGGAAATATACGTAAAACTATTGCAAAACTAATAATGATTTTTTGGGGAACCAGCATAATTTTTTTATGAATGGACACACAACTGGGCAAATATATAGTATGATATATAAAAAGTTGTTTTTTCTTAATTTAGATTAGAGACTATATTACCAATTTATCACCTAACTTTATTACTTTAATAACTGATTAGCAGACCACCAAATTTTATTCTAGTAATGAAATTTTATGTTTTTTTTTTTTTTTTTTGAAAAATTGGAATAACTTAATTTGGTTCAAATTGACAAAATTAAAAATATTAATTTTAAAACGAGAAACAAATAACTGAACGAATAGTTTATTCCTAGGATTTTGAATAAAACATTTTCGTCTCAGTCTTATGATTGAAATTATAAACACTTTTTAATAAAAAATCTGACTTCTATAAAAGTCAGCATTTTTGTGGTTTTGATTAAATTCTCTGAAATTCTCCTCTACGCATTTACTGTACATGAATCTTGTATAATCTTGTACGTTATTTATTGTTAATTATTTTCAAACCACCAATTTTTGAGAATAATTAACGTCCAGTAAAATTTAACATTATGGATTTTAATGAATCATATAAGTTATTAAATCGAGCAAATTTATTGTCACTTCATCGGGTACTATACTTAAAAAATAATTATTTTTGTTACTTACAAGATTCAATAGCATTTTTTGAAGTTTTTTTTTGGTTTTAATTATAACATAAAATTAATTAAAATTTTCAGAGTGATTTTGGCCGGAAGAAAAAGAAAAAAGAAGTAAGCTATCAAACTACTAGTTTTCGTTTTTTTGGTTTTTTACAGCCAAAAAATTTGTTTTCATCTTAAAATGAAACATATTTCACAAAATCCATATTATTACTATTATTTTATGATATTAACAAAAAAATGAAAATTAAAAAATTTGTTTTTCATTTTTTGGAACATTTTCTGGCATTTCTTGACATCGAAAATTTTTTTTTTCTAAATTTTCAAAAATTTTCCAAATTGCCCAAACAGCGAAATTACGATTTTTTTTTTAAATAATTATAGTACCAATAATGTGTATCCTTCATTTTTACAAAAACGTAAAAATGCAATTAATCTTAATATAAAATTAAGTAATTATTATGTTAAGAAATTTTAAGCCAAAATGTTCAAAGATTTACATAATTTTTTTAAAGTTTTTGATATACATATTAGAAAATTTTTGGTAGTGTGAACATTTATTTAATTAAATTACAATAAAACAATCACACAATTTTTTGAAGGCCTGATTATTTTTACACAAAAAGTTAATAAATTTGCTGAAAATATTAAAATAGCATTTGTTTTTTTAATGAATGACAATTTTGAAAATTGCAAGCAATTTAGCTTTCTTTCTGAGAAATGAGATTATTTTTTCTATAGTATATTGTCCAAATAGCATAATGCTAGGATTATTTCAGTTATAAACCAATTGATGCATTTCAAATTAAGACATTATTAATTAATAGTTAACAATTAATAATTATTGAAATATATTTAAGTAGAAAAATGTAATTATCATAAATATAATGCTTTATGTGCGCATAGTGCTTGAATTTATATTATTAAAGTGTGTTTTGTTTGTGCCGCTAAGCCCTGCTGTCTAGTTATATAAATATTTTAGTTATTGCATGTTTTAATATGACTGTGTTACAAATGAAAACCTGTGTTTTTAATTTTTTTGAAAATTTGTTATCTATTTTTATAGTTAACAAAAAATTGCCAACATTTTGCATACGATATTTATAATTATTTAGTTTTTTATAATTCAGTTTTATTTTGGAGTTCCAAAATGAAAAATTCTAAATTATATATAATATTGAATTGATATAAACGAATTAGATTAATTTATAAACCAAAATTTTGTGAAAATTATATAACAAAATTATTCCAACTACCTAACATTTACAAAAAAAAAAGTTATGATCTGACCTAGCTAAACGAATAATTACGTAGCGTATAACCTTATATTAGGCACTTAGCGCTCAATTAAACCATGATTTAAATATTCCCCATACCAAATTTATTAATGTTTTCCAAATGACTTTATAAATGTTTCGTAGTGAAAATTTTGAACGATTGGTGATGACATTTAACGCTTATTCAGCTTTTTTTTGGAATACCCTACAAATCAAGTTTAATAATTAAAAATGCTTACCAATATTATTTTGTTCTTTATTATCGATAATTTTTTGTTTACATTTATACATATAATGTCAATTATGTTTTTATAGGTAAACATTTCGTAGAGAAAAGTAAAAAAAAAATGAAACAAAAATATCGGAAATGTCATCACCATATTTTATTTTTCACTCATCAAAGTTTTTTTTTTACAATTTTTTTTTTATATTTAAATTATTTTCAATTAAAAATTAATATTTATATTGAAATGTTCTTTATTTGCATTAATCTAGATACGATATGATGACGAAGACGAGGATGAAGGGCCCCAACCGGATCCTACACTCGAACAGGGCGTACCGGTGCCCGTTCGAATGCAGGGTAGCTTCCCACCGGAATTGTCCTCCACTCCTCTCGAAGATATCGATCCATTTTATCAAAATAAACTGGTGAGTATATTTTATTTATTCATTTGATTGTCGGTTTACTCATCTTTTGGCATTTAGTTATTGTTAGTGTAACTTATAATTAATATTCGAGTGTAAGTAATAAGTGTAACTTATAATTAATATTCGAGTCTAAAAAAATGCAATAATATTTCAATCGTAATTTAACCTAAAATGATTTGAATACATAATTACAAACGTTTCCGTTTGGTCTGTGAAAGGTGTTCATAAACTGTTGCAGCAAGTTCGAGATACTTGTCGAAATTGGTAAATTTGTACAAGCAGCCGTTGTACCGAAGAAAGGAACTCGGTAGTTTCTTAACCGATTATGATGGGATTGGGTATGTTGGATGGAAATGGGATTATTGAATGATTTTTGGGAAAAGTTCGTCAATATGGCCATGTGGGATGGAACTCGGCCATTCCGTGGAAATGAGGTTCTTTAATAATTTTTATAACAAATTCTGGAAAAATGGCCACCTGGAACGGATGTCGGCTCATGCTTAGCTGCATCTTGATTGAACGATAGTCAATGATTAATTACTGTACTCACTTTTGGACGAAAACGTTAAATTTTATTTTTAATTGTTTCTATTAAATTTTATAGTAAAATGGGTAACCATCGGTTGAGTTACTTATCAAACTCACAGACAATCTAAGCTCTTGTAGTATAACTACGTCCAGAGTGCCAATTTAAGCTTGCTTGGAAAGGTTTTGGAGATCTCAAGTCTTAAAAGGCTTTTTTTCTCAGAGCAGATAGTTGGCTTGCCGCTCAATCCATTTATTGGGTTGACACGTGTGTACATTACGGACTATAGTAAGCTCCTTGCTATAAGTCAAACGCCCACTTCCGTCATCTCTAGCCTGGAGACAATACGCTTATGTGGTATTGGATTTGTCGCGCCCATAACTCGCCCTGACATGTAGTGTCAAAGGCTTTAAGCAAAATTCGCATCGGTTTCTCCCGACTTCCGTATTAGGTTAGATAGTTTGTTGAATGAATGTTTTAAACATGTTTTAAACAAAGCGGTATGTTTTAAACAATTTGTTTTAAACAAGTGTTTTAAACATAATTTTAATTAGACAAAAAAACAAAGGTTTATTTATTTAAATTAACTTTAGTAAATTTTAAAAATATAATATCAGTAACTTCAAATAAAATTAAGTAAATATGATTGGCCACAAAACCCAAACTCATCAGTCAGATTCAGTTAATATCATTTACATACCTATTGGCTTCAGTTTTCGGTTTGGTTTGCCGTAGTATAAGCCAGTTCTGAATTTCAATAAATTCGTTTAGTTATTTAGTTTGTAATATGGTATTTTATGAGTTTCTCCAGTGAAACAATAATTTCGCGTAGCAATTTCGCTGCATAAATCATGTGATGTGTCATGGTTGCTATCTAGATCTTTAACTCATCCAAAGGTGTGCTTAATTGCGTGCATTTTTTCAGGTGCTCTTTCATTCTAACGGCTAAAACAAAGCCCCATTCTTGAAATCGGTGGAAAATCTCAATCGGAACACAATTTGCTTTAGAATTTTCTGCATTATTCGAATACTTCGCACCACAGTTGAAATTTTTTCCTTAGTAGTGGCAAAAATTAGAAATATACTGAAAAAAATCAATTAATATAGAGAATTCTAAAGCAAACTATATGCCAATTGGCGAAACTTCCACCGATTTCAAGAACAAGACACCAGATGGTTCCTTTTTACAATTTTTGCATTTCAAACATTTATACTGTATGCCTGACACCGATTTTCTGGTCCCAATTTGCTGTCAACTAAGTGGATTATTACTTCAAACCACTGTCGCAAGCAACTTATCTAATCTGGTATGTTTTAAATATAATTTCCTAAATAAATTAAGATTTATTAATTTCTTAAGATTTTCTAATCTAGAATTCTAAAAATCCTAACAAAGTTTTCAGTTTAGAACTAAGTTTTAGGCATATGTTGGTTAAGAACCTCGGAGACGTCTATTAATAACTGTTATGAACAAACCATCAATTTAGTTAAACGGAGATTCGGACAAAAAATTTGGCATCAGGCACACAAGTATTAGAACTAAATTTTTCGATTTTATCATCCAACTCAGTGAACTAATACCAAATTTTTGCGCGATCACTCATTGTTATTTTTAGACAGTAATCAACACCGCTCAGGAGCAAGATAACCAATGAACTAAAAATTGAACTACAAAAAACGTAAAGCCGATTGTTAGAAATATCTTTCCCAAAATTGTATTAAACGAACAGGGCTCCATTTAAGAACAGTTATGTAAAATACCAAAGAACGACGAATGCTGTAAAACGACCGAAAATAGAGAAAAACGATTTAATTCAAAATTGGTTTATAGAGATCCTCATACTATAGAAATAACTATAAAATAAATAAAATACAAATTATATTACGAGCATGAAGTTTCTGGCAACTTTCTGGCAAACCTTATAAATCCTATTAAACTTCTAACAAACGTTATAAATGTAAATAAATCCTGACAAATGCAAATTGACTCATGATGCAATCTAATATTTAAATTTAATTTGCACAAGTTCTTTAGACCATATTCTGAGTTGAATTGCAAATAAAAATAATCTAATTAATCGAAACTACCAAAAATTAATTCAATATCAATATCGTGTAAAAAGTTATACCGTTATGGTAAAAATATGATGATTGATTATATCATTAAACAACGAATTAATAATGCCATTTAGGAAAGTTTACACAAACGGCCACCATACACAAATTAACCAGAAGGGTCTAGGCAAACAAAAACTCACTTTAGGTTTTGGAAATATAGAGAAGGGGAGCGGCCACGTGGCTTCGAAAAAGTCAGATATTGCTTAACATGACGTCACTAACAGCTTGTTAATTACCATTTAAGAAAGTTTACACAAACAGCCACCATATACAAATTAACCAGAAGGGTCTAGGCAAACAAAAACTCACTTTAGGTTTTGGAAATATAGAGAAGCGGAGCGGCCACGTGGCTTCGAAAAAGTCAGATATTGCTTAAAATGACGTCACTAACAGCTTGTTAATTACCATTTAAGAAAGTTTACACAAACAGCCACCATATACAAATTAACCAGAAGGGTCTAGGCAAACAAAAACTCACTTTAGGTTTTGGAAATATAGAGAAGCGGAGCGGCCACGTGGCTTCGAAAAAGTCAGATATTGCTTAACATGACGTCACTAACAGCTTGTTAATTACCATTTAAGAAAGTTTACACAAACGGCCACCATATACAAATTAACCAGAAGGGTCTAGGCAAACAAAAACTCACTTTAGGTTTTGGAAATATAGAGAAGCGGAGCGGCCACGTGGCTTCGAAAAAGTCAGATATTGCTTAAAATGACGTCACTAACAGCTTGTTTTTTGCCGTGTAGTAAGGTTTTTCAGGTTTAAATCACATTGGTTGATAGCTTTGGAATAGACTCGATTTAATTATCTATTTTTTGCTATGCTTAAGCCGCTTTGCCACTTCAAGGCTGTGACAGTAAAGCGGTTAGGGGAATCCCGTGATAGTTTTCGAATTGGTTTGTTACAAATTATGTATTTGTTGATTAAGTGTCGTCCCCAGCTGACACTAACCAGAAGTAAATGTTAAATAATTGGTTTATTTATGGCGCGAAAAATGTAATACAAAACTTACATTGACTGTCTTGTAGGCTAAAATACTCGTCACAGCTAAAGTGAAATTTTCTTTCACATATATTGCATATATTGAAATAGTCGTCTGCTAAAGTTTCAATAATTGGTACGAAACACTGTAAACAATTATCTCTAACAGTTAAAGATTTTAGAATAATTAGTTGTTGCAAACTATATCTGTATTTTTGCAAGGCATTTATATATTCGTCATTGTTGCGTTGGTGAATTTCTTTTATAAATTTACGGTTTTTGAACATATAGGCAGCATATATTAAAAGAACTCCACAATTATATGAATCATGTGTTGGGAAGAATAAACAATTCGCGGTCACTTCAAATTTAGTAGGTGTCATATTCCGTTTAAAAGCAACTTGGTCCAAATAATTTTGTACAAATACCGCACTACTTTTTAGAATTTTGGATGGAGCTAGTGGGTCGTAGGTAATAGTTTTTTGCTTTTCCATATCAATATATATTAAAATCCAGTGGTTTGAATTGATACAGACTGGTAGAAATATAAATTCCATTCCAACCGGAATGTTTAACTCAAACTGAGAGGCATCTTCTTTCATTTTATAGGGTACATTTAGATTAAAAATTTGATAAACAGCGAACGTATCAAGGCAAATCGCGTTCGAATTCTGCAAAATCAAGCAAATACATACTCGTAACACATCCCCGCTCAAATAATTATTTTCCGATAGTGATTTGAAACAGTCATTTGTCAACAGGCTAGTCCAATTATCGAATTTGAAATGAAAAATATTTAAATGGCAGTCGGTCATATTATTATAGTACCCGACATTGTTTAGAACATAATTTTCTAGAAGCTCTCGACTAGAAGGATCATAAAAAGAATTATACTTATTAAAAAGTATTCGGGGGCCCTGTTTTAAATATCGATTGCATGCACGTATACCTGAATATTTAAGAGAATTTTTATTGGACTTCCTTTTCCATTCTTCCGTCATTTCAAAAATATTAGTTTTTAGTTCACAATTGAAAGAACTAGATTTCGGAGAAGATATTGGGGAAACAAGGCTTATTTTCGGACTCTTTGTGTGGGGCTCAATGACAGAAATAGTTTCATTTTTTCGCTTTCTAGTATTTAATAATGGAGCAAAATAAATAGATTTTGCGCACAGTTTTGTTTTGTCTCTCAAAAGGTCAATAAACCGGCCAACTTTCATATGACTATTTTCCATAAACTCATATTTTAATTTGCGCTTTGCTGTAAGATCTATTTTTTCAAATAAATTGAACCCCACAATGGAAAATATGTCAAATATTTTTTAATAAAAAATTTTATGAACTCCGGATAACAAAAATCGTTAGTGTCAATACAATCGTCATCAGATTGTGCTAAGCAACATTCAAATATTCGTAAATATCTTAAATAAAAACATTCGCTTTGGTTAGATTCAGGGATTTCTTCCTCTAATACATCTGATTTTTCCACTATCTTATTTTCCGGAACAATAATTTTTTTTATCTTCGTACATAATACACACCAGATCAACAAATTTTGAATAAGCCAATTTAAACTCTCGATTTTTTCGCTGTGAACAGAATATAGAACACATAATTTTGAAACTGTTATCGGCTTCTCCCAATTCACTGCAATCCATCAACAAATTAACAAACGTTAAAAAACATTCCCGTACATGTTTGGGACAATCAGGAATTTTTTTGTTAATTTGTCTGACTATAATAGCAATGAAATGGCTGCTACAAATGAAAACGCTAATAAACTTTTTTAGTGCCTTTTGATTATCTAATGAATTGTACACATATTCCAAATAATCGCTTATTGACATATTATTTAAATTTAAAATAGATAAAATAAACACCCAATACCAGTCGGTTACGAAGTACAAAGGCATTGGTATTCTAGGGGTAGTTTTGGCGATCTCTAAACGAAAATCAGATAAAAACGAACTTATAGCCGTCACATTATGAGTAACTGTAATTTATTCTACTACAGTACAGGAATAGTAATTTCGTTTACTTTGACCACACTTGACCACACAAACTTTCCTAAATGGTAATTAACAAGCTGTTAGTGACGTCATTTTAAGCAATATCTGACTTTTTCGAAGCCACGTGGCCGCTCCCCTTCTCTATATTTCCAAAACCTAAAGTGAGTTTTTGTTTGCCTAGACCCTTCTGGTTAATTTGTGTATGGTGGCCGTTTGTGTAAACTTTCCTAAATGGCATTATTAATTCGTTGTTTAATGATATAATCAATCATCATATTTTTACCTTAACGTTATAATTTTTTACACGATATTGATATTAAATTAATTTTTGGTAGTTTCGATTAATTAGATTATTTTTATTTGCAATTCAACTCAGAATATGGTCTAAAGAACTTCTGCAAATTAAATTTAAATATTAGATTGCATCATGAGTCAATTTGCATTTGTCAGGATTTATTTACATTTATAACGTTTGTTAGAAGTTTAATAGGATTTATAAGGTTTGCCAGAAAGTTGCCAGAAACTTCATGCTCACATTATATTGTATTAGTATTTTATTATTTTGTATAATTATGTATGTGGTAAAGCAGAGCCATCTTCCACTATAGGCTAGTGACAACATTGGCTTTTTTGCTAATGTCGTCACTTTATATCGAAAAACTTTTCTTTTACTATTTTTTTAATACGGCAAAACAAATAAATGATCGAGTTTATTTGTTGAAAATTCAGCACATTAAAACAGAAGAGAAAAGTAAAATTCACCTCTAAAGCAACTTACAAAGAAAATAAACCTGCTGCTACTTCAATCAATTAAGGGAGACCGATTTTTTTTAATACGTTCACGACCAAGCTGCTACCCTAGTCTGGAGTCGGAAACAAATCAGATGATAAATTTGCACGAAATGAGCAAATTGAAGCCTAATGGTAGAATAAATGTTTTATTTATATGTTTTGTGAGGTTTCTGACGTTAATAATAAATAGTATGACCCATAAACGAGTCGCCCGTTTTTTAGAATAAAATTTCGTTGTATAAATCGCATGACGCACATATGCGTCGTGTGGTCGTGAACGTGTTAAACTGTCGACATAGCGATACGTCATCGTTTCAGCTAAAAGGCCCGTAGTAAAGATGGCTTTGGGTAAACATGCTTCACGTTTAGACCTGTGCCTGTATTTTGTACGTTCGTTTCGTTCTCTTTTATTTTGTATGGAGAAATTACAAAAAAATCGACAAAAAATTACCATACTTCGTAATGAAAATATGTTTAAAACAACGTTTAAAACATGTTTTAAACATATTTTAGTTGGTTTGTTTTAAACATGTTTTAAACAAAAAAACATGTTTTAAACAAATCAAAACGTGTTTTTTGTTTTAAATTAAAAAAAAACAGTTTTTTGCAACCCTGGTTTAGAGTAAGTTACCCAGCCAGCACCGCAAAGAGGTAAAAATCTAGATCTGTGCGCCCATATTTTATAGAAATTTATAATTTTACAAAAAATAAAGAATTTGCACAAAGCAAACCGATTGACGTCAAACATTCTCATTTTCAACAAAGTACGAAAACTTAATAACGAATAAAAAGTTTATTAGTTTATTAAATAGAATACTATATACTGAAGAATAAGTGAAAAATGAATATGAATATCTTAAACTGAAACAAACGAAATGGAACCTGCTACTACTCTCTCTACTCAACTTCAATTGCACGTAAAGCATCCACCAACTCTTTGAACAAGTGTTTTATTACAAATTAGATATTTAAACGATATAGGAAAAAATGTTAATTGAAAATAACATCGTATAATAGTTAAAAATTATTTATTGAGCCAATAATAACTATAATAAAGTTGGTAATGGTTTAGGGCTCGTTTTTTGTTTTAAATAAAATAAAACAAATTTAAAGACTGAGCTTTCGATGTCTCATCGACATCATTTTCAAAGCTAATGACAATTTTTATATAAATTTCTTAAAAACAAATATAAAAAGCCTATACAGTAAATACATTTTTTTCAAATAGCAAATACAAAGTAAATTTTACAAACAAGTATATAAAATATGAATATGATTTTAAAATTATTAAAAAAATATAAATGAAAATTGTATTTATATAAATTAAACAATGAAATAAATTTAGAAAAGAAATAAAGTAGACAGAAAACGAAATTAGACAAAATAATTGTAGCAATTGCCAATGTAAGCGCAATCACTATTTATATTTATAGAATTAATGCTAGATTTAATATATAGCATCTCTAAAATTAATCTTTTCCTAAAATTTCGTTCTTTTTCTAATATTTTAACATTATTTAGGCTAATTATGTGACCTGAATTCTTTAAATGTGTAGAAAGTGCACTAGTACCTTGTTCTTCATCTTTATTTACACCATTTTTATGTTGATAAATCCTTTTTTCCAAGAATTGTTTTGTTTGACCCGTATAAACAACAACATTACAGTCACATTTAACTTCATAAATTAAATTTGACTGCTTATTGAGTGGTATAGGATCTTTAAGTTTAGAAAAAAGACAATCATTTAAACAAGATGAAGAATTACCGACAATTTTGAAATTATAATTTTTGGACAAGTGTTTTATTTTTTCAAATAAATGTTTAAAATAAGGAATTGAAAAATAATTTTTATCATTGTTAATGGGCCGAATTTCGAAATTTGTAATAAAATGTTTTTGTTTTCAAATACACTGATTTATTAATTTGGCGGGATAATGATTAGTTAACAATGTTTTTTTTAATATGTTAAAATTTTTATTGTGAAATTTGAGGTCTGAAAGTTTTAAAATTTTTTCAGCCAAAATGTTTATTGTATTAATTTTATAGGAAGTGGGAAGCCAAGAATGAAAATTTAAGTATCTACCAGACCAACTATCTTTGTGGTACCAATCAAATGAAATTTTTCCATCAGGCTCATGGATCAAAAGTAAATCTAAAAATGGAATTTTGTTGTCAACTTCCTTTTCCAAAGTAAATTTTGTTCGATTAAAAATTTTGTTAAAACTGTTCAAAAATATATCAATTTTGTTTTCAGGAATAGCCGTTATAATATCATGAACATATCGATAGTAAAATAATGGCTGTAAATCTAAAGAATTTAATGCCAAATATTCCAAATTTTCCATTAATAAATTTGCTAATATAGGGCTTATGGGAGAACCCATTGGAGAACCAAAAATTTGTTTATAATTTTTATTGTCAAAAGAAAATTCCGAATTATCTAAAACAATACTTAAACCTTCAAGAAATTGGACTTTCGTCAATATTGATTTTTCGTTCTTTTTAATGTCTCTCCAATTTTTCTTGATAATTTCCGAAACTATATGACTATCTACATTAGTAAATAACGAAATCACGTCTAAAGAGATTAACAAAAAATTTGGGGGTATAATGATATTTCGAATTTTTTGTTTAAAATCTTCGGAATTTAGAACAAAAGAGTTAGTTTTTCTTACACTAAATTTAAGAATGTTACCTAAAAATGACGATAAACCGTATGTGGGACCATCTATTGAGCTCACAATAGGTCTGTAGGGTATATTTGGTTTATGGATTTTAGGTAAACCATATAATTTAGGAACTACTGGAATATAACTATTTAATTTTTTCTTTGGAAATTCATCAATGTTGCCAGATTTTTGCCAATTTTTTACTTAAGTGTTTATCGTAGTTTGAATTGGAGTAGAATTATTTTTTATCAATTGTCTATAAGTTGTGTCGTCATTTAATAGGCTATTCATTTTGTCAATATAATCATTACGTGTGGTTAATACGGTTATATTGCCTTTGTCTGCTCGAGTCACCATAATATTTGGATTATTTTTCAAAAACGTTTTTGCTTGTTTAAGGCAAGATTATTTCATTGTTTAATTTATATATATACAATTTTCATTTGTATTTTTTTAATAATTTTAAAATCATATTCATATTTTATATACTTGTTTGTAAAGTTTACTTTAAAATTTACTTTGTATTAGCTTTTTATATTTGTTTTTAAGAAATTTATATAAAAAATTTCATTAGCTTTGAAAATGATGCCGATGAGACATCGAAAGCTCAGTCTTTAAATTTGTTTTATTTTATTTAAAATAAAAAACGAGCCCTAAACCATTACCAACTTTATTATCGTATAATAGCATCACAGTTAGTGATTATTGGCACGCCTGTTAAACACCATATTTGCATAGTATTTCTACTTCCAAAAATCAATCAATAATCCCATTTCCATCCAACATACCCAATCCCATCATAATCGGTTATGAAACTACCGAGTTCCGTCTTACATGGCCATATTCCAGAACTTCTTCCAAAATCATTTAAGAAGCCCACTAATTTTGATATACGCCACGCGAAAACCTGTTCTACGAACGTCAACGATAAACTGTCAACGATAAACTGTTCTACGATAAATTATCCACGATAAACTGTTCCACGATAAATTGATTCCACGATAAATTGCTTCCACGATAAATTATTCTACGATAAATTGTTCTACGATAAATTGCTCGCGATAAATTGTTCACGATAAATTGACAGTAAATCTATCAAAACGTTGAGACTTTTGTGGAATTCTTCTACCAATGAATTATTATTTCGTATTCAAGCTCAACAAAATACTTAATAAAGACATTTTTATTAATCACTTGTTTTTTGTTTCGCAGTTACTTTGAATAATTTTCAAAAAGTTTAAAAAATCACTCGATCGATTTCGACTTGTTAGGTCATCATCAGGAGTATCTACTGATTTGTGTTAGTAAAAAATTTTGTTATATAGTAGAAAAAAGCAAAATATAAATAAAAGAAGGAGGGCAAAAAATAAAAAATAAGCAATAAAAGCAAAATATAAATAAAAGAAGGAGGGCAAAAAAAAAAAAATAAAAAATAAGCAATAAAAATTAATCTACGGATCGCGCAGGTGTGCGATGAGTCATAGGCTGAGTAACAAAATTCAAGGTATATTATTGCGTACGTGAGTATAGAAATGGGCGGGATCTGTAATTGGTGAGAACCGGATTTCTCTCTGTTCGTTAAGGATATTTTGGTTAAGAAATATTGATTTTCTAATTTCGTAAGATTCTAAGGTATCTAAACGTCTGCCTTTGGGTTGTATATGTAATATATCTAAATTGTTCAAGCTAGCTGTATGATTTTCTGACGTTAAATGATTATGGAAAGTTGATTGGTTGCAACCAGATAAATGTTCCTTAGCTCTAACTCCAAAATTGCGCCCAGTCTGACCAATATAGGAGAAACTACAATCATTGCAATTGATCCTATAGACACCAGATTTGGAAAGGCGATCAACTCTAGGTTTATTGTTAAAAATCATTTTCTTTATTGTGTTATTATTATAAAAAGCAAAACTAATATTGATATAATTGGACACGATGTTGCTAATCCGTTGGCTCGTTTTTCCTATATACTCTAAGCGACGCCATTTTCCCGCGTTGGGCTATCCGGTGGATAAATACCCGTTAGAGTTTTACGCTTTAGCTTTTTATTCAATAACTTAAATATAGTCCTAGTTGCATATCCGTTATTCGTTGCTATTTGAAGAATTATGTTAAGCTCAGTGTTATAATTTGAATTTGACAGAGGGATGTTTATTAGTCTATCTATGAGTGAGTGGAAAGCTGACATTTTAATATTATGGGGATGGTTTGAAGAACTAGGGGATAACAGCGTCTGTATACGTGGGTTTCCGAAAAATTTTGAAGTCTAAAGTAGAATTAATCCTGGTTATTGTTATATCTAGAAAATTAATACATTTATTTTCTTCTTTTTCTAACGTAAAATCAATGGTGGGATATTGAGAATTTAACCAAGTTAGGAAAGAGTCTAACAGTCTATCAGTTCCATTCCATAGACATAATATGTCATCAACATATCTATACCAAAAGATTATATGACGAAAATAAGGATTGTTGTTTGATATGATCATTTGTTCGAAGAAATTCATGAAAATTTCAGCCAACAAAGTGACAGAGGGGAGCCCATGGGTAGACCATCAGCGAATTTGAAATATGTATTATCAAACAGAAATAATTTTGTTTAATACAAGTCTCAAAAACTAACTTCAGTTCACGACGTAAGCTCTCATATACAACATCCCTATCTAAGTAATTACAAACTATTTGGGACAAAGTATTAATCGGAATAGAAGTGAAAAGACTGGCAACGTCAAATGAAACTAGTTTTGAATGTAAAGGAATGTCGACGTCTTGAATTTTGTTAATCAATTCTACCGAGTTCTTAACCGAGTAAGCTGAAAAGAAATTAGTATGACAATTGAAAAAATTTATGAAACCCTTAAATAGCTTGTAGGCGGGAGCATTGGCAATACGCTACTATTGGTCTAATCGGAATGCCTTCCTTATGGATTTTTGGTAAACCATAAAGGATCGGGGCAGACGGATTCATGACAGAGTACTTCCAACCAGTTCCATCAAATAACTTCTGGCATTGGTTGATACACTTACTAACCGCAGTCTTAAAGACTTAGTTGGATCTCTGCCAAGCTCTATTGCTTTGCTTTCTGTAATAAAATCAGAGATTTTATTGCAGTAATCGACTTTTGTGAGCACGGTAATTGTATTGCCTTTATCCGCTTTACACGCTATCAGGTCATGGTCACGTAGTTTTTTCTTTATCGCACCAATCACTTTGAGGTTAGTATTAGAAGCAGCAGAAGAAGAAGAGTTTGTCGGAGAAGAAGAGTTATCAATACCTTTCTTTATTTGTAACGCACACACTGATTTTATTTGGGTTATCTCGCCAGATAAGGCTGTTTTGGCATCTACAGCAAGATTCTCGAATGATCGAAGGTCGATTTTATTTGGCGTAGGGGCAAAATTCACTCCGTTGCTAAGCATTTGCACCTCTATATCACGGAAAACGACTGAGGACAAGTTCTTAAAACGTGGATGAAATTGGAAATCAGACGAACCACTATTACCTCTACGGTTAAATGGATAAGCCTTATCTCGCAACACATCCAGTTTAGCTTTTTGTTTCACATATTGAATATGTGAAATTTCAGCTACCTCTGCACGAACTTTTTTGTCCAGCCAATCGAACTCAACAGAGTGCAAACGAATTGCTAACTCAGTGTGAACAACTTTAAGATGGAGATATAAGTTGTTCCTGGTAGCATACCCTTTACGCAGCTCGTTATCTTT